>NC_047562.1:349372-594372 GCF_902806645.1 Magallana gigas | reverse complement strand
TTTGATTTTTCTTTCTTTATATTAAATGAGTAAACGATGCCAAAGAGAGAAAGTGGAGAAGCCCCACCAGTACCACGTGCAAAGCTGAATACCAGAAGTGTGTCGCCACTTGAAGCTGCGCTAGGTCCAGTAAAGGGTGAGTCTAAATGATGTATCAACTTTACTAACTTAAATCTACCATCATAAGAAGCTTTGTCAAGTCATCAAAACTAATCAGCAACACTGAATAGGGAGCAGATAGATAATGTGATTGCCGCCATGTCTGATACGGCAGAGATCTTAAAGTCCCATGATACATCTGTAGAGTATCAATGTACTGCCATTCAACACTACACTAGACATAAAATAAAAATAATATGTTTCATGTCTAGTGTAACCATAAGGAACTTGCTATTAAGCACTATGTTTCACTGATCGTAACTGTATATTATAACACATTTGGTAAATTTCTATTTTCTATTTTTTTTTTTTTTTTTTTTTTTGCGGTTTGGTTAACAATGCTTATTTGCTGCATTTCTTGTGTCAAACAAAATTTAAGCGTCAATCGTAGAGTTATTAGAAAGATACAAAGCTCACGAATCTTGCAATGTAAACAAGACTCGTGCTATGTTTTTGTGACATTGGTTCAATGCACCGTTAAAAGTTCTTTTCAGTCTTATTTTTATCTGGTAATTCGTTGTGATATAAATGAACAAATCCTACCGTTTGTCTTATCAATTTTACCTCTAGGCCTGGAAATGTGTTGTCAATGTTCAAAATGTTATCAAAAACATGACCTTGGATTTCTTTTCATTTCAAAGAATTGGAAGCTCTGTATCTTGCTTATGATCTGATGACTGTCACTCATTTCTATTGTTGACAATTAAAAATATCTTAAACAGTACTGTTCAGCTGCAAAATTCAAAGGTCTATTATACTAATCATGAATTGAAGTAACCACAAAGCCATCAATGATAATATCTATTTTTGTCAATCTAAAAAAAAACCATCATATTTAATTTCAAGCTCATGCTTTTAAAAATCCCTGTTGTTAATAAGAAATTATGTGGAATATTTTTCAACTTACTATTAACAGAATAGGTGTGTTGGCAACTTGAACAGTATTTTTTTTTTCAAACGACTATGAAAAGAATACCTAACATTAGATAAAGTGCTTTAAACACTAGCTGTCTTTTTACAGTATGAAATCGATGAATGTAAAAAAAAAGATGGCCATGGGCCACATGGCTCACCTGAGCAACAATACGCATGATAAAAGCAGCGCTAGCTTTATTGAGTCATAATTCAAGATACCATGACAATATAGTTAAATACATCCTTAATAAAAATCCATTTCCCCCTGGATATCATTATATTTCTTATCAGGTCGCTTTTCTAACAGGATGAATTAATAGTCGAATCACATGTTGAGCATTGCACTTCTAAAATAATCTTATGCATTTTATTTTCTAATTTTGGATATAAATCTACGTCAAACTATGGACCCTTCAGTTAACGAATTGGGACTTGGCGAATTTATTTGAAATGTCTTAAATTATCTCCCTTTTACCACAACATTGTTGGGGCCAATTCAAAACGAGCTTGCTCCCCTGAGCAACATTAGACATTATGTAAGACCAGCTTCATGAAGTCATATCCAAAATATTGAGACAATGAATGAGTTAAACAGATCCTGTATTAAAAGATTTTCAAACATTTCTACTCATTTCTTATGTTTATGCCCATTTTGTAACTAGATGAGTTCATAGTGCACATATTGAGTATTACCATTCTCAAAAAAATCTTTAGTTCCACAAATGTTCATATAAATATAAACCTACATCAAACTTTGAACCCCCTGTGTGGCCCAAGAATTATTTAGGGCCACAGTCTAAACAACTTAGAATCAACATATATCAACATGTTAGCATATTGGCTACAATATATATTTTAGAGAATGATCAAATTTATTCCCTCTCTCTCTCTCTCTCTCTCTCTCTCTCTCTCTCTCTCTCTCTCTCTCTCTCTCTCTCTCTCTCTCTCTCTATATATATATATATATATATATATATATATATTTACATTTCACATATATTTTGCATGTAAAGCTACCGCAGATATAGCACCATAACACAGACAGGGTACTAATAGGTTAAATCACGAGTTTTAATTGTGACGTCACAAACGTTTAACGCTGCTAAATGCAACGTCACAAGCGAAAATCAAAGATCACGCTTGTGGCTGTTACTGTGGCTCTTCCATTAATTTGACCTTACCCATAGGATAATACAGTAATTTTGAGGTATAATTCGCATTTGCGTACAAGACAGGAAGGTAAAAAATGTAAATATAAGCATTAAATCCTTATTTTTTGAAAGATATAGTCTCATAACTGCAACGGTGTGTGCAAACAAATTTTCATAACGCGCTAACGCGCGTTATTCAATTTGTATGCACACACCGTTGCAGTTATGAGACTATATCTTTCTAAAAATAAGGATTCAATACTTAAATATATACATATATGATTGCGCCCATGAGAAAAGGGTGCTTATGACATTTTTGACAAAACATAGAAATAACGTCACAAACATGACGTTACGTCATAACGTCGTCTGAAAGGCGTAAAATATATAACCTGTCATTTTCATCGCGTAGTTTTTTTTTTTTTTACCTTTTTCCAAAATAAGTTTTCACATTATTTTAAATAATCTCTTATTATACAACTTTGATTAACTATATGTATTTCTGTTTTTCTCGATATTAGCGTATTGTTCCAAATTGGCTATGATTTGGTGAAGTTTTATGGAAATATTTTGCTATTAATTTTATTTGTCTGCTTCACCGTTTTTTATATAGCGCATTGATATTAACATTTTGCATCACAAATAAAATATAATCTTATTCTAAAGAAAGGAAATCATTATTCAGACCATATACTGTTGATTCCTTATTTCACACGAGTACTTAATTCCGCGATTCAGCAGTTTGTTCTTTTTATCAAATTGCGAGAACATAAAATCGCGAATGCCGAATTTTTATCATAGTTTAATGTATGTTACATATGTCCAAAAATAAAAGCGAGATTTTAAAATTCGCGAGATGCGCTTCGCACGATTTTACGCGGATATTAATTCCTCTCGTTTAAATTGGAATTTACGCTAATAAAGCAAAAAAAAATATGAACCTAAAATGTACTTGAATCGTCTTAATTCAGCAAGTACCGTTGCCGGTATTGTTTTACCTTTAATCTTATTTCCCTAAATCCTTTCCTAATAAATTACTAAAAATGCAGTGTAACTAGAAACATTTATGGTTAAACAAGCTGAATGAAGACAGTAAAAATATATCTAAAGATAAGACAGATGAAAGTCTGCAGTTCTGCACACATCTCACCGATTCGATAAAAAGTTGTATTGTTTAATTAAACTTATGAGAAATACTTCTCATAAGTTTACATAACAAGTGCTTGTGTTTCCTCATACATTCTTAATATTGAGTAAAACGCTGCATTTACATGTATAAAATGAATCTGATATGGCCTTAAAAAACATCCCGAACAATTCCTTGTTTTTATTCTTAACGAGGCCGAGTCTAATTATTTCTACCCTATATATTTTGATGAAATATCTTGCATAAAGTTTTACTGTTATATAAAGTGTTTTTAATTTAAGATTAAAAAAATATTAAAGGCCCCGATTACTTATGCAGTCTTCAATGTTATCAAATTTTTATAAGGCACTATTGGAATTTGTTGAAAATGAGTTAAATCTCACTTTTTCCGCATATATATTTTTTTTCTCTCTGCCCATGATTTTTTTCCTACAGATCGATTTAATGTTTAGAAATAGATCGTGAGGGTTTCATCTTTGCCAGTATCTATAGAGCTATGATTCACACCTGCTTTTTTAATGAATTGGAGAGGCAAAACTGGGTGTGTATAGTAAGCCCAAATCAAACAAAATAAATGCTTTCTCTAGTGATCTATAAACGATATGAAGGTGGCAACGTTGCAAAAAAAAAAAAGAATAAATATAATTTACATAACACGCCCTAGCGGTTTATGTAATTTTTTTCTGCGATGATCGCTACCGTCATAACCCGTATGAATCATCAATGAAAGTATTTTGTTGTTTCTATTTACATCCCCATTTTAACAGATTAATGAATTGTTCATAAAGAGTAGGTAAAATTAACTAAAATATTCTTAATGTACATCAATACGTTAAATAAACGGAAAGGGTAAATCATTTTAAATAGGAAGTTGAGTCTGACATCATATACTGATTCTTTCGTGCAGTCCAGATTTTTCCTAGCTACATGTAGATCGATTAATGTTTCAACCAATTGATAAACGGAGCGTGTATATTTCAGTCCTGTCAGTTTCAACAGAGCTATGAATTACAAATAATGTTCTTTAGAAATAGAGGGATTCATACTTGGTTGATGTGATTTTAAACAAAGAAGTTAACTCAATGTACAACTTAATAAAAACACCAGTTCATCATGATCCTATCGGCAATTTTGTTTTTAATACTGTTTTATGAGTTTTAAAGGTGTTAAACATTCAAAATCATTAGTGGTCCGATTCAATGTAATGAACACGAGTGAATTTAAATATTCAGAAAATCACTATCTGGATATTGGTTCCCGAGAATAATTTAGAAATGATGTAATCATACTCTTAAACTTCTTTAAAAATTGAAACTTCCTAATTCAAGTTATATACTGAAACAAAGAGCCAGAACAAAAATGGTCATGGAATAGTACAAAAAAGATAAAAGGAAAGAGTAATTACTATTACCTCCAAATTATACATTGACATGATTTCTTAATATACGTTACAAACAAAAACTAGACGATAAACAAAATTGTAAATTATGTTCATGCATGTTTTTTTTAAATACAAGATTCTTTAGGTCGCACGTATTATGCTTAAAAAAGAGAGAAACTGTTATCGTGCCAGTACCTACTATGTCGCTAGAGTTCGGAATATTTTTCCAAACATGAGTACTTAGTGATAATGTAGTACTAAAATATGTTTGACATCATAATTACAGCTAATATTTTTACTACCATAGATAAAATTATTGACTCGCCAAATTCTGATTTAATACCGATAAATCATGATAAAAAAACTGTATAATATTATAAAAGTTTAACCTACCTCATATTTTTTATCGGAACTTATTTTTTAATTCGATTAGCATCAATTAACCAATAGCTTTGTAATCGTCAAGACCAATCTCAATATATATTCATTTTCTTGTGACCATTTTTGAAGAACTTGAGCATATAAGACAGTTTCACGATCCCGTCTGAACCTTGGCTTCATTTTCATATTTATTTTAGTCGATGGAGAGGATTCATTATTCTATTTACGACTTTGATGAAGTGTGTAAGATTTACAAATGATTTTGAATATATACATGTAGGATACATAAAAACTTATTATACAGCTTGAACACAGCGCACTGACGGTGTATTTATATGCATGCATAAGCTTTGGATTATGGGTAATGGACGATTTAAAGTTATCTTAAACCGATTGTGAAATATAGATTCAAAACACGGAATCAATTTTTGCATACTGCATGTTCTTTCTAATATTAAACCTACATATTTGCTGTGGAATAGTCACACACAGATGAAACGTGTCTGGGTGTTATTTTTCAGGTGTGGGCTCGCCCGAAATGTGAATAAGCAAATGCAGTGGGGGGGGGGGGGGGGGGCTAAACAATTGTAGAAAAACAATCACAGTAGTTCGAAAAAAATGTGTCTAGAAGCGACCGGAAAGTAAAAATATCCCACATACACTAAAAAATACCTGTGAAAAAATACATGTGAAATTTATCATTATTGGATGGGGGTGAATATCATCAGATCAAGGGAAGGGGCGGTCTTTTCCATAAATTCTGCATAAAGTCGAATGGAAAATATCTTTTGAACAGAAAGGGTGGTGTAAAGGGCATGAACCCAGCAGTGGTAGAATGAACTACTTTTTTCTTATTGTGTTTATCTGTGAGTATACAGTTACAATGTTAGTTACAATGGTGAAAATTCAAAAGAATAGTTCAGTACTGCTACTATAATTGCATCAATAAGTTGTACAATGAATCATGATTAAACAAAATTGTATAATACGTTACTTCTAATATTGTTTTCAAAGTTCAGTACTAAAATATGACATATTTAATAATGTCACGAACATCGCATTATTTATGTTGTTTAAGAACAAAAGCTACTGATATATTTTAGCTATTGATTATTTATATGGAAAAGACAGTGTTTATGTAAATGAAATTTGTTCACATAGAATACGCCACTAACTAGTTTCTCGTTGATATCCTCAAATTAAGTGAAACTAAACAACCGCCATTTTTTTTTGTGGAATAATCACTTTTCACTGGCAGACAACTCCGCTGACAGTAGAAATAACAACAAACCTTTGTTTCTGAAATAAATGAATAGCATAGATGCAAGCATACAACTATATGCAGCAATGTGAAAAGATACAGATAACAAAGTGCTGTATTTTACGTTTACGACTAATTCACAGTAATGATTGTTGACGTTGCGTATGTGAAACACGACGTCATGATTTTCCTATTAAAAAGCATCACTGTAAATGGGCAAAAAACTCTACCTAGAATAAGCGTATAGCCATTAAATTTCAGATTTGAGATTTTAAGATGTGTTTGATTCAATTATGTAAAAATCTAAAAATGTGCAAAAAATGTCATAAGCACCCTTTTCTCATGGGCGCAATCATATATATATATATATATATATATATATATATATATATATATATATATATATATATATATATATATATATTACTCAGCCTGAAGATGCTTCCACTCGAGTAACACCTTTCTGCTAAATTGATTTTCGAAAAAAGATACTACTATATACATTCCTAGGTAAAATGCGATCCATGGTCGGTCCTCCCTACTCCCTGAAATCATGGTTTCTTCCGCACAAAGGTACAACATTTCTGGCCAATTGGTTTTTAAGAAATAGATCTCTTGAAGATTTGATTTTTCGCTAAATATAACTATATAAAATTTCAACAGGCCACAGTGGCCCCACCCTACCCCCGGTTTCATGGTTTCAACAAACTTGAATCTACACTATCTGAATATGCTTCCATTCAAGTTACAGCTTTTCTTGCCTACTTATTTTTTTTTTCGAAAAGATTTCTCTCTATGTATTCCTATGTTAAAATTTCGACCCCCCCCCCCACTGTGGCCCCACTCTACCCCCGGGGATCATGATTTAAAAAAAAAATGAAGCAATACTACCTGAAGATGCTTTCACACAAGTTGCAGCTTTTCTGGCTTACTGGTTCTAGAGAGTCAGATTTGTTTCTATATATTTCTATCTAAAAATTTGACCCCCCCCCCCATTGTGACCCCACCCTACCCCCGATGACCATTGTTTGGACAAATTTGAATCTACACTAACTAATGATGCTTCCACACAAGTTTCAGCTTTTCTGACAGCTTTTCTGGCTAGTTGGATTTTGAGAAGAATATTTTGAAGATTGTTTGTTCTTTCTACTTCACCCCAGGTGAGCGAACAATTATTTATGTCTCTGTTACATAGAAAAAAACTAGAATGAATAAACACTACCTGAGGATGCTTCCACAAAAAATTACAACGTTTCTGTCCAAATTAATTTTTAAGAAGAAAATCTCTTGAAGATTTGATTTTTCGCTAAATATTACTACATAAAATTTCGACAGGCCCACAATGGCCCCACCCCACCCCCGGTTTCATTGTTTCAACAAACTTGAATCTACATTACCTGAATATGCTTCCATTCAAGTTACAGTTGTTCTTGCATACTTATTTTTTTTTTCGAAAAGAATTCTCTCTATGTATTCCTATGTTAAAATATCGACCCACCTTCCACTGTGGCCCCACTCTACCCCCGGGGATCATGATTAAAAAAAAAATTGAAGCAAGACTACCTGAAGATGCTTTTACACAAGTTGCAGCTTTTCTGGCTTACTGGTTCTAGAGAGATTTTTTTTCTATATATTTCTATCTAAAAATGTGATCCCCCATTGTGGCTCCACCCTACCCCCGGTGATTATGGTTTGGACAAATTTGAACCTACACTACCTGAGGATGCTTCCACACAAGTTACAGCTTTTATGGCTAATTGATTTTTGAGAAGAATATGTTAAAGATTGTTTTCCTTTCCACTTCACCCCAGGTGAGCTAACAATTATTTATGTCTCTGCAACATGTGCACACATTTTTTTTTTATTTCCATCAGTCTCTATTTAGACTGAATAGGGTAGAAGAATACTGACAACTAGCCTAAACCACATCACAGTAATCAACTACATGTATAACGCAATGATCATACCGCATCACCATTAGAATCTGTATTTTAGTTGTTAATGTTTGATTGATACGTAAAAATTACAAAATACAGGATATAGGTCACCCAAGTTGCAAACCGTAATTCATGAAAACGAAACGAAAATCAAAACAAGCTAAAATCACCGTCAGAGGGGAAATGTCAACGCATTTGAATATTCAATTTCAATTTACTTCACAAAATCGGCATTAATGTATCTTGCATGTTTCAAAGATTCTCTTCGCACGCGAACTGTTCCGCAACAACCAAATTCATCTTTGTCAGATTGACCCATTTATCATACGTTGATGATGACAACTTCGAATCTACACTAGCTAAAAATGCTTCCATGTAATGTTCGGTTTTTCTTGTCAAATGGTTCTTAGGAAAACAATTTCTGAAAATTTCTCGAACTTTTCAATAATTTCTAATAATCTTCCTTTGGAAAAGGGCGTGCTCTGTTAACTAAACATTTACAGTTCAATTCCGACGGACAAACAAACGTAAAAACTAAATATGATTGTGAAGGTCCCATTCGACAATTAAAGGTAAATTCGCTTTATATATTAAAAAATACCAAAGCCATTTTACTAGAGCTTGAAGTATTAACTTAGTTGCTTCTGCATTCCTGCTTTCCAAGCTAAGGCATTTGTTGGAAAGTTGAATGATGCTTGTTTTTTTTTTAATTTTGCGTCCAGATCACAGGAGATGAGTCACTGAGAAAATGAGAAAGATTTTAAAACAAGGTCAATTTTTTTTTTTTTTTTTTTTTGGGGGGGGGGGATTCAAAGGGATTACAACATAACGATTTGCCATTTCGTTTGAGATTTCGCTATAGTGCAGACAATGTTGATATAGGATGTGGAGCTGTTTTGGTCCTCGTTCAGTTTGACTTTCAATTGGAAAGCAGCAGATATTATTTTTTCAGTTATAACATTTAACAACATTGGAGCCTTTTCTTTATAACTTTAAAATTTGAATTGTAATACTTTAAACTGATAATGTAGTCCTAGTTTCAATGTTGTAACCTTTAACATGTTTGAATGAATGTCTCTGTCACGATTTTGTATTTATGTTGAATTAAAGTTTTGTTAGTTTTTTGGTTTTTTTTTTGGGGGGGAGGGGTTGTGCTTCATAGAGTGCTACGGTCAGCTACACGGTCAGGACACGGGGAAAGAGACGCACGTGGACGTGCAGGCACATGGTGACGCTCGTGATATGGTCCAGTTAATCCGTGGTGAAAGGTTCATACTACAGGATAGTGTGTCCACGCAAGTGTACCTGAATATGCTTTATATGTGTACGTGTGCAACGTATCCTTACGCGGGTAGGTTAAGGCAACTCTTAGTTTAATGACCGTCAAAATTATGATATATTTGAAAACTGTTTATTTTTATGAAAACAATGCGGAATATTAATACCATGTGAATGTGTTCACCAAGATATTATTTTTCTACTTCGGAATAGACTGGATCTTTGAAGCTGTCGTGCCATGGTATCACGTGACAGTTAAAAATAGATCAAATTTTTACCTTAACAAAAAATCAAAAAGTGTAACACTACCCCGAAGTTCATTTGTCTGTTTGCTACAATAATTCGATCGGCAATTAGTTCAGGTTTATTAGTATTACTGCTAGAATCCTATTGTTAATCGCATGAAATAAATATTGTAAATATTTATCGGAAACCCTCTCAACTTCTATAATTTCATTCAAAATATTACGTATTTTTCATTTAAAACAACGATTCACAGGATTCTAGCAGCACTTTTCAAGTAGTTTAGGTCATATACCGTTGATATTTAACAAAGTCATCTTTCATAATATCCGGGGTAGTGTTACACTTTTGCCTTTTTTTGTACACACTGACAGAGGAAAGGCTGGTCAAGCCATATAAATGTCGATCTGCTTACGTTATAACACTCGCTGATTAAACAAAATATCCATGCCTGTATTATCCTGATTATATCCTAACTGACACTCATCTAAATGTTAGGTATCTGTATTAAATAAGTCTTATTTCGGCATTCTTTACACTGCATTCCGATGATTTGTCTCCCGACATGATCTTCTCTATTAAACATGCTTGTGACGTCATCAATGATAATTATACGTAATAGAGAAAAGTCAAAGATATATTCAGTTAGAAGAGTTTTTAGTGATATTTTATGCCTGTAGTTTTTATAATTAAAACAAGAGATAAAGGTAAAATCGACATGTTTCTGAGTAAAATATGACATCATGCTGCTTATTGTGACGTCATTTCGATCAGAGGAATTTGATCGCTGAGAGTTGCCTTATCATACCCGCGTATCGCCCGTGATCGACATAAATGTGTTTCCCAAAAATTCATGTACCTGCTGTGTGTACAACCCTTCATTTAATTAGAACACAGCGTACCAGAAGCAAAACATTGTCCCGACAAAGATTCTATAAGTGTAATCAGCTAAAGTCGGGTTAATTATTCTGTCTATATATATGTTTGAGGTATTTAGGAGATTAGTTTATTTTTTTGTGAATGTGTGTGTTGTGTGATTTTTCAGTTATTTGCATATGTGAATTGAGTGTTTGAAAGTGTGTGTTAGAGGGTGTTGCATACAGTAGCTATCTTTGTTTTCCTTTTCACTGTAACTAAAGCTATTTTCACGGTTCTGTCTCTTAATTTCTCCAAAGTTGAGTTTATTAACGAGGAAATTTCCAGGCCCTTTAACACAAATTGTGACAGTCTCAAGGCATGCCCTTTTAATGTTGTATAGCTAAGCGATGCGTCATACTCATATGAGAGATCAAAAACCGCATACCAATACTCTTTGGTTGACAGTTCTGACAGTTTTGTTGATGTATTTGAAAGCAAAACATAACTCTGGAATTTAAACATTAAATATTCACCCATGATCATTGTAGATTGGCCGAACATATCAAAATTCTCAATCATAAGTAAAATGTTGTATAATGCCCTGAAAAATAAATATTGGCTGATATTTTTGATTTTAGGCTTTGATTAAGCTTAAAACTTATGCTGTTATATTTTATTTTGTAACTTTAAAACCTATATTATCACGCTTTTTAATAGACTTCATGTGAAACAACTATTGGACTTGGTGGTTGCTAAGTTTGCAGTTCAATGTGATTTAAAAGGCGAACGTCTTAAATATGCCATTGAATATGACGATTTATATTGTAGTTTGCATATCATCGATCAGTTTAAGAAAAGAAATAATTATTTACCACTACTTTTCATGTATTCAAAGTCTAGCACAACAATTACAAAGTTTGCAATCTTGCATATAGTACAAGTAGTTTAAAGTTTGTGTGTTTTGTTCACACGGTTTATTACATTCGATAAACCATTCAAATAGACGACAACCGTTAAGGAACATGAAACCTACTGATCAAACACTGTTTTACGTGTACAATTATGCTGCTTTGGTGATTGTTTTTCTAGATTGATATACACGATACTCCATGAACGCATATACACGTGACTGAGTGGCGATTTATAATTCAGACATTTTCTGGAGATTTCTGTTTGCATTAAGTGAGCTTAGATGCGTATAATCGTTTTATATTTTATGTAACAATCAATGAAATCCTTCTTGATTTCCCATTAAAAAAAAACATTTATAAAACATGAAGGTACAATCTTACACAATTACATTTGTACTTACCTTAAATATCAGTATCAGGTAATAGTCATGGCAGTGTTATTTATCTCTATACAATCACATAAACATAAAGATGTATAAAGCAGGGTGTTTTAAACATGATGTTTATTATCCCTAGCCTAGAAATAGAACGGCCTCATTTTCTTTGTAAATAACAATGTTGTTCAAATATATTGTTTAGCCTTGCTTGTAGACGAATACCATATGTTGTTTAAAAGGGCATGGTTTTTAAATGGAAAAGCAAATATGAATTGCAGAAAAAGAAGACCAATTTTAATTCATAGCAGAGAAATCCTCGAAACTGTACAAAAAGGTGGGTGCATTTCTAAACATACTCTTAAGTCAAATTCAACATAATTTAGCATAAACAATCTTTATGAAAAGAAAAATTATTTATATAAATTGCAAACATTATGGGCTATTTTTGATCCAAATCTGAGTTATTACAAAATTAATAATAAAGGAAAGGCGTGTTTTAATCAGTTTATAACGGGTCGCTATTCTTACTTCTAAAACGAGTTTCTTTGTTTAAAGCAGCCATGCTGTACGTATAATAAACGGGTTGATCTGACAAAGATAAATTTATTTGTTGTGAAACAGTTCGCGTGCGAAAAGAATCTTTGAGACATGCAAGATACATTGATGCCGATTTCGTAAAGTAAAATGAGATTAAATATTTTAATGCGTTGGCAGTTTTCTCATTTGACGGTGGTGTTTGGTTAGCTTGTTTAACTTTTCGTTTCATTTTATTATTTAAATTTTGTAACTCGGGGAACTGTTATCTGTATTCTGTGATATTTTTGTATCAAATCAAACATAGAGTTCGGCAAATCAGAGAGCTGACTGTTTACCAGCGTAAAATAAGCAAAATCTGATGTATTAACAACGTAGTAAATTACAATTCATTCTATCTGAAATTCAGTAAGATGAAAATATGGAAGGACCTTAGTAAAAAAAAAAAAGAGTGATGTGCCTGTCAATACATTAATTATAATAGCTCTTTAACATGTCACGTGACGTCTTTCATTTGAGTGTATTTATCAAGCAAATGATAAAGTTATAAAAGTCACACGGGTTTACGCCAGATCTCAGGATCATGAAGCAAACTTACACTTAAGCCAAAACGTGTACACCACCCTAATGTTCTCTGATTGAAAATTCTGACTAAATTGGAATGCTATTGAAAGTGATCTAATGTTTTTTTTAAATTACATATTTTAATTGTCATATTATTTAATAACAATTATTTTAGAAATTTTTGAAATTTTGACAAGTCTGAAATCCTACTTGGTCCTGAGGCTAGATAAACAACTGTTGTTAAGCAATTTTTTTAAATGTTTTAATTTGAGGAATTGAGCGCTTTGGGGTTCAATTTTATTCTTCACACCTATAGGATTTTTTTCTAATGTTCCCTAGTATGTTGACGTTTAAAAGCAGCTAAGTATCATTGGTATAACGCATGCCAAACGTATAAGTACAGTATACAAAACACTCACTAACTAATAATGTTTATTACCTTAAGACGATAATGAGCAAATGTTCATCTATTTTGTGTAAACTGCAAAGTTTCTTTTATGATTTAAAAGCAAAAAGAAAAGGGTCAAACATGCCAAACAAATCGTCTGCTACGCAAGTTGTGACTCAATACTGCTAAACGATAAGTAAAGATATTCCAGAAATATCTATACTACTATATTAAGATAATAGAGTTGAATTTTTGGGCTTTTATACCGAGAAATCGGAGGAGTACTGTCTTTTGTTTTATAGATTGAAATCATCATTTGTACTTGAAGATTACAATAGCCTCAAAATTGTTTGTTATGATTAACTTTACTGTTATTTTTAATGCGATTTTTTTCAAAAATCGTTTCGGAGAGATTCTGCAATTTGTTGCTACATTACGGGTTTATGGTAGGCATTTTAACTGTTGTGAAGGCCTGTTCCGAGACAATGTTGAATTTTTCTAACTTAGCAGAATGCAGTGAAATTTATAGCATATATATTATTGTAGGCTTATTGCTTTCTTATGTAAATGTCAACAAAACGGTGTGTCGATGTATCTATTTCGTAAATTTCCGATATCATATGCAATGTCAACCCGGGTCTCAGTCTAGTTTAGTGTATAAACTAAAAGCATGAATGAAAAAGTGAAAATTTAATCGTATATCCGTATGCAGAATATAACTTATGACTTACGTCAATATTACTATTATTTTTTTTTTTGGAATGCATTCATTCCTGAAAATGTAATGTACAAAAAAATGGAGCAGAGTGAAAATATAGGGAATTTGAGATTAACAGTGTACCCTGGCCAAAAGTTTAGTTTTACACATGTATCTTGCTTAGTATTTTCCTATTTTCAGTAAAAATGGTATTCCTTAAACGTATAATGTCAAAAATTAAGTGTATGCAAAAATAAGTGTAACATTCGAATACTTTACAATTTTCTATCAAGGGTCCAAATAGTCTTTGCGAGCCTATATAAAGTCATTGTTTCTCAAGCGATGTCGCCCCATCGACCTCTTGTTATTTTTTACAATGCTTTAGTAATGCATTTCTAATGATTGAATGAAATTTAAGAGTCATTCGTAGAGTCATAACCAGGATATGGGCTCACTATTTTTGTAATGTTAACAAGTCCCGTGACCTGTTTTATTGTTTTTTCCAGCTAAATTTTCTATCTTTTTTATTCATTTTAAGCATTCATAAACGGTTCCTCATGTTTTACACATCGATTTCAGGTATAACACTGGCATTTGTACTTCAACATTAAAACTGTAAACAAAAGCTTTGTTTACATAGCGAAGAATTGTAAACTCTTTAGCTCGCTTTTAAAGGACATATTGCATGTTTCTAAAGTATGGGACATTTTACATTTTTTGGCTTCCTTGTGTATCTAATAATTACTTCTAACAGTTTGTTAACGGTGGAAAGCGGTAATTAGCCATAATATCAATTTAAATTATAGCCCCGATCGTTTAAAAACTCGTTAATTAGATAGCGTGTCACGTGGTACAGTGACGTCACATGCGACCTTCTTCGAACAGCTGATTGTAAACAAATTGTAGGATTAGCATTATCTTCTTTAAATCTTTGACATTTATTCACCATGTACGTTTTTTTTTACATGCTGATTAAATTAAAAGAATCTTATTATTCAGTCGTATATGTTTGAGTCACCAGTACTGTTAAAACACGACGATATAGCCGAAGAACAGACGTTGAAGTCGGCAATAACGATCTAATTGATCGACGTGTAAACATTGTAAACACAACTTAGTAAGGAGTTTAGCTCAAATTAATCAGTTAAAGGTGTTTATCATATTAAAATCTACAACAGTCTTGCTTTTTGGCGATACTAACGACTCAGAATGTTCATTGTAAAACCGTGGTGCACAAGAAGTTAATTTCTTCGGCCGTAACTGGTCACAACTTTCTTAGGTTGTTTACTTCATATTACACTGTATAAATGTATATTTATAAAAGCAGGCAAGAACGTTTTCCTTTCCTATTGTTTTTTCTGTAAGATCCAATCTCCGTATTTTTTGATCCATTTAAGTATAAATGCATGTCAACAAACTTTGTCTATTTCTCGCGTAAACATTCAATATCGACGGCTCGATCCTTGACGTCTCCCACAAAAAAATAGAATCCAAGAAATTCACCTACAGTACTTAAATTATGATTTCTGCAGAGGTGAGCTATGAATGAAGAAATCATTTATTCAAAACCAACGCATACATGAACGTATAGTTTAACAATAACAATAAGAAAACAGCTAATGAAACAAGGCGGTATCCAAAATGGCGTCTCTCTTGTCATATTTTTTCTCCGATGAACTTGTGTTTTGTACACAGGCCCCTGTGCATAAACGTTCATTTTTTTTTCTCTTTGAAAATATATACGATTTATTTATGAAATTATACGTATTGAATGTTTACTTATAAATTCTTTCGTCGACAGATAAACCCCTATTTGTCGCAAGATTTCCGCATAATTTCGTAAGGGAAACTTTTGACGGGTATAACACCCGCAGGAGGCACAAAACACCATCATGTCCCGTTATCGGCAATTTGATAGGTGATAATTAGTTTAATTGTCGTTTAAATCTAATCCAATTACAAAGATGGCTAACAGCACTTTCTCGCTCGAGGTCGCATTTGACGTCACACATCATGGCGGCTAGATCGAGGGAGAAAATAGGCATATCGCGATATTTGAATTTCATCGCTTTCAAACTCACGAATTAGGCAGATTATTTTATGAAAACGATAATAAACTGCATTTTTAGTGAGTATAGAATGATTTTATTTAAAAAATTCCGAAAATTGAAAAACATGTGATATGTCCTTTAACTCAGCGAATAACGCTCAAATTGTGTTTGAAAATGCCTTACTGAAGAATGTTTGCATAACAAAACCTTAATATGTTTGCCGATTAAAGTATGACAATAATGAAATTATTATCATTTGTTTCTAATTGTTACACTATACAAGTATTATACATAATGCAGTTGTAAAATAAAATTCTTTATCATTGGGTAAAGTTCATCTTCCGAGAAAAATAAAAAATAATAAACACCTTGATTGAACAAATACCTAACATGCTCTGCTAAAATATAGTTATAGTAATTATAATACTTACACATCCGTGAAGCATAGGTAAAGAGCACAAGAATGTTCCAAACAACAGAAAACACAATGTATCATACAGAGCCATAGCTTGTCTTCACGATACAGGCAGCTACACCTGTGCGCTGTTCAATGCATGAACAAGCCACGTAGCAACGAACCTGCTCTTATATGCGCAGTTGTAACCGAACACGATTTAAATAGAATAGACACAACCTAAAATTTGCCAGCCGATTTCTAAAAAAATTACTAGCTTTGGGACACCAGCATTTTAGATAAACGAATGTTTGTGTATAACATGTCACTTTAAATGTGGTAGAGTATAAAGTAGAATAGTGCAGGTCCATTGCACTTAGAATATTTAAATCCCGGTAAATATCTACGCAATGTCTAGAGGTGATGTTATGGAATAAGTCCATAACTATACACTTCAATTACATTTTATGGTCATTTGATTATTAACTAAAACATTGCAGGTATAATATCTTTCCTTTACAAACTACTATTTATCTTGATACGCGTTCCTATCCTTAAAAAACACAATTAATGAACACGGTATTCATGGTTAATGAAATTAGATAAAGATGTGAGGGATTGATCTAACATCAAAGAGAAATAAATTAACATTGTGCATATTGGGTAATAGAATATATTTATGAAATATGCAGCTTTTGCTGAATTTGAGAAGAGAAATATAAATAAATAAGTGAATTAAAAAGTAAAAAAAAAAAAGCAAGGTAAGATTTGTAGTCTTTCTCGCAAAGTATATTTCTTCGCACTCCTTCTACATGTTTCCCCTTCGTGAGACATGTACAATCCGTAGTATCTTAGGGATGCATACAGACAGAATTGTCAAACTACGGCGCTTATATTTTTTCAAGCACATTTCCAATTTCCAACTCTCATATAATAGGTACCCATTCTAAACCCTAAGTTGAGAGATTGTACATGTAGAGTAAAATAAACTTACCCAAGGTCACAATGATACCGCGATAGCAAAAGGGAATCAAACCAGACTTGAACCCGGGGCTATCGTGTCTTAATCAGTCGACGCTATCAAATGTGCCAACACCTTTATTTTCGAATGAAACTATAAAGTTAGCATTGTATGGCTATTATTTGCCTCTACCTATGAATCATGTAATAAATGTTCATAGAGTTAGGACAAATATACAAATCATTATTATTGTTGATTAAAAGCAGATGGAACAGTTACTTTTTTATATACATGTATGTGAAATTTAACACGGTAACTATAGTAAACTGAATACAGGGTTACTGTACCGATAAGACCCAACCTAACATCAGAGTAAACCCAAACTAAACCCTGGATTTATTTTTTAGGTTTACTTTGGGTTTACTCTGGTTTTACTTGGATATTGCTTGTGGGGTCACCAGTACGCACTGACGTGTGAAGCAGACCCGTCTTTAATCTTACCATTCTGTCTGTAATTTCTGTCCCTTGTATATTCCAAATACACAGTTAGCGTCTGTTTTAAGGGGTATACTTCTAACTGGGTTTACTCTCTGTGTCCACTCTGGGTTTACTTTGGTTTTATTCTGGGTTTACATTGGGTCCACTCTAGTAAACCCGAAGTAAACCCAGAGTAAACCCAAGATTTAGTTGGTCTTTACTTTCTTTTAGGTTGGGTCTAATCGGTACTGTATATTCGCCCCGTGCTATTTTCGCCCTTGTTTACTTGCAAACGCTTTCGCCTCCATCTTGAATTCAATCAGTCATTGTTGCACACTGAAACCAGAAAATTAGTCAGAATGTATATATATATGTATGTATATATATATATATATATATATATATATATATATATATATATATATATATATATATATATATATATATATATATATATATATAACAGCCATGTTACGATAGAGCACGACTTTCTTTTTTTACAGTGCTGCAATCCTGAAAGTTGACAAGGATAGGATAGGATAGGATGCAGGATGCACGATACATGATAGAAATATAAAAGTTAAGTTCTATCCTATCCTATCCTATCCTATCCTGCATCCTGTAGCCAATCATATTCTAGTATAAATTTCAGAGTTATTTTGCGAAACGAAAATTGGCTAAACAATGTATTTTCAATGTCAATTTAATACGTTTTACAAGTTAAACCATTTAAGAATAATTATTATATCAAGAACGCGGTGCATAACATTAATGCCCGCTAAAATGTCGGCGCTACATCTTTGTCAATTCGTACGCAAGTACGGAATTACTGCGAGAATTTGTTGCAACATTTGACAACGTTAGAAATATATTTCTGTATTTACTTCATTTAAAATCTGCAAATTAATAAAAGCTTGAATTTATAAACGACCAATTCGGCATTTTAAAGGATAAACGTGTATACAAGAAACAGACATTGCTTCACGTTTCATATAATTTCTTCGATGCCCAATAACAGGGACGCATATTTCTGTCCGATATTAACCTGAACATATCGAATTAATAAAGGTTAGCTACCTATAAATGCTTAAGAATTTATACTTTGAAAATAACTCCGAGTGGTTTAACTATAAACGTTATAAACTTCCGAAAGGAATTATTTATTTTCAGATCGTGTTTACATTAATCGCCGAACGAATCGCTCGAATAATGAGAATTACGCTCAGTTATATGTGATAAGAAAATGATTTGATAAAAATATGTGACTAAACAGTTCCTCAATAAGTGCATCAAAGTTATTTATCTGTTTTTTTTAATGCATAAATATAATTAAATCAAAATTACCTGTTTGTTTACGTTATTGTGTCCATCCCGCTTACGATTAAGTTTTACCGTAGCACAGGTAAGTAAGTTATCTCGCTCGATGAATATTCGGTTTTAAGATTTAATTATTCATTTTCAGTACTTCATAATTGATAAAATCATCTTATTCTTAAATTTCGTTTCATTTAACTTGCATTCCTATATTTTGAAAGTATGGGATAGGATAGGATAGAGCTTATTTGCAGGATAGGATGCAGGATACAGGATATATGATAGGATAGTATAGGATAGTTTTGTCAACTTTCACGATAGCAGCACTGTATAACCAAGTTCCTGATTAAAGCTTTATTAATTTCCAGTCAGTAGCAAAATAAAGCTTGAATAGCTAATAAGTACGTTTGTTTAATATTTTTCTGAGCGGCTTATTGGACCTTTGAATTGAATTTTAACTGATGATTAACTCTTATAAACTATTGAATATTTTCTAAAATCTAATTTTCATTCCCTCCCTTTATACTGCATATTGAAAGATATCAAAGATGCCAGTGAATGGAAATCCGCATCCGCGGCCCTAGTCAGAGAGAGAGAGAGAGAGAGAGAGAGAGAGAGAGAGAGAGAGAGAGAGAGAGAGAGAGAGAGAGAGAGAGAGAGAGAGAGAGAGAGAGTATGTTTGTTTGCATTGGATTTGAATTAAAATTTACCAAAATTTTACCTGGGAATGAATTTTCCTAATAGGTTACCATGCAATCCTAATTACATTCCCAATTCTTTATCATTTTTTAGATTAACTCAAAGCGATTATATCATTTGTAATCCAACAATGTTTTATTTTACACCATATCAAACTGATCAAAGAATTTATTGAAGTTACAGTTTTTAAAAGAGAGGATGTTGACATTATATTTTCACTCGGTCAGTGGTTATATAATAGCTACTGTACATAACCCTTCTTGACAATTTGCAGTGCACGGTAGCGAGGTTGGGACCAATGAGGTGACAGACACGCGTGTACTTGTATATACACACACTTTCTAAGATCTGAATGCTCGGTAATACTTAGCAATTATATAGTAATTGTTGTTCTAACGCCACTTATGACTTTCTTTCCATGTCTGTCAAGTTTAGAAAGCATAAAATTAAAATTTTGATTTATCAGTTCTAAGAATATCAAACATGAAAAAAAGAGCTAAGGAAGGAGTCTTCTCGTTATCAAACATACTTCTTATAATAAGAAATTCATGAAATTTTGACACAGTCAAACGGATCATATTACTAAATGATTCTTTTAGTTTAATCAAATTTGACCTTTTTGTTTTCACATAAAGGTCAGGTCAAGGTCACCTTTTTCCTCAACGTTAAGGATGATAAAAATAAGTGTAGCTCTTTGTAATTCTGTCGACATTTGTTTAAGATTTGAAGATTCTATTCTTCAATGAAATGATAGAATATCAAAATGACTATCAGCTAGTACTACTAAATTGGAATAAATATTTATACTAAAATTGATATTGCTTAGCCCGCATTTCCTCTAATTTTCTTAAATTTTGAAGAAATTTTGATTATTCTTTTATGCTTCAAATAATAAAATATTTCTGATTTTTATGTATTATGAAGACTTTATATAAAGATATAAATTGACAGAAAAGCATATATTTTGACCGTTTAATAGGAGAGAAAAACTGATATTAGTGATTTTTTTGACAAAAATCAAAGTTTAGAATGGGCGCTTTAAAAAGCTTGTAAAATGTAATTTGATAGGCATATCATATTTTAAAAACATTTTCTGAAACCCAAGTATAATATCATTAGTTCACATCAGGAAAAAAAATCCAACATTAATGTTATTGTTTTTAAAATGCTAAAACAGACTCATTAATCTGCAACAATTCTGAACTGCGAAACATGTGATATTTTCCTACGCCAATATTACGCCAAAAAAATAGTCATTGTTAGATTATAAACATTGATTACTTTTTGTATGCCAAGTTGTATGATAGTAAAAAAGAAAGAAAAATATACTATTTTAATTTCCTTTCATCTTGATTTACTCAACAATAAATCAAATTTACTTTTGACAAGTCAAAAACCAGAAAAGACTCCTTCCTTAAAATACGGAACATCATTTGACACAGCCATATGAATTTGACCGTATTGCTCTCAAAGTTTTCATTTTTCAAATTCAGAATTTGAATAATGAAATGAATTCGCCCAATCACGAAATAAAACAAACAAAATAAGCAGCAACAGTTCTTTGCAAAATCATTTAACAATGTAAACACTGCCAATAATATCTACTTATATGAAAATTTACATAAATCTAAACAGAACATCTAAACAGAATTTTTGTCATGCAATTTGCATGTATGCGTGGATTGCAAACAATTTTCGTACGAAAAAGGAAGGAACATACTTAGTGGATGTAAATATAATTGAATAACTATAATACATCAAGTATGAAAGCACTTTTCTAGAGAGATAAAAAAAAAGCAGAATATTCACAATACGTAATATTCCTTCTCATTATTTTAGTGCAAGGTATAGGTTTTCACGAAATCTGTAGATATAACAATTTTAATAACGGTTTATTTTCGGTTATGCGTTGCTGGAATTAAAAGACGACACTTCAATGGACTTTTTTTTTAAAGATATATATATATATATATATATATATATATATATATATATATATATATATATATATATATATATATATATATATATATATATATATACGATTGTTTTAAATATTCTTCTCAAATTTTTAACGCCATCTGACATCAATGAATTAAAAATTACATAGCAAATTATCAATATCAATAGATTTCAAATAGTACCCTTTAATCATTACGTTTTAATCAAGAATGCGTATACATGTATATAAATTTAAAGAGCATACACTGTTAAAATAGAAAAAATGCGCAGGTGTTTTTTAAATAGAACATTAAATCAAAGACACAATCTAAAAAAACCAAACAAAACAAAACAAATTCGGTTTAGATTTCTGTCCAGGGATAGATAGACGATGCAACCGGCATTTAAATTTTTTTATGGTTACTTCTATATAAACTGATGAATAATATCACATCAAATTGCACAAATGATATGATGTTTACAACACAAATTGTTTAGAACTTAATAGTCGACTGTCACTAATGACATCAGATATGCCTAGCTGTTTAAAGGTCGAGTAATATTCTCAAGAATATCAAATAAGCGGAGGTCACATACTTTAGGAGAGAAAACAGTCTCCATGTTGTTTACTGATATTTATTGCTAGAGGTGGACTTTGAATTTATATTCATCATTCTCAGCAGAATTGTCAAATTTTATTAATTAATTACATTACTCAAAGTCATTTGAGTATTTACAAAAACAAATATTGTTTATCAAATATTCCATTAAAAAGCTAAACAATGCATCTAAAACAGTTTTTAGAAGTGACGTAGTAACGACCCCGTATTGTTAGAACTTCCCATTAAGCACGTATAACATGTAATAGTTTTATCAATATTTAACATCAAAAGTTCTGTGTTGCTTTGATGTAACATTGTAACGGGATGAGCGGAGGCTACTCCAAACAACAACAAGACATCTTAAATTTAACAAAATTTAATAACAAAAAAAATAAGAGAAAGAAAGAAAAGATAGAAATATAAACACTAAACCACACAAACACTCACACAACTTTCACTCAACAAGAAAAAATATGATGTTTATACAAATGACCAAAAATGAATTAGAAGAGTGTCCGAATCTCCGGGGCTGTAGTCCTGGACCAACTACGGACAACCACAACTAGAGTAGTTTCGTCACCACAATCATCATCATCACCACTATCGTCAACATCATCAACTACAACACCATAATCATAATAGACATCATCGTCGTCATCATCATGACATCATCGTCGTCATCAACATGAACATCGCATCGTCATCGACTTCACCATAACATCATCATCTTCTCAACATCAACAATATGACACTACAATAAGTGTACAAGTGACACCATAACACCATAATAAAAACAATATTGTATAATACATCATATAAGTATCTCACTGATAGTATCAAACTATGATAATGTATAAATAGTATTATATTAAAGGCAACATCTCAAAATATTGTAAGTATATGGTAACTAAGTTATTTGTTTACAGTAAACAATATGGCGTCTGAGACTTCCGGTGACGCACTTCCGCCCAAGTAGTTAAGTGGAAAAAGTGACAATAAATTGTAAAATAAAATAACGCATAAAAAATAGCCCTTTAAATCACCGTTTCTTTATACAGCAATAGCAAAAACTGTACTATAGAAAAAGACGAATTCCATTTAAACACTCTCGCTAGTTTTACATTAATGTATAAAGCAGCAAAAATTCCCGCACCTGCGCGGGATACCATCTAGTTACCTAGGCATATGCCAACCTGCGTTTGCAAAACGGAATTTAGTTGCCATGAATGAGTGCAGCAAAAATGTTCCTAAGACAGAAAATACATAGTTATGTTAATGTTTCAAGTTGTTTTGTCAACAAAATATAAAGGTGCTTTTTAAATAGGACAAAAAAATACAAAATAAAATCTTTTTAAAAGAAATTCCGTTTAGATGTGTTTTGGGATAGAAAGACGACGTCTTTACAATGAGAAAAATGACAAAAACAAACCGTCAACCATCTCAAAAATCCATAAAACGAAATACAAATTCAAAGCAGAGCAACACGGACATCAATAAAAGGTGGGATCAGGTGCCTAGGAGGAGTGAGCATCCTCTGCTGAGATATATTTTAAGATTATATCAGGTTTTTAATGTCCATTCTATAGAATAATAATGGATAACGCATCAATTTTCACAAATGATATGGTTTTTGCAGCACCAGTAGTTTTAAGCTCTATAAACGAGTGTCACTATTGATATCAGATATGCCTAGCTGTTTAAAGGTTGAATAATATTCTCAAGAATGTCAAATAGGCGGAGGTCACACACCTCGGGGGAGACAACAGTCCCTATGCTGACACTTTATATCTGAAGAGGTGGCACTTGTATTCAAACTAATTATTCTCAGCAGAATTATCAATAACTTAATTAAGCAGGAAAAAGTTTTCTGCCGATTGAACGAGAAAAAATATACAAATTCGCACATTTCAGAAGACTAATTTTACCTCCACTCCGAAGGAGTGTCTGTCTGCCTGTCTGTCTAATTGTCTGCCTTCTTGCCTTCCGAACTGCATGTTTGTCCGCCTGTCTGATTGTCCGTTTTCGTGTCTGTGTGTATGCCAGTAACAAATTGCGAAAAAGTCTTTGATAGACATACTGTATCATCTGATAATACTTTAGCTATCTTGTTCAGATTAAAAACCTGTATGCGCGAATTGATGCACATGTTTTATATTCATTTTAAGTGTAAGCAGGTTGAATCTTTTGAAACTTCTCCCACAATTGTTCTCTATCCTTTTCAAGTGATGGATCCCCATCCGTTGGTACAAGTGGTTTTATTTTCATTATATGCTAAAATGTAGTACATTTAGAATGATTTTCAAAAGTGTGGTCGATTTAATGTTAGATTACATTTTGTTTATAATGTACTCGGTCCAGGTACTGTTTCCATCACCTTTTGCCGAAATTCAACAAAATCACACATATCTTTAAATGAGGTAGAACTCAAATCGTATAAGGGAAAAACCAGAGACTTTTTTTTCGTACGGACATATATAACATTAAAAATTTTCGTCTCTAATCCATAGCGTTTATTTTAAGTTATTAGTTCATAGTTTGTTTTTAAATTTGCTGTTTTAGTTTTAAAGGAAGGTGTATAGAAAACAATCTAACCGTTAGAACTTCTACCTTGTTTTTTTAATGCCTTTGTTTGGCCATGAATTATTGCTCACTAAAAACGTGTTTTGACTTTAAAATTCATTATTTTCCTGTATCTCAGTAGTATGTCATAAAACTGGTATTTAAATGAGGAAGTAATCTACGAAGTTCATGACGCTTTAAAATAGAAATAGATTATTCGTGCGTTGGAATTTAACATTTATAAATGAAATTACAATCAATATGCCAAGACGTATTCCAAAGGCGCAAAATACACAAGGATGTATCTATACAGTTTTTGTCATTTGCACAGCTCTTATTCAAAAGTACGTATTTATTTGATTTTATATTATTTAAATTCTGTGCTGAAATATAATTATGAAAAAAATTTAAGTACAATCGGTTTTAAGCATATATTCGAGTTAATATGTATACAATTTTGTTTCAATTGATGTATTCTTTAGCGTGGACAACGCTAACAATGAAGACTGTCCTTTCAATAAATTTATGGATGGAAATGTTTGCAAAGGTATTTGAAAAAAAAACCACAAAATCAATTCAAAAGGATGCATTTAGTAATATTAATTTGTTATTTTCCCCAAAACAGATTTTAATCTTCATTGACCGAATTTGTTTTGGTAAAGACAATTAAATGTATCATATCTATATTTATTCATAGATTGTCCTATTGGACATTTTGGAAGAAATTGCGCTGACAAATGTCCCCCACGTAACTTCGGATATCTGTGTGGTCAGGAATGTCCACATAACTGTAAATCATGTCATTACATATTTGGTTGTACTATAATTAAAGAAACAAAAGGTAAAGTAACTCAAATTAATTTATTAATATGTTGTTCTTTTATGTACGTCAGCATCGAAGCGTGTATCTCATGTTTACTTCACATTAATTTTTTTTAAGCAGAACAGATTTTGTTCACGCATTTCTGACGGCGAACATAACTTGACAGCGGACATAACGTGACAGCGGACATAACGTGACTCAACAAACATGTTTTGTTTCATTCGTGGATTTATTTCAAATATTGATTTTTTCTATTTGAATTCAGAGACAACATCAAAAATAATAGAACATTTGACGTCAGACTTACCTGTATCCCATGCTGTGAACAACACAACTTATATAAAAATCATCAGTAAGACCTTATTTTTCATTTTAGTATATTGATGATCCAGGTTTTTTTTTCAATTATTACTCCAGAAACCAACTTATTTTAATTTAGTTATGTAAAAGCGAGAATGGATAACAACAGGAGCGACTATGTTAAAAATCTTAAGGTATTTAAATTGAGTTAAGAATGTCAGTAAAGTCCGCCAGACAACACAGTGCATAGTATACTGCATATACTTGGTAAATACTTTTTAAAGCTTCAACAAACGAAATTCTGCTAGAAACTGATTGCATTACCAATAACAAGTTTCATTACTTTCAGCATCGTCACCAATTAAAAGATTCACATTGAAAAATAAACGACTGGCCAATACAATTACGATTCCGAGTACATCAAATGGTAGGTGACATACGATATTAACAAGTTCAAAATTGGCAGGCAATTTCTAGCAAAGGAAACAAATGTTATAGATTAATGTACAATGGTTAATGAATAGCATATAGTAGTTTGTTTTGTATTTTGTTTAGTTTAATGCCTTTATATATTTTGAATTTATTATTGTCATTGTTTCTTTCCAACTCCAAGTAGAGTTATAGGATGTCAGAGAATTGTGTTTCAGCTAACTTAATGTCGTTGTGCATTTAATGAATTGGATCTACAAAACATCTGCCAAGCCCTGTGATCAGTTGCATCTTCAGACCTTTCAGTGATCATTCAGTTAACTGACAGGCAGAGCTTGTATTTAAGTTTTTCTTTTAACATAACTTCCGAAACTTACATATTAAACTTCAATTACATGAATTCGATTATAGACACAAAAAAGCAATCTTGATTAAAGGTTTGAATTTGATGGCATATTGCATAGCAAATTCAACTAATTGGAAAAATTCATTGAAACTGTACATTGTAGCCCTACTTTATGTATTTAGTTACTGTTATTTACTTGACAAACATTTGCAAATGACCTAATTAACAGGCTTGTAACAATTGATAGTAAATCAAAACTTCCGTCAAAGTTTTACATCATTTTAAGCCAATAAAGTCCAATAAAGTCCTTCAGACCAAAAAAACGGGGAATGGTCATCTTCAAGTCAACAAAATTAATAATACAAATTTTGAAAATACTTTCAAACGAATTTCTTCATTGATTCAATATCGTAAACGCATGTCATTTCTTTCAGCTTTGTCATTGGTTAGACAATTCACTGTGACAAATAAACGAATGACCAATTTTACTGCAATTCCAAATCCGACGTCAATAAATTGTAAGTAACGCATGTTGTTTGTAAATAGAAATCTTCCAAGCAGTTTTAAGCAAAGAAATATAAATGCCATAAGTGTATACTTTTACCATTTCTTTTATTACATTATAACCGTTGAATTATGGGATATTTAAAAATAACGTGCCCAATGCGTTTTACAAGCATGTATATAAAAAGCAATATCTATTTAATCATAATTAGCAGTGAAAAATCGAACCGCATTTCTGATTTGTCAAATTATTTAGAAAAATAAGAGCCTTTTTTTCATTTGTGACGCACACTACATCTTACTTTTATTGTAATGTGATACATAATGCATATCAAATTAATTAAATCTAATAGGAAAAAAAATAGTTGGATCACCCTGAGAGCAACAAGTAGGTCTTCAGTCCAATTTTCAATTATCGTGTTGTTGATGTATGTCCCAGTCAAGGAGCTCCATGTGCGAGGTTGACCTTTTTAAAGCTTACTTTTTTAATATTAAAAAATCGAAGAAAATATATTATGAAATGCCAATCATTTCTACAAAGTCAAGCCATTTCTGCTTCAAAAATGATGAACAAATCCACAATCTTTTTTAAATATAGAACTGTTGGCCCCTCACCCTTTAAGGGAATTTGTAACATTTTTGTTCTTAAGGAGTCCGATTTAGGGTTTTTTTGCAGAAAAACTACAATAGCAAAACTCTTTATTTTTTTTACCATAAGTGATTTTCACAACTCTAATTTATCAAGTTTCAAGAAAATCGACCGTCTTGTTTTTTTAGGGACCATCACAAAGTAGAATTACATTTACTATAGGAACATTTAGGAAACTGTCATTTTCCAGATTAAAAAAAATACTACAAAAGCTTTTTCTCTCAAATTCTTGAATATGATTAGTAAAATGATTTTTTACCTTTTATGTAAAAAAATACTAAATTCTACCGTTTGGTTTTTAGTAGGAGCCATTTAAATATATTAAAATGCTACACTTTTGCTAAATATTTGAATCATTACGAATCACAGGATGAAAATCTGCCATTCAGTCAATTGAAAGGTGACTGAAAGGTAACTGAAAAGTGACTGAATGGCATAGCTATGCCATTCAGTCACCTTTCCAGACCATTCGGTTATCATTCAGTTGACTGAATGGCAGAGCTTCATCCTGTGAATGAAGATTGTTAAAAGGATTTATTCCAAGAATAAAGAAAATGTCCTCGAGGATAGGATCATTCTGTATATAAAATATCAATGGCGTACAATTTTTTTTTATATCCTGTATGTTATTTCTTATATCGAACATTTATAAAGCTTCATTTTATCATAACGTCAGAAAACTGCAATGGCAACGCTGCCCCACACCACAACGGAAAAATCATTAAAAAAATAAAACTTTCCTGAAAAAATATAAATATTTTTATCTATATTTGTTGTTATTGTGTTCAATTTTTAAAATGATATCGAACAAATTCAATAAGAAGTTTAAATCAACTATATTACACTAGAATGCGCAATGAAAACTAAATTCATCCTCCTTAAGGTCTGAATAAAAAGTCTTAAGATAAATTAACAATCAGGGTTAATGGTTTGCCAAAAACACTGCTTAATAGGAATTGCTATACCAATTTTCAAGATTGCATGTTGTATATAATTAAATTCCGATTGACTTTAACCTTTAAATGCTAAACAAAATATTTGTCATTATATAACGAAACGTTATGAAAAATCAAAATTTCAAGATTTCAGTCCTTTTAGATCCCTAATACGTAGCATATGGACTTTTTAAATGGGTAAAGTAGTTGCAAAACGTCAGGACGAACACGTTTGCTTCAATAATGTCCAACAAATTGTCAATTGTAATTGAGATATACAGAAACGACCTCTTCTCCCTGTAAGTGCCCTATTTAAGGGACTGGTCCCTAAATCATATCGTTCAAAGGGTATCGGTATTTGCAACATTTTCTGTTCTACAAGTTATGAACATTTTTTACTCAGTCTGCCAGTTTTGAAGAAAGCATGGTTTGTTTTGGAATGAACCTTTTTACAAGATTTTTCCTTTATAAAGATTTAAAAAATATTTTTGTTAAATAGTTACATGGCATCAAATTTTCATAATCCTTGCCCCTAAAGATCCATGTATAAGCAACATTTTTTTCTATATTGGAGGGGGAAACAGTCGTTAAACACCAAGTGAAACTTTTTTCATTTCAATATTGCTGATTAAATTACTATTCATGTTTGAGATATTTGATTAATTTGTCTAGCTTCAATTCATTTCTATTTAAAAGTCTTCTCCTTAAATCCTAATGTCGACAAAAAGATTTTATAATTTGGCACAACGTTTGTTCTATTAGTCCTTTACAAAATATCGTTTAAAATGTATTAAATTTTGAGGATTGTGATGCACAGACAAGTCATACAAATTAAGATTCGTCGATATAACGGTACCCGAAAAGACGTCATCCAAAACAAATCATTAAACGTATAAAACAATTACAATCTTATGTAAAAACAAGAATAAAATTTAAAAAAAAAACGACGATAGATTCGATTGAATAGTGTTTCAGAATACGCTTAATAATGTGTGAGAAATCGCCTGGACAAAAATTTACCGAAAACAAAAATACCTGGATGCATAAAAAAGTAATATAATTCAACTTAAACGATTATTTGTAAAATAAATCGGCTGCATAGTTTTTGAGAAATTGTCCGACTAAAATTTCACAGACAAAAATGATAAGAAAAAGAAAAAAACTAAAACAATAAGGCCTCTTTTCGGAAACGGAATAATCAATAACACAAACGACGCGTTAATTTTTATCGCTTTGATTTGAGAATTAATGACAGAAGCATTGTGAGTATTTCTTTAATAGATGTAAGTAAAATATCATGGTCTTCTCAAGTTGTTACAAATGATAATTTCTATGAGAAAAACACATCCAAAATCAAACGAATGAAAGCTTTAAACATTTGGTAAATGATAAAATTACATTTAATCCTCACAATTACAAATTCTTGTCTTATCGATGTAACCATAGGAATATAATATATTAATACAAATTTTATTTCACAAAACGTACATATTTAAGCAAAACTTTTGGTATTTCAGATCAGCTGCTTGAAAAGAAATCATCGACAATCAACAACAATTCGCTGATATATGCAAATGTACATAAATGAGAACATTTGTTTATGTGAAAATGATGCTAGAACAGTTTTACAACAATATTTTCTATTTTTGAGTATGTGAATAATTGATGATAAAAAAGGCGGACAACAATTTATAGGCGGTATAGAACCATTAGGAACGAACGAAACTTCTATATTGTTGCAACTAGCATTGTTTTATATATCTGAATCTATCTACATGTGTATATCTACTATACATGTATCTATATATATATATATATATATATATATATATATATATATATATATATATATATATATATATATATATATATATACATATATATATATATATATATATATATATATATATATATATATATATATATATATATATATATATATAAGAATAGCATCAGTACACCCAGCTCCTACTTCATGACACCACAACTAACATTACCAAAAACAATAACAGAAACAGCAATCTACTATATTCTGCTTACCACGGAAAAATTTCTTAATTCAAAAAAGGTATATTTATGAGAAATCTTGACTTCGTTTAACTAAAGAGTATTTCGACTTACCACCAAAATTATGGATACGTATTAATAACAAACTAATCAAGGTTTTATTTTTTTTTTATTGAATGTAAAATTTAATTATAAAAATCAAATAGTTGCAAATGAATTGTTTTATTCTAAATGTGTTGATTCAATGTACCATGAGACTTGACATATACGACTATTACTTCTGCAATTATGATTTTAACTGTACAAGTCAAAAAGTAGGTCATAGTTTCGGTAACATAATAATCTGTTGGTTCGCTTTTTACAAGGAAACTTTTAAACGGATGCTACGGAAGGATATTAATTAGTAAAAACGCAAAAGTGTTAAGGAAGCATATAAAATCTATAATGATTGTATTTCCGCGAAAAAATAATCATAGTTTTTACAAATACTTTCAACTCCTCAAACATTGAATTTAGAACCAACAACTAATAAAAAGATATCATAGACTCATTATCTAATTATCTAAACGCAGATTTACACACTGATGATTCATGTCTGAAGGTGACATGTCGTCTTAATTTGACCGAAAAGCATTTTGAATAGAATCAATATACCAGGGTTGTTAGAAAAATTTGCGGACCACTTCGATTGTGAGCGGACAATTTGCAAGATAACAGCAAAACTTTTCAGATTTAAGCTTGACGTATTTTCTATTAAAATATAAAGATTTGTATTTTCTAAATGCACCATAAAATATAGATTATTTATTTTGATAAAAGTTGCTTCACTGAGCATGTCTTATATTGTGTACGCATTTGTCCGTATTAAGAAAATGTACCGTTTCAGCGTTTTAGTTCAATTGAAAAAAATATGACGGTTTTATCGCCGAATATGTACGACAAACACTCAAAAAATGAGTCACAAACGTTGACGTCAACGGACATCTTGGAGCACCGGGCCTTCATTTAATGTTGTGTATACGCAGGAAAATCTCCGATGGAGACCAAAAGGTTCTCAGATGCTGCTATTTGTTAAAACAAAGGTTTACACTTAGAAGAATCACGGTCGTTTAAAGAGAGAAGAACTGATATTTTGGGCTCTTGCAGCACCCGAACCTCCCATACAGCCCGGATCTTTCAACTATGGATTTCGCTTTTTTTCCTTAAGTCGAGACTGTGTGGCAAAATATATTTGGACTTTAATGATGTACGATTTGCAACAAAAGACATGATTCAAAAACTTGACAAATAATGGCAAGAACGTGCATTTTATAAATGGGTTAAATGACTTTAAAAGTGTGTGGATCTAAAAGGTGTTTACTTTGAAAAAGAGTAACAGGTTTGACTTTCAGTTGTTTGACGTCACATGACGTCGTGGAAATATGAAATGGTACTCCATAAATCTAATTCATGCAAAGTAATAACCGCTGTATCTTTTTATAGAAAAATTCCAATTTATATGATTTTTTGCATATTTATTTTCAATTGACAGCCATTCATAAAATAGTATTTTTTTCGCAATTCACTGTGTCCGCAAACTTTTCTAACAACCCTCGTCCATGAAATCTTATTATTCAAATTATTTTTTTTATTTCGCTTAGAATTAAAAAATGAAAATAATGTAACACGTAACCTTCATAAAACATTCGCTTAAAGGTATGTTCTCAATTTTTTTTTCCGCAGCCTATATTTTCCTTTGTTGTTGTTGCGATATAAAAAAAGATTAAAACAACACTACCTCGAATACTAGAAAAATAAATATGTATCAATAGTTTTAACATTGCCTTGTATGAAAGTCACTTTTAGAATCATGTTTTCTTTATTACTTTGGTGTGTTCTACCGTTATTTGTCAAACATGCAAAAAAGAGAGGTTTTGTTTAGACATGGTCAGATAACTGTTTTATTAGGTAGATTATAAGATTTAAGCAGCATATGTCTAAAATTTAGATTTTGTTTCAATAATCTGAATTTCAGTAAAGTCGCTTGTTCTGAGTTATATACTAGTATACTGTTATTGAAAACGTCATTATCATTACAATAATGACGTTTTCTATATTAGCATATATAATTCAGGACACCGCAGCACTTCTAAAACTTTCAATGAAATTATCAACGGATTTAAACGTTCGAAAACCGATACATCTGCTATTACAAAATACTTATGTAAATTTCTTTATCATGATGTTAATGTAATATAAAATGAAACAGTATAGTATTTGCTAATGTGTCTGCCTCTTAGTGGGACCCTCTAAATTAATAATCACGTGGCATGTGTTGATAATTATCCCAAATTGAGGTTATAAAGAAATGTCAATATTACAAGGGCTTACCCTTATTTAAATTAAAGAATTAAATGATTTTTAAATTCTATTTCCTTGTAGATTCTGAAAAGTGCTGCTGCTTTGTATAGATTTCTCTTTTTTTAAGAACAAATATCAAATAAATAAGCTCTGGTTGGAATTTATATGACCTTCTCTTACTATTTTACGTATCTATTAAATTATTTTATAGATTTCATCAAAGCAGAATCACTTTTTAGTGAATTAAACATTCCCTTATTTTATAACCAAAAGATCGCAACGCTCTGTTTAGGATATGCCCTTGTAAAAGTGGATCTAAATAGGGTTCCTGATGTCATATAATACACGCTCTAAAAAATAAACATGCTGAATAAAAAAAGCATAATAGATAGTATTTAATGGTATGGTAATTGTTTAAAGATTATTTTCTGTTTATTTATAAAATGCATTTTTCCATGTTAAAAAAAGATCAATCCGCCTCTCTCTATACAAAATATGCGTCAAAATTTACAGAACGACGTCACATAGATAAGTTCACCGCGACCATTCAGTTTTTTATATTTATCGTTGTTGGACTTATTTGACTACAAAGTCACAAGCATAGGTAATTTTTAATATAGTTTAATGTTTTCGTACTCATAACAAAAGGGCATTTATTTAATAACATTTCTAACGACTTGTTGTTTTGTATGATGTCATAGTTAACATTTCCTGTGCCTTTTGGTCGACGCGACCACAAAGTAAACCTTAACAGTGCTGCAACGCACATTTACTGAAATTCAAATTTTTTAAACAAATTGTACTTTTTTGAAATAGTAACATAGCATTCATTGAATATGGATAACAATAAACAAAAAAATACAAAACAGAAGCAGATAAAACACGGATATATATTACAGTTAGACGCAGGATCTAGTACCATGGAGGGTTGAGCATCCTCTGCTGACCGGTCACAACCTCTGTGTGCTCTTTGTCGTAATCGAAAAAAAAAATAACGGAAAAGATCGTATACAATTAGGTGATTAATTATGGTCTAACAAAAAGTATGAAAAGCGCCAATATGCAACAGTGAACAGAAATTTCAGTCGTAAATTTGAAATTTTAATGACGTCTAGCTTTCCATCATTCTATCAAATTTACGACTGAAATTTCCTCATTCAACAACACGTTTCTTGACACTACTTCAACTTTAGTCGATGGTAAACTCGATTTCAATCTTCATACTAAACCTACAGATTTCCACCTCTATTTAATGACGTCTAGCTGCCACCCACCTCATACGTTTAGAGGCATACCAAAAGGCCTAGCCACCAGAGTCAGACGTATTTGTTCAACTCAAGAACTATACTCTGAGCAAAGTCAACTCCTAAAACCCCACTTATGTGCCAGGGGCTACAGCTCGCACTCTATACAAAATGCAATTGATGATTTAGCTAAAGAGGATCGTTTATCCCTTCTGAAATATAAACCCAAAAACGAAGACAACAAGGTCCCATTTGTCACTACTTACCACCCTGTCCTTAGGGGCCTAAATGCAGTCTTAAAGAAGAACCTACCAATCCTTTACAGCAATGATAAAATGGTTGAGGTTTTCAAAAACCCCCCGATGGCAGCTTTCAAGCGCCCTAGAAACCTTAAGGACATGGTGGTAAGAACCAACTAAAGAACCCTCTGCCTAATGGTGGCTTTAGAACTTGTTCTGACACCAGATGTCTGTTGTGCAAACACAGCTCTGATGCAGACGACTTCTCTAGCCCCATTACTGGCCGTACTTACAAAATTTTCGCAAATACTTCTTGTCGTACGGACAATTGTGTATATCTCATCAATTGTAAATTTTGTCAGAAACAATACGTAGGGGAAACAGGAGACCTCCGCAGGCGCATCAATAATCATCGTTCCACCATCAAAACTAAGAAAATTAAAGAACCCGTCGGGGAACATTTTAATTTAGATGATCACAAATGGGAGGACATGATGGTTTTGGTCATTGATCACAACCCTAACTGGACAGATGCGGAGAGAAAAAACAAAGAAAAATTTTGGATGCATAGACTGAAGTCATTCCGCCCTGACGGCATTAACAAATTAAGTGACTTCACCAAAATGAACATCAACTAAGTACTCATTTGTTTTCGTAGCAATATCACCATCTTCATCTTTTTCGGTCCATGTACAAACTATTAATCATGTTATTTATTCAAATTATTAGCTATTTCCTTAATCGGTTTTGTTCTTTTGCTTTATTTCACTTCCATTAATTTTTACATTCATGATTATTTATGTGGTCTTTTACAGGGCCAATCTTCCCTACAAACTTTCACTACGAATTATCTTACTAGTACAACTTAATTAACAGCAACCCCCAATTAGCAAGTTAATTCGTTGGCGTTATCTTTCAGCACTTCTTCACAGACCGTCCGCTGCGTCGGACGGGATTTTTCTTTCTCGGGCTCGAATTCTTAAATATAAAGATGTAGTTGCCACGTTTTGATCCGGTGTTTAAACATTATCTAGTTTTTATATATCATTTAGTTTAGTTTAGTGCTAGTTTTGTAGATGTTTTTCTTCTTTCTTATGTAGTTTTTATTTTGTTGTCCTGAAGAAGGGACGGGTTGTCCCGAAAATTTGACAATATTTACTTATTTTTTTGATTGCTTGGGTCACTTTTTATGAGGAAACTTTTAAAAAAATGTTACGTAAGGAAATTCATTTGTAAAAATGTGTATGCAATCAAAATTAATTAAAAAAATATAGCTACTGAAACGTCTTTTAATATATCTACATATTTCTAATTTCTTTAAAAATACTCATGATAATCTGGAAATCAACCGTTTATTCAGTTGTTTCTTTTTTTGTTTTTTGTTTTTTGGTTTTTTGTAAATGATATCGGTAATTTCTTAACACGGTCAGCAAAGTGAATAACAATATGCATTTTCCATAGGCGATAATGTTAACGTTAGGGTTTATAGCTCTGGCCCTAATTGTCGTGCAGCAACGAGTGACCCCTTGAATGGAAGCTCATCACATTGTCTTTTTCTGTTAAAATTTCGTGGTGTGAAGTGAGATTTGTTTTCTGGCAAAATGCGTCTGTATTGAAAAGCTCTGAAAATGAATGTAAAAGTCGGGAATTTCACAAATTTGGAACAGGTGTACCTCAAACAGTTTCAATTCTTTTCTTCAAATTGTAATTAAATTTTAACACTTGCTATTAAATTTGCAAATCCTCTATTCTGACATGTGTCAAGCATATTGATTTAAAATGTCCCAATAAATGTATATACACTCTGCAAGTATAGGAACTATTTTGCTTAAATGCACTACTTTGTTGTCCTACCGATTCTAAAAATATTTAGAGGGATATACCCAATTACACACTTCTTTAAAATAAGTCACGCACCTACAATGTTTGATATACATAATGCATCAATTTATATATAAGAAAACACATTCCAAGTGACTATATTGACACTTAATTTATTCATAAACGACATATTATTCTTAAAATTGGTGTGTAAATGTGTTAGAGAGTAGATAATAAATAAAAAGCGTTAAATAACAAGATTCAAAACTGATGTTCATGTGAACGATGTGGCCATTCTCTAACATCTTTCAGGTGAGAAAAAACGTGAACGCAGTGCCTTTGACATACTTAACAATGTAAGCGTGCCTACTTCACCAATTACCAGTATTTACAACTATAAAACGCAGTGTTTTATGAAAAAGCGAAAGCTGACTAGGCATATATTACAATAAATAGTTTCAAACTTGCATCTTTCTTTATTTTTCAGAGTTTCTATTGTTACTATGTTTATTGAATTTAGCTCTATTAAAGGAAATTTAAGATACGTTAAAGAAACCGGCATTTGATGTGTCAACAAAAATAGCTAAAAAGAAAACAAAATCCCGTAGCCTGAACTAATGATCCGAGTTAAAGAATATCTAAACGTTTAATAGTCTAGTGGATATCAGAATGTACCAATAAACCTGTGACTCATCTACAAACGAAAGAAAAACACCTTTTCACAAATCGTGGCTAAGAGCAGACTTGTTACAGTCTCTATCTTTAATAATCAGTTTTCTCTTTTATACTTCTTTATTGATTCCAAACATAGACGTCTGGCGACATTTATATATAATAGAGAGCAACATGATTAATGTTTAAAACAAAATGAAATTGGACAAATGATATTCAACAGAGAAACATGAGGACGTCTAGGACCAGAGATTCAATTTTTCTGTATATACAATGTTAATGCTATATACTATAGCATTGAATCATGATTTTTTGAAGTATACACTCTCATAACTGCAGCGGTGTGTGCATACAAATTGAGTAACGCGCGTTAGCGCGTTATGAAAATTTGTATGCACACACCGCTGCAGTTATGAGAGTGTATACTTCAAAAAATCATGATTTAATGCTTATATTTACATTTTGTTAACTTCTTGCCTTGTCTGCAAATGTGATTCATACCTTAAAATTCCTATCTTATCCTAAGGGTAAGTTAATATTAATGGAAGAGCCACAGTAACAGCCACTAGCGTGAACTTTGATTTTCGCTTGTGACGTTGCAGTTTACAGCGTTCAACGTTTGTGACGTCATAATAAAACCTGTCAATTTGACCTTTGACTACTTGTTGCATTTAGAGGCATTTAACATCACGGAATTTAATGGAAAAACACAGTAGAATGTAAATATATTATAATAAAAATTAGCATCGAAAAAAATAATAACCTGAATAATAAGATTTTTGAAGACACATGATTAACAACTAGCTGATTCAAGCTACAGTTCTAAAAGAAGAAGATGTTGACATTTTTTTCACTCGGTCAGTGATTATATAATAGCTACTGTACACAGCCCTTCTTGACAATTTGCAGTGGACGGTAGCAAGATCGGGAAAAAGAGATGAAAGACATACGTTTACATGTATATATACACACACTTCCTAAGATCTGACTGGTCGGTCAGTGATGATATAATAGTTATATACTGTATACAGCCTTCATTGACAATTTGCTGTGCACGGTAGCGAGATTGGAAACAATGAGGTGTCAGACACACGTGTACTTGTATATACACACACGTCCTTAGGTCTGAATTCTCGGTAATGGTACACAATGATGCAATATGTTGTTTAAAGACCCTAAGGCTTATGACTTTTTTCACAATTTGTTAAAGGTATAGAAACAAGAAATTGAACATTTCGATTTTTCAGTTCTGAGAATTTCAAACATGAAAAGATTGAAGAGCTTTTAATTCAGAACATTATTTTGCACAGTGATATGAATTAAAACTCTATATTGCTCTCTTTTTTTTCGAATGAAATCAAATTTAAATAAATGTATGATACAATGTATTTTTCTAATCCGAAACCAGGAACATTGTTTAAGATAATGCATGTGTGAATACATGTTACCCCGTTACCGGCATTTGCATGAGGGCAATTCTATACAGTAATGCATATAAATAATTAAATTGAAAATTGCACACTAATAAAAGGTAAAAGTGTCAATGGACCGGGCTAATTCCCCCTACCGACAAAAACACTCATCTCTCTCTCTCTCTCTCTCTCTCTCTCTCTCTCTCTCTCTCTCTCATATGATATATATAAAAAAAGCTGACAGCAAATACCATCGATTTACTTGAACTATGCATCATTACACAGGCTCGTAGCATCGTTTTTGAAAGTGGGGGGGGGGGCAGACTCATCCAGAAAATCATGACAAGCAAAAGGGAAAAAGGAAAATATCAATTTTTCAAAATTCTAATCCAGGGTGGGGGTGGGGGGGGGGGGGGGACTTGCGTCGTATGTCGTAAATCTAGAATTTAAATTTCACCCCTAATTTCCTTTTTTTTATATTAATCTTTTAAATGTTCCCCAAAAAGTTGGGCGGGCAACTCCATGATAATTCTATTTTTTATATGTACATTTAAAAAAAACTAGTTGCTGCAAGAAAAAGTAGGGGGGGGGGGGGGGGCAGGCCTTCCTGGCCCACTCCCCCTGATGCTTCGTGCCTGTTACACTGGACAAAACATTCAAGATAAAGGTGATCATTTCAACATTTCGATCTCTGTGTGGTTATCTGCACGCGTTCATCATGTTGTGTTATTATGCGCTTTAGCTCAGGCAGGTTACAAGGCACAGAACATTGCATATTTCACATAATCCTCTACTTCCTTTTTTTAATACAAACTACAGAGCACGGTAATTTTTTTAAAATGCATGTAATAAAATAAGCGGTTTATTGGTATACAAGTATAGAATTATCTTGATTTGTGTCAATATTGAGTCAGAATTATTCACATTTGTAGTAATATTGTCCTGTATGAAATGCAAAGAAAAACAAACACCGTCTAAAACATGAATGCCAACTATATTTTTTTTTTAAAATCTGAATTAATTAAAAGCTATTTATTTACTTAGCGAGCAGTTAAAGACCGTACAGGGGATGTCGGGGGCATGCACAGGGGTATACAGTGGCTTACAGGGGATGACAGTGGCGTACAGGGGGTGACAGTGGCTTATAGTAGCACACAGGGGTTGTGTACAGGGGCGCACAGGGGATGACAGGGTATACAGGGGCTCTGTACAGTGGCACACAGGGGATGTACAGGGGATAACAGTGAAAACACAGGGGGTGACAGGGGAAGACAGGGGATTTTCACACGGACAGGGGTTTTTAGAGCCAGTAGTGTTAGTAGTTCAATCGGCCAGACATAGTTGTGTAGACGCATTTTCAGGAAGGGTAGATTCCAGTTTGTTCAAATCATTATCACCGGGGGTAGGGTGGGGCCACAATGGGCGGATAATTTTTTTTACATAGAAATATATAGAGAAAAATCTTCTCAAATACCAAGCAGCCAGAAAATTTGTATATAATTTAGTAATAAGTTTTATTTTATTTTTATTTTTGGCATGGCTACAATAGAAAAAAACTTGCTACTTAACATAAGGTCATAACTGGAAAGTTATTCTTCATTTTTATAATTTTGTTTAGTGTCAAGTAAAATGCATTCAAAGAAATAAGAAAAGGGGACAGCTTATCTACAAACCAGTACTGCTTTATCGTTTATGGAGATGATACTCTCAATATATTCCAACCAGCCAAAAGTTTAAAAAATTCACTGGTCAACATTTTGGTCAATATTTTTCTGAGAAGCTTACATTTGAATTATAATTGACTGTTTGTCTATTTACATGTAGAGCTACATTTGTATATGTATAGTAAAAATATACTACATAATGCAAGAAATTTAAGCCTTTCATGTATGCACTATACTTGTTGCAGCACTAATAAAATGAAGGTCAGAATTAATATTAAATATGATATATTGATGATTAATTTGTTACACGGTGGCATTGACATTTAACCTTTTAAAATGTTTTTTTTCTTTTGTGCATATCTAGTCCTAAGAGAAAACTAGAAGATGAGCAAGAACTTTCCTTATTATGTATTAAATTTTGTTAAACAGGCCGAATTTCCCTCATTACCCAAATAGCTGCAACATGAGGAGAAAATCATTTGCACTGTTTTGTCAAAACAAAACTTCCAATTTCTTCCTCTGCATCTGAAGTGACAGATGTAACAGTGAATGATTAATTGTAAAATGGTCAAAAGAGGCAAACCTGTTCAGTCCAGCATTTTTTCCTGTGCTTTAGAGTACTTCATTGAAGGAAATTGTGCCATCCTTACTAGGCATAGCATCAAGTCTTATGACTGCTATGTCTTAGCCAACATCATGGAAGCAGTTGAAAAGATGGGTGCTTTTTAAAATCATGTTGCAGGATTTGTTGATAGGGCGCTTTTGTTGATGTCACAATTCCCAGGGTTGCCTTTGTATAACCAAACAGAATTTAATTGTATCCTCTTGCATTGTGTCTATGCTGCTCATGATGATTTACAAGATGTCACATTCCTTCAAAGACTTGTATAGTCAGTCAATGTTGATTTACAGAAAAGTTGGAAGACATAATTCTTTCTGCTAAGTGCAACTGTTTCACATGAACATTTATTTTGTCAATAAAAAAAAATCACAAAGTGTCTGGATAGAATAATAGCTACCAGTGCCTTGTATTATGCAGCTGTAAAGCTAGCATTTCATAGGAAAGAGGAAGAGGGCATGCGACAAGTTTTGTCCCAAAAAAATGTGTGGAAGTGGAGCAAGAGTAAAAAGTCATACAAAATTTAATATTCCGTAGTTAAACATTTTAAAAATACTTTTATAAGTGATAATTGAAGCCCATTATGTCATAAGTGTACAAACTGACCTTTATTTTCCTCGAATTTCATTTTTCCTGAACTAGTTATTAGTTCCAGTATGATGTAACACAACACAACACCCCCCCCCCCCCCAAAAAAAAAAAAGAAAGGATCCTGATGTAGTAAATTCTACTGTTAATATATTTTTACCACCCATTGCTGAAAATTGTTCTATTTATGTCTAGTCTGGACTATGTTTTCTCTATCTAGATGGAATGATTTTGTCATTCAAAGACTTTTTATAAAACAAATGTTTTTCATCGGATCAGATTAAGTAATGCGCAGCTTCCAATATCAATAGACAAGACAGTATTGTAATGCAACCATGTATTTATTGTAATTTACAATACAGCCATACAGTTCAGAAGAAATATATCATGCGTGTATTGTCTAAACTTTCAATATATGCTCTGATCGAGTTCGCATATATACTAGTTAAAACTTTTGATCAGAAATGAATTCTGAAGTTGCATTTTTTTCATTCCATTGCATTGCTTTCATTTCTTGAGCAGCTCAGTCAATCGAAATCTATGCATCTAGCTGCTTTGTTTTCAGAGAAAAATATCAAATGAATTTTTATTTTTATTAAAATTACATCATTTAAAAAAAAATTGATGAATTATAACATATGTTGTTCGTCCGTCGGTGGCGACAATAGCCACTCTCTCTTCGTGGGGGAGGAGGTTGACCTGGATGGTGGGTGCAGTGGTGACTTCGCACGGAATAGTCTCAGACAGTGAGGACAGGGGATGGTGGCAGCTGCCGGGTCCTTGGCGCTGTCTTTGCTGGCCTGCCTGCGTTGTTCTGCTGCAGGCGTCCTGTTTGCTTCACAGCTCTAGGCGCCCTTTTGGACCTGCGCCCCCCCCCCCCCACCCACACCTTTCTTGTGCTCAACTTCTAATGAGTACGGTTGATACTGAATGCCTTAAGGAAGGCCTTAAGGTTGTCCTTGAATCGCTTTTTGGGGCACGACGGGCATTTGTCCACTACATTTAGCCATGGGTTGTTGATGGTGATGTTTGGCTCAACACACGGTTTGCCTGATGCTAGCTAATGCATGACTTCGGTATTCTTTGTGATGATAGTTAGCTAAAGGTGTCGCAGAAATACCTTACGTTATTCACACCAAGGTCAGAACCGCACCCAGACGATGGTTTATTAATTTTGTTTTATAAATATTTTGAAGTTCAATTGGTTGTATGTCTACTATATGTCTACTTTACTTCTTTGATTATTTTTTCACAAAATTACAATTGCTATTGAAGATACTAACACCAATTCAAAAATTCGGGTAAATTAAAGTTTATCTTTTGCTGCAACTATGGCTTATTTTGATTTAAAAAAATGCTTCAACTAAAAAGGGGATAGGGATATAACCAATTTTGTTTGCAGACAAAATCCTACTTTAAATACCTTCAATTGAAACCATAAAATGTAAAAAAAATATTTTCATATAAAGTTCAATTCAAGAAACCTGTCTATATTTGGTTTAAATACCATATTTTCAACGAAAATGATGCTCCAATTTTACTTGGCTATAACTTATCAAAACAGTTATTTCGTGGTGTAAGTTTTGTCTCAAAATAAGGTCTGAGATATTTTTAAGTAAACAAAACTGAAAATGTCTAACATCTAATTATAGGGAATTTCTGGCCAAATTGCAATTTCTTGTAGAATGTCTATGCTCCATTTTTGGCCCATGTTTACAGGTTTTCCTAACTGAAACTGTCACCCTTTTCTTGTTTTTAATTAATTCCTTAGGAATTGTACTTTTAAGAAATCAAAAGCATCTGAAAAGTTCAATATAGGTTTTTATTCGTGAATGAGCATAATACACCTTTCAGACTATTTGTAATCAATCTAGAAATAAAAGTTTAAGATAACGTTAACAAAATACACTAAATATATCATTGTGCACATTTTTCCAACTGCAGGGGCCTGTTTGTATTATTTCAAGGACATGGCCATGCACATTACGAATCGTAACTGAAAAAATCCAACCTTAAGTTTTTTAAATAGACAAAAGGAGTGTCAATGTATGACACGCTGCTACCAATAATCTACAAAAGGTTTTGTGTTTAGCACAATTCTTTTTAAAGGAAACATATCAAATATCTCTGCATTTTTGTCCAGATCCCAAACATGTATTAATAAAAGGTTTTGCCAAGGGGAATTTTGTTGGGAATTCCCACATCGATTATCCAAATTCACATCAATAGATCAACACTTTAAATTGTCAAATACATGTCTATACAATATCAAAAAATCCCAGTTTACAAAACGTTCGTAATTGAACTCAATTTCAAAATATGATCTGTAACCTAAACTATTTACTAGGTGATCATCGATCAGGTAAACGTATCGAGTGGAGAACATGTTTATTGCGTTTTGATAATTGTTTCAATATGAGAATAAGATCAACATAATGGAGTTTTCTGCTTTAACACGCCAGTTTTACCGCTATTGTAAACTTAAATTATAATTAATATTTTGAAACTATTGTAAACGTTTGAAATTATTTACCGGGAAACATGTCAATACCATGTATATTACTTGCCTATTTGATATATTGAATTTCGTAGTATTGTGGGGCATTATACGATAACACTTATTCAAGTTAAAACCTCGTGTGTTCCATCTGGTTAAAAATGGACTTTAAGACTTGATGAAAGTCGAATTTTAAAGTTTAAAACATTTCTGGTAAGGTTTCAGAAAACTGTATATAATATAACAAACATGAATCAAATGTAGATATCGTTCTTTCATTACATTTGTATGTAGGATTTTTTCGAGACAGACTAATGTATTAAACCATTTGAAATGAGTATCTATTAGTTTTTGGGTTTTTTTAATGGCGCCTGATCATGACGTTTCATTTAAGTCAGGAGTTGTTGTATAATCAATAAATCATGGAGGGTAAGAGGACAATTGTTACGATTTTCTTATGTTTTCATGTTCGAATCAAAATATATATTTGAATAGTGAGTAGGTGAATAACTAAAGTGTTGACTAATGCCGTTATCAGTGTTTTTTTAAGTTCATTAAAAGCATAAGTAACTTCATATTTTTGAAGCTCTTGACTAATATTTTGCATATATCAATTAAACATGAACCATGCATTCACTGGATTTATATTAAAAAACAAATATATCTAGGGGTGTCAATGTTTTTAAAAAAAATCACCATAGGAATATCCTGCAGTCTGAAGTCGATAGCAGTTATGTTACATGTGAACTCGTAACGCATGGATAGCGATTAGAATGATTCCTTATGAATTGTAAATTCAAATAAATGTTTATTCAAATACCATGTTATGTGTAAAGGTGGACATGCTAAATTTGTTTGAGAGCAATATTTTTTTAATTTAAATCTACAACCATGACAGAGAATATGCTCTTTTCTAGAACATATTGTTCTGCTATCTGAAATTTTAAACTTCATTACCAATATTTGATGTTAAATTATGAAAATAAGAATTCAGAAAGGTATCAACGCCAATCAAAAATATCTTCTGAAGAAAATAGTTTTGTGAAGGATTTACAAACAAATCATTTATTATTGCAGTTACCATAACAGTGCACACTATACTGTTTACTTTCAAATTAATTGATAGATTTTATAGATTAAATATTGCTACATCTTATTTTAGGATTTATCATTCAATTATTTCTTAATCAATCTGTATAAGATGAAATAATTACGTTGGTGATGTTCCTTTGTTTCTGTTTTTTTTTTTTTTTGTTCTGTTTTGTTTGTTTTGTTTTTGTTAAACAGTAGATTTAGGTACATGTATTTTGTAAACTATTTTTTTATTGTGAAAAAATAATTAAAAGTGCATTATTGATACAGGGACTCATGCTTGGTTGATGGTGTGTCTCATCCTCCTTGTTGATATGTATATAATATCAGGAACAAAATAATCGTTTTTGACTTTTATTATTATTCCAAGGTAAACAAGTTAAAATAAAATAGTTCATTGTGCACATTTTAAATCTTAGTGTGCTTCTTTATATTATCTCACAGAATGGTGCTCAATATTTTGAAGTTCTCCACAAAAACCTTAAACTGAGTTATTTTAAAATAGATGTAAGGTATTGCCTTGTGTTCTGTAATAATTTACAAACAATAGAAAAAAGAATTTCAGAAGTTTACTTGATTCGTAAGTCTTGTTTCAGAAGACTTTTTAAATATCTCGGCTTTTTGTCAACACCGACAAAGAACGGTAAAATTTAAAGGTCCTTTCAAAGGACATTTTGTGGGGTATTCCAACACCGATTCTCGGAATTCAAATAAATATAGCTACCTTGAACCTTTAAAGTTTCTGCAGTATTAATGGAACATGTCATTAAAACTTACAATAACGGCCTCATCAGGGGTCCACTTTTTACACACGTTCAGCAGTCAAAAGGAAATAAATGAATAATGCAAAAAAAAATCCCTTTTAAGAGAACTATCATCTCAAAAAGCAAGAAAGAAATTATGATAGCAATAGCTACAAAAGTGTGTAATATCAAGTTCAGCCTTTGCATTAAGGGCCTGGGAAATCTACGTATGAAATAATTGAATTACACGCAACACGACGAATTTAGTGAAGGCTTATTCACAATTATTCCCTTGGTTTCATACAATGACCAAAAAGATATAGTAGTATGTGACCGAATTTCTAATCTAAAATATAAAATAACTTAGGTTTTATAGATTAATTAACGTTTGAAGGCTGGCCCCTGATAAGGCGGGCCCCATCCTTAAAAGTAGCACATGCATGTACTTATATTAACACAAACACACTGGTAAATATATGCTATGTAAATAATCGACCAAGTACTTCATTAAAGCTGCATGACATGAATTCATAAAAGCATTTGGTCGCCATATTACTTTCGATCGCTCCTCTTCTGCCACTGGGGTATATATACCGGTTGAGAAAGTTACGGTCGGTTGCTTTCCGATCGAGGCATTCAGGTTGCACGGACTTCTAAATGCATGAACTACACATTGTAGTAAAATGTTTGTAATAACAGAATAAAGGAAACAACAATCAATGAAATACAAAAACTATTAATTCTTTGAAAGGATTTCGGTATTTATATTATTTTTGCACTGACAGTGCTGCCTTACTTCGAATGCACATCGAACACGTGTGTCGTTCATACAGAGTGCATAACGTCATCATCTTTTTGAAAACCCCGGAGGCACTACATCCAACACAGTAGCTAAATGATAGTAAATCGAAGAAAGTAACAACGTAACATCCGTTCCTACAAAAACGCTCCGTTTCTAAAAATTCATGTAATCATTGACATTGCTTGATCTGCCACAGTGTGTGGTTTGCGCATGTGCGATGTTATAACATACAAAGGAAAACGGTCCACAATAATTATTATCGAGGAATTTTGAAAGTATCTGCGCCTGGATTTCCGTCTGTCTTGTTTCGTCGTTTATTGGATACACTAGTATCTTGCCAATGCAGTGGTTGTCATATTATTTTTCTTCGCGTCAACATGTTCAGGTGTATCGGTGTATGAAATTCCTAAATGCAGTGAAGCATGAATAGTCCTCTCGGCCTTATATAGGGGGTGTGTAGTGCTGAACAGAACAATAGAAATCGACAACTAATATGGCGGTAGTAGGAGATAAAAGGGAAATCATGCGTATTTATGAATTTATGTCAGCTTTAAAGATGTCGGGTTATAGTGAGTACAAGATATGTATGGTTGTTGTCGTCCTTTAAGTGCACATATGTTGTTGGACATTATCAACTTCATTCTCAGAATTTAATTAGCTAAAGCTACTTCTAGTTAATTCAATGCAGTAAACCTAACACGAAAGACAATTATAAACTAATGGACGTTTTCATCTATCAAAATTATGAAAACTGTCAAGGATAATTATACAATACCAAAGGACGACATTGATATCTTTAAATATCTGCTCCACCATTTTAATCAGTACGGTATCAAAATCAAATCTTAATGAAACATTATACAGAAGATGTATATTACATAAATCTTGATACATGTATCAGTTATCTTTTTATAATAGCTGTTCATGATCATTTATGAGGTCGTTACAATGGGCTTATTCCGACTATTTCTGCAAGCAAATGAAAAGTATCGTCATTTTTCCTTTATATTTTTGAAGAACAGAGCGCAGGTCTGCTCATGTACGATATTAACATATTCATATGTTCATAAAATCATACATATTACAGTTAAAAATGGCACGTTCTCCAATATGTAAGCGAAAAACCGTTGTAAAACACCGATATTCTGCTCCAAAATATTAACCTATTGAAGTATGACAATTTTCATGACGTCATCTCTATATCATGACGTCGCTAGAGTAAAATCTTTTACAAACCATTATCAAATATGATTTCAACTATATTCAACCTTATTTTTAAAGATCTAATTTTAGGAGCAAAACATGCATGATGACTCATGTAGTCCGTTCATACAGGCATGCATATAGGTATAAACAATACAAAACATCCTCACAAACCCATTCGTACTTGATCTTATTTTCTTTAAAGCATAGTATGGTATGTTACCTAAAACAATTATTATATCAAGATTGATCAAGTTAGCTGATAACCTGAAATGTACCGTTGTTATCAAATTAACAAAGAAGACAGATCGTCAATGCTTTAGACACGTATCAGGTTGCAGAATGCAACATTTCGTTCTAATTGTAAAAACGTCAAATTTCAATTTCATGTGACCGACCACCAGATAGTGATACACACAAAATAGATCCCCCCACCCCCTCCCACTTTTTTGGGAGTAAGTAAAAACGGGAATTAAAATAAGGAAATTAAAAGTAAGAAGACACCCCCCCCCACACACACACACACACACATACACACAGATTAAGATTGTGTAATGATTTAAGGGAAGTTACCTTAATTTTTTGCCTTTCAAGATTTTTGGATAAGTCTGCCCAACCCCTCAATCCCCCCATCCCCTTAAACCCACACTTTTAAAAACGATGTCACGTGCCTGCAAATGTAACGATTTTATGATTTTTGACCAGTTAGAGTTATCGTCACTGACAAGCGATACGCCTTTGGTTAGCGGTATTGCACAGTCCGTCCTGCATACGGCGTTAACTCAGTGACTAGGTACGGACCCCTCAACACGTTACACAAACGATGAAACAATGCGACAAACCTATTGACATGCTTGACACTGAGACCTTGCGACGTAGGACGGATAATTTATATTTCGTTACAGATTGAGACCACGCAAGATGCCAAGGCCATTGGTACCTTTGTACTATCATAACAGAACTTAATTCTAAAGAAACGGGTTAAAGTAAATGCGTTATATAGATAGCGTATAATCATATTCGTTCAAGGAAAAATGTGTAATTAAGTCCTATGATGAACCTGCCTACGCCAAGTCAGAAATATTAACATAATGCTGCTACTGACCACAGTGCGTTAGATCATTAGTATGCACTTGATCGCATTTACTTTTAAGGACGAGGATGTTGTAGCGCAGTATCCGTGCGTATAAAATGAGGATGCGGGAATCACATGTCTCCAGTAGCTCTGTAAGCTGTCTTTCTGCCTCCTCTTTTTATATATACAGGTAAGATAAATAATTACACTTGCGCGCATTCTCAAAACTAAAGTTAAAAGACTCATGGGGTTCAACTAAAAGAGATTTTTGTAATGGATATTAATGTTGATAAATTTTATTGCAATTAACATTTATATATATATATATTTAAAATGTCATATCTAAATGTAATACTTTGAATAAAGAGTGGTCACCTGGAAGATGTCTTTTTGCCTCCTCTTTTTATTTCCGTTTCACTTGAATACTCTAGGATTTTCCTCTGATGGTAAAAATTGTTTTAAATTGTACGATATAATACAAATACTAATTTTTGATAAATGGATCTTCATTTAAATCGATATGGTTATATTGAGATTAAATAAAAAAAATCATTCACATTCAATAATACAGAAATACATTCATTCAATAATACAGAACATGTACTAACATGTATTTATCACCAAAAAAATATTCATTATTTGGAGTCATGAAGGAAAATTAAAATTAAGATTAATCCGTAAATATAACAAAGAATGCAGAACAATGTAATAGATTATCAATAAATACAAGTATTAAACATGATTCATATCAATACAATGGCAAACGCAAAGCAATATTTTCGGTGTTTTGTTTTTCAACATTGGGATTTGATTTGTAATGGCTAAAAGAAAATACTGTAAACGTACTATATTTAGCGTGTAAGATATTTGGCGGAATGTAGTTTTACAACAAGTTAGCGTGGATTTGTTTTAGCGCATTTCTGAATGTACCTATATATCTACTTTTATGTTTTACATTTGGCGATGTACTTGATTAAGCAGACACTGTTTTCCGTCAAAAACGCTAAATAAAATACACAGCCAAATGTAATACATTTCATCATATGGTTATATTATTTTACGCACAGTGATTTGCGCTGGCTGTGGCGCTGTTTCGTTGCACCACACACCAACCCTACCAATGAGTCCATGTCAATGTATGACACGCTGCTACCAATTATCTACAAAAGGTTTTGTGTTTAGCACATGCGCGGATCAAGAAAATTTTTCCAGGGGGGGTCCGAAGGATAATTGTGTTTGCCAGGGGGGGGTCCGAGGAATATTTTCGCGATAATTTTACTATGTAAATTTAATAAATTTTCATTTTCCAGATCCGCGCATGTAGCACAATTCTTTTTAAAGGAAACATATCAAAAATCTCTGCATTTTTGTCCAGATCTCAAACATGTATTAATAAAAGGTTTTGCCAAGGGGAATTTTGTTGGGAATTCCCACATCGATTATCCAAATTCACATCAATAGATCAACAATTTAAATTGTCAAATACATGTCTATACAATATCAAAACATCCCAGTTTACAAAACGTTCGTAATTGAACTCAATTTCAAAATATGATCTGTAACCTAAACTATTTACTAGGTGATCATCGATCAGGTAAACGTATCGAGTGGAGAACATGTTTATTGCGTTTTGATAATTGTTTCAACATGAGAATAAAATCAACATAATGGAGTTTTCTGCTTTAACACGCCAGTTTTACCGCTATTGTAAACTTAAATTATAATTAATATTTTGAAACTATTGTAAACGTTTGAAATTATTTACCGGGAAACATGTCAATACCGTGTATATTACTTGCCTATTTGATATATTGAATTTCGTAGTAGTGTGGGGCATTATACAATAACACTTATTCAAGTTAAAACCTCGTGTGTTCCATTTGGTTAAAAATGGACTTTAAGACTTGATGAAAGTCGAATTTTAAAGTTCAAAACATTTCTGGTAAGGGTTCAGAAAACTGTATATAACATAACAAACATGAATCAAATGTAGATATCGTTCTTTCATTACATTTGTATGTAGGATTTTTTCGAGACAGACTAATGTATTAAACCATTTGAAATGAGTATCTATTAGTTTTTGGGTTTTTTTTAATGGCGCCTGATCATGACGTTTCATTTAAGTCAGGAGTTGTTGTGTAATCAATAAATCATGGAAGGTAAGAGGACAATTGTTACGATTTTCTTATGTTTTCATGTTCGAATCAAAATATATATTTCAATAGTGAGTAGGTGAATAACTAAAGTGTTGACTAATGCCGTTATCAGTGTTTTTTTTTAAGTTCATTAAAAGCATAAGTAACTTCATATTTTTGAAGCTCTTGACTAATATTTTGCATATATCAATTAAACATGAACCATGCATTCACTGGATTTATATTAAAAAACTAATATATCTAGGGGTGTCAATGTTTAAAAAAAATCACCATAGGAGTATCCTGCAGTCTGAAGTCGATAGCAGTTATGTTACATGTGAACTCGTAACGCATGGATAGCGATTAGAATGATTCCTTATGAATTGTAAATTCAAATAAATGTTTATTCAAATACCATGTTATGTGTAAAGGTGGACATGCTAAATTTGTTTGAGAGCAATATTTTTTTAATTTAAATCTACAACCATGACAGAGAATATGCTCTTTTCTAGAACATATTGTTCTGCTATCTGAAATTTTAACCTTCATTACCAATATTTGATGTTAAATTATGAAAATAAGAATTCAGAAAGGTATCAACGCCAATCAAAAATATCTTCTGAAGAAAATAGTTTTGTGAAGGATTTACAAACAAATCATTTATTATTGCAGTTACCATAACAGTGCACACTATAGTGTTTACTTTCAAATTAATTGATAGATTTTATAGATTAAATATTGCTACATCTTATTTTAGGATTTATCATTCAATTATTTCTTAATCAATCTGTATAAGATGAAATAATTACGTTGGTGATGTTCCTTTGTTTCTGTTTTTTTTTTTTTTTTTTTTTTTTTTTATTGTTAAACAGTAGATTTAGGTACATGTATTTTGTAAACTATTTTTTTTTTGTGAAAAAATAATTAAAAGTGCATTATTGATACAGGGACTCATGATTGGTTGATGGTGTGTCTCATCCTCCTTGTTGATATGTATATAATATCAGGAACAAAATAATCGTTTTTGACTTTTATTATTATTCCAAGGTAAACAAGTTAAAATAAAATAGTTCATTGTGCACATTTTAAATCTTAGTGTGCTTCTTTATATTATCTCACAGAATGGTGCTCAATATTTTGAAGTTCTCCACAAAAACCTTAAACTGAGTTATTTTAAAATAGATGTAAGGTATTGCCTTGTGTTCTGTAATAATTTACAAACAATAGAAAAAAGAATTTCAGAAGTTTACTTGATGCGTAAGTCTTGTTTCAGAAGACTTTTTAAATATCTCGGCTTTTTGTCAACACCAGCAAAGAACGGTAGAATTCAAAGGTCCTTTCAAAGGACATTTTGTGGGGTATTCCAACACCGATTCTCGGAATTCAAATAAATATAGCTACCTTGAACCTTTAAAGTTTCTGCAGTATTAATGGAACATGTCATTAAAACTTACAATAACGGCCTCATCAGGGGTCCACTTTTTACACACGTTCAGCAGTCAAAAGGAAATAAATGAATAATGCAAGAAAAAATCCCTTTTAAGAGAACTATCATCTCAAAAAGCAAGAAAGAAATTATGATAGCAATAGCTACAAAAGTGTGTAATATCAAGTTCAGCCTATGCATTAAGGGCCTGGGAAATCTACGTATGAAATAATTGAATTACACGCAACACGACGAATTTAGTGAAGGCTTATTCACAATTATTCCCTTGGTTTCATACAATGACCAAAAAGATATAGTAGTATGTGACCGAATTTCTAATCTAAAATATAAAATAACTTAGGTTTTATAGATTGATTAACGTTTGAAGGCTGGCCCCTGATAAGGCGGGCCCCATCCTTAAAAGTAGCACATGCATGTACTTATATTAACACAAACACACTGGTAAATAGATGCTATGTAAATAATCGACCAAGTACTTCATTAAAGCTGCATGACATGAATTCATAAAAGCATTTGGTCGCCATATTACTTTCGATCGCTCCTCTTCTGCCACTGGGGTATATATACCGGTTGAGAAAGTTACGGTCGGTTGCTTTCCGATCGAGGCATTCAGGTTGCACGGACTTCTAAATGCATGAACTACACATTGTAGTAAAATGTTTGTAATAACAGAATAAAGGAAACAACAATCAATGAAATACAAAAACTATTAATTCTTTGAAAGGATTTCGGTATTTATATTATTTTTGCACTGACAGTGCTGCCTTACTTCGAATGCACATCGAACACGTGTGTCGTTCATACAGAGTGCATAACGTCATCATCTTTTTGAAAACCCCGGAGGCACTACATCCAACACAGTAGCTAAATGATAGTAAATCGAAGAAAGTAACAACGTAACATCCGTTCCTACAAAAACGCTCCGTTTCTAAAAATTCATGTAATCATTGACATTGCTTGATCTGCCACAGTGTGTGGTTTGCGCATGTGCGATGTTATAACATACAAAGGAAAACGGTCCACAATAATTATTATCGAGGAATTTTGAAAGTATCTGCGCCTGGATTTCCGTCTGTCTTGTTTCGTCGTTTATTGGATACACTAGTATCTTGCCAATGCAGTGGTTGTCATATTATTTTTCTTCGCGTCAACATGTTCAGGTGTATCGGTGTATGAAATTCCTAAATGCAGTGAAGCATGAATAGTCCTCTCGGCCTTATATAGGGGGTGTGTAGTGCTGAACAGAACAATAGAAATCGACAACTAATATGGCGGTAGTAGGAGATAAAAGGGAAATCATGCGTATTTATGAATTTATGTCAGCTTTAAAGATGTCGGGTTATAGTGAGTACAAGATATGTATGGTTGTTGTCGTCCTTTAAGTGCAATGTTGTTGGACATTATCAACTTGATTCTCAGAATTTAATTAACTAAAGCTACTTCTAGTTAATTCAATGCAGTAAACCTAACACGAAAGACAATTATAAACTAATGGACGTTTTCATCTATCAAAATTATGAAAACTGTCAAGGATAATTATACAATACCAAAGGACGACATTGATATCTTTAAATATCTGCTCCACCATTTTAATCAGTACGGTATCAAAATCAAATCTTAATGAAACATTATACAGAGGATGTATATTACATAAATCTTGATACATGTATCAGTTATCTTTTTATAATAGCTGTTCATGATCATTTATGGGGTCGTTACAATGGGCTTATTCCGACTATTTCTGCAAGTAAATGAAAAATATTGTCATTTTTCCTTTATATTTTTGAAGAACAGAGCGCAGGTATGCTCATGTACGATATTAACATATTCATATGTTCATAAAATCATACATATTACAGTTAAAAATGGCACTTTCTTCAATATGTAAGCGAAAAACCGTTGTAAAACACCCATATTCTGCTCCAAAATATTAACCTATTGAAGTATGACAATTTTTATGACGTCATCTCTATATCATGACGTCGCTAGAGTAAAATCTTTTACAAACCTATATCAAATATGATTTCAACTATATTCAACCTTATTTTTAAAGATCTAATTTTAGGAGCAAAACATGCATGATGACTCATGTAGTCCTTTCATACATGCATGCATATAGGTATAAACAATATAAAACATGCTCACAAACCCATTCGTACTTGATCTTATTTTCTTTAAAGCATAGTATGGTATGTTACCTAAAACAATTATTATATCAAGATTGATCAAGTTAGCTGATAACCTGAAATGTACCTTTGTTATCAAATTAACATAGAAGACAGATCGTCAATGCTTTAGACACGTATCAGGTTGCAGAATGCAACATTTCGTTCTAATTGTAAAAACGTCAAATTTCAATTTCATGTGACCGACCACCAGTTAGTGATACACACAAAATAGATCCCCCCATCCCCTCCCACTTTTTGGGGAGTAAGTAAAAACGGGAATTAAAATAAGGAAATTAAAAGTAAGAAGACACCCTCCCCCCCCCCCACACACACACATACACACAGATTAAGATTGTGTAATGATTTAAGGGAAGTTACCTTAATTTTTTGCCTGTCAAGATTTTGGATAAGTCTGCCCAACCCCTCAATCCCCCCATCCCCTAAACCCACACTTTTAAAAACGATGTCACGTGCCTGCAAATGTAACGATTTTATGATTTTTGACCAGTTAGAGTTATCGTCACTGACAAGCGATACGCCTTTGGTTAGCGGTATTGCACAGTCCGTCCTGCATACGGCGTTAACACAGTGACTAGGTACGGACCCTTCAACACGTTACACAAACGATGAAATAATGCGACAAACCTATTGACATGCTTGACACTGAGACCTTGCGACGTAGGACGGATAATTTATATTTCGTTACAGATTGAGACCACGCAAGATGTCAAGGTCATTGGTACCTATGTGTACTATCATAACAGAAATTAATTCTAAAGAAACGGGTTAAAGTACATGCGTTATATAGATAGCGTATAATCAAATTCGTTCAAGGAAAAGTGTGTAATTAAGTCCTATGATGAACCTGCCTACGCCAAGTCAGAAATATTAACATAATGCTGCTACTGACCACAGTGCGTTAGATCATTAGTATGCACTTGATCGCATTTACTTTTAAGGACGAGGATGTTGTAGCGCAGTGTCCGTGCGTATAAAATGAGGATGCGGGAATCACAGGTCTCCAGTAGCTCTGTAAGCTGTCTTTCTGCCTCCTCTTTTTATATATACAGGTAAGATAAATGATTACACTTGCGCGCATTCTCAAAACTAAAGTTAAAAGACTCATGGGGTTCAACTAAAAGAGATTTTTGTAATGGATATTAATGTTGATAAATTTTATTGCAATTAACATTTATATATATATTTAAAATGTCATATTTGAATGTAATACTTTGAATAAAGAGTGGTCACCTGGAAGATGTCTTTTTGCCTCCTCTTTTTATTTCCGTTTCACTTGAATACTCTAGGATTTTCCTCTGATGGTAAAAATTGTTTTAAATTGTACGATATAATACAAATACTAATTTTTGATAAATAGATCTTCATTTAAATCGATATGGTTATATTGAGATTAAATAAAAAAATCTTTCACATTCAATAATACAGAAATACATTCATTCAATAATACAGAACATGTACTAACATGTATTTATCACAAAAAAATATTCATTATTTGGAGTCATGAAGGAAAATTAAAATTAAGATTAATCCGTAAATATAACAAAGAATGCAGAACAACGTAATAGATTATCAATAAATACAAGTATTAAAAATGAAATTCATATCAATACAATGGCAAACGCAAAGCAATATTTTCGGTGTTTTGTTTTTCAACATTGGGATTTGATTTGTAATGGCTAAAAGAAAATACTGTAAACGTACTATATTTAGCGTGTAAGATATTTGGCGGAAAGTAGTTTTACAACAAGTTAGCGTGGATTTGTTTTAGCGCATTTCTGAATGTACCTATATATCTACTTTTATTTTTTACATTTGGCGATGTACTTGATTAAGCAGACACTGTTTTCCGTCAAAAACGCTAAATAAAATACACAGCAAAATGTAATACATTTCATCAAATGGTTATATTATTTTACGCACAGTGATTTTGCGCTGGCTGTGGCGCTGTTTCGTTGCACCACACACCAACCCTACCAAACTTCCCCCATGCATAAAAAATACTGAAACGGCAACAGCGCCATGTTTAAGTGAAGCATATTCGTCATGACATGTTCGTGCCAGTTCATAGTGCGTAGGAATACAAGGTATACTGATAGTTGAGAGCATGTTGGTTTTAAGTGTTTTTGTGTCTTATATCGTTGAAAGAATTTACTGTTAATGTACTTTAGTATATCTTGGATAAAAGGAAGAAACAAATTGTCTCATATTGGAGTTTGAGTCTGACATATTCATAATTAGTTCATGCAGTCAATGATTTTCCTTAAATCAATGGTGGTTTCAACCAATTGATAAAAGAGGCGTCTAGATTTTAATCATGTCTGTTTCGGTCACTAAGGTTCGACCAATCAATAAACAAGGCATGTTGATATAAGTCCTGTTAATTACTTTAGAGCTATGAATAAACTTTACTTTCAGTAGAACTATAAAAAAACTAAAGTTTCCGTAAGAAATCGAGGGAATCATACTTGATACATATAAATATTGTCATATCAAACCCGTAAGCCATTATGTCCTTTCCGGCTTTTGATTTTGATATCTATTTATTTTTCAAGGTTTAAGATTATCTCTATATAATATGTATTATTCTTATACCCGTGTAAAACAGTTACTATATACCGGAAACTCCTCAGGTAGCTCAAAACGTTTTCATAACATTTTATTCTGGTTGTTAGGTTGATTTCCAAGAACGTTTTCATAAAAACATTTTTAGAACGTTTCAAAAACATTTTAGTTTTGTTGTAAGGATGTTATAAGAAAACATTATCAATACAACATTTTAAAAACATTTATGTTTAGTTTTGATAATAATTTAAAAACATTATGAACAATATTATGGTTATTTAGCATAAAAAAACATTTTTAAAATATGTTATAAAAATGCTCTATTGATGATTTTTATAACACTGTCAACTAGAAATGCCTGACCAAAATTGCTTTCATTGTATTGGTATTTTAAATGTATATTTCTTTATCGTCAGAAAACTGCTTATCATACAGATTGGCTTACCTCAGTTATGCATGCTACGGACAGAATACTTTCTCATATACATCAGCTTGCGATAGTTTAAGTTCACGTCTTAGAATGTTGAAAGACTTAATTCTCCGCATACAACGTTCCAATAAACTCTTGCCCTTGAGATTACCTTTGACTTTGGTAGCTCATTTGTGGTACGTTGTTGCCTGCTTGCACCCTTGAAAGAAGGAATTAACTAATTTGATACCACAAGGGAGTTATTCTTTAATCATAAAGCAGCCCCTGTCGACCATTACTTTGTGTCCTGGTATATTAAAGGAGTCAAGAAGGTCCAAGCTTTCCTGTGTGATCTGTTTGGCTGACGTTGTCTGACGGCTTCCCAGGATAAGCTTTAACGATGTATGTCATAGCTCATATGGGAATGATCTCGACGAGAAATTCTATTGTGGAGTGGTGTTTATTATTACTGTGAATCTGTTTATTGCAGTCCACAATGGAGAGCGTTTTACTGAACAGTTCTTTACAGTCCAAAATTACTCTCAGGTTTGGAAATGGTTTAAAGCAACTTGCAAGTCCAACATCTTTATATGGCTCTGCATTTTTACGTACAAGTTTCAGTTCTATAGTTATGAGATTGATCCAGGTAGTAAAATGTCTGTGCTCACACCAACGCGAATACTGCATTTTTGAAGAGAATATCTTGTCTGTAAGCGATACAAAACACTGAAGAAGTCCTCTTGTAGACTGAGTTGTCTGATGACCGCAGGCTTTTCTTCGCATCCTAGCCATCCAGATTTAATGGTCGGACATATTTTGGTCTTTTACTATGAAAGCACTACATGAATGAAGCTTTTTGTTGTAGATATGAAAAAATTGAGTTGAAAACATTAAGATCCAAGCCCGTGTAAAAATTAGATAACTGCTTGTTTTGCTGTATGACTTTCATATTGAAGATCTGATTTTTTGAACAGATTTCTTAGTCAAATTTAAGAGTCTCTTTGAACGGACTTGAAAAATGCAAAGGAATCTGGGTCACTTGACTTTAAATCTTCGAAATTCTGGAAACTCTGCTTGTTAAAGAGTGTTCCTAAATAGTCATGACAATTCATCTGTGGTGCCTGTTAAATAAATAGAGTCAGTTATTAACTCCATAAAATACTGTGGAATCCTTAGAATTCGTGGTGGCTCAATTTTCGTGGTATTTGTGGATAGCCCTCGCCCACGAATTTACATTCTCAACGAAAATTAATTATACAAGATTTATTTTACAAACTGAAACTGAAAACTGACGCATCCACGAAATTACATCCCCGTGAATGAGCAAACAACCAACTTTCCACGAAGTTGCCCCTCCCCCCAACCCACCCACACGAAATTAAAAGATTCCACAGTAACTGTAAAATATATATGGTTAGAGTAAGTTGACAAAATGATACAGATACTGTATATTCTGCATATACTGTGAAATAATTCAATTCTGTGGGGGCCAAATTTTGGTGATTGTGGGATTTTGCTTATTCGTGGGGAAGTAATTTCGTGAATGGGTCGGTTTTTCAGTTTCAGTTGGAAAACCTTATCTTGTAAATTTGTGGATGAGGGCTACTCACGAATACCACAAAAATTAAGCCACCACGAATTTTAATGATCACACAGTTTATATACATTTTTTAAATCTAGTCTGTTCCTTCAAATTACAAATTTTGAAATAAGAAAAATGTATATACCTTAACAGTTGTAGATGACATTTTTGAGTCTCTGATGCAGTGTCGTCTGAAACTGAAAATATGTAATGCATTTAATTTCTTATTCCCTGGAATATGTGTAGTAATCTATTATCAGTGGCTCTTTTTTTCAATTACAAATGTGACAATGAGATCTAACAAATAACTGTCTCTTACTGCTGATAATGCAAAACTGATTACCTGTGCTTTCAGAAAAGCCAGATTCAGTTGCTGATACTAGCTTCTCACGTGACCTGATATGTCTATTTGGGGGCCTTCCTAATGCCAAAAAATAACAGAAAAATATTGCAACATACCTAGATTTAAATGTTTCAGTTCTTAATAATTTCATCACACTGAGTTAAACGGCACTGATCATAAAAAGTCCATGCAGCATATCAGTTCAGAAACACTTATGATTCATGCAATTTTAATGAGAACTGTAGCATCACTTATGCCATGGGCTATGTCAATACAGTTTTTATAGATTATTTTTAAATGCATGTTTACTTTATGTAAAAAGTAAACATAAGTGCAAGATCACGTTTAAAAAAATCATGCACAAGCCTATATCATGTTTGCATTCCTTGATTGTACATGCATTTGTATATAAATCCGACACATAATGACATATTTATTAATTTTGTGATTGCATACGTAAAAGTGTAGTGATTGTGGACTTAATCTATGCACGTCACCACGCGGGTGAATTCCAGCAAGAGATGCTTTAACCGTAAGTTAAAAGTCTTCAGCCGGCGGGTCGAAACACCGAGTCCAGTGGTACAGCAACCACGGATTATTGTGTTATTGTAATAGTAAACAATAAATACTACACTGGTGTCCGTCTCGAGGCCCTGGACTCGCCAGATAATCCGAGGAATTTTTTGTTCCCGTACAGTAAGCTGTAGACTTTTGTTTAAAAGAATTTGAAAAGTCGCATTGAGGCCGCCATATTGGGGCCACCGCGAGGTGACTTGCCAGGAACTGTGAATTGTTCCTTCTCTCCATAGTTGATTCGAGATTAGACTAAAAATCCAGTGTTGAGCTGTGTTAGATTTCATCGGATATAGTTGCATTTGTATTTCCACTGTTTTTTCTGTATTGTCCACGTGCTATCAAGTGCGCCATTTTGAAAAAAAAATGCTTCATTAGAAAATGAATTTGTGGACATATGGTTAAGTGATAGTGATAAAGATGACATGCTTACGTCCGAAGGGGAACCTTTTGCTGCAATAGGGCGCGCGTCTCGCAGGCATAGTAATTCCGAGTACCTCAACCCTACTGGTAGGCTTGGTGACGAGAGGACCGTGCACTTTGACACTCCTAACCCCTCTGCGAAGGCCCTTATGTGCGAAGACCCTGAGCGTTATGAATAATATCCATGTTGGTAGAAAGGGGTACCCTCAGGGTAAGACCGAGTTCCCCAGCAATTATAAGAGGGGGCTAGCAGTGCTCATGGTAGCCATTATATTAGAACAGCATGGTTGCATGACAGTCAGTCATTATACTCAAATGTTAGTCAGGGATAAAACTGTTTTATCTTTATAAAAAAACCGTTTAAAGGTATGGAATAATTTTTCAGATTTAAACTCTTGAGGAAAAATTAATAAAAATGAAGTGCTCGGAATGTAAATCATTTTAATTCACTATTATATATCCTTATATTCATTCTCATCATCTTTATTAGCATGATTGTGCTTTTATGTAAAATTCATTCAAACCATTACTATACACGTTTTCATGTTACATATGTACATCATTTTATTGTGGTAACTAACCACTAATCGAAATATCTGGAGTATTTTGTTTTTGTTTTTGCACATTTCAAAATTAAAACTAGATGCTGTCATTAGACAGTAATACCCGCACCATGTGTTTGCCCCTAAATAACACTGTTTTGTACCAGTTTAATTAAAAATGAAGGCTATATGCAAGCTCCGGTATTACAATTAAAATTTATAATTTTCATATGATAATACACATCGTGACATGAGCAGCACTTTATGTGCAATATGGGGTAGAACTGTTTGCATTGAATTTTCAGTTAATCAATAATCTTAACATTTTATGTCATAGAAAGTATAATGGTCTATATAATTATTACAAACAAAATTGAAAATTAAATTATGCCCCCTCCCCGTGACGGTTGCCGGTTTTAGATTTGCTTCTGTGTGCATACATGAACATCATCGTGTGCACAGATTTAGAGAAGGGGTGGGAGTGAGGGGTCCAGACCCCCCCCCTCCCCATGAAAATTCATTTAAATCAATTGTAAAAGTACCAAAAATACACCTTGGACCCCAATGCTCTTACAGACATGTAAACGCTCAAACCCATTACGCTTCAATGTTAGGTAACATTATTTGGGGGGTAAATATTTAATCAATATTTGATATATTTTATTGTTTATCTCAATAGAAAGTATACATGTACATCACAATATGCAGGTGTCCTGCACCACCTTAAAGCTATTATTTACCTAATAAAATAGTGCAAGTGGATTTGAAGAATAGGTCATAAAAATACATGCATGTTACAAATGAATGATCTTTGTCTGAAGTTACGTACACAACACAGGTCTGCATGTCTCATTAGCGGGTACTAGTTTTACCCAGCTCTTCGATTAGATGGGTTCACGTGTATACATACATGAGTGTTGCTAAAACGCGGAACGGAAAACGGAACGGAAAGCGGAACGGAAGGGAAAACGGAAAATCTTATCTAATGTTATTTACCTCATAGATTTGTTAATCATGCTAAAACGATATACTTTATGTACCTTTTTATTTATTTTTTGAAAGATTAGCAATATTAGATTATTTATTCAAGAATATTTATTACCTCAAAATTAACAGTACATGCATTGACCACTATATTCTGTCCCAAAATATCCTCGATTCACTTTTTGCTGTATATTTATATATACCTCAGGGTTTAAGCGATTCTCTTTTAGAAGCATTACACATTCTCATTATTCTTTCTTTAAAACGTCCTCTCTAGCTTATCAGCTGGTATAAATACACGGCTAAAAACAAAGAAGTCTACGGGGTTTTGCATTTCAACAGAACCGGATTATAGTGTTGAAAAATTGTGCAAGGTCTTCTGAGTGACTTCCAAATGGAGAAAAGATGTCAACATTTTCCATTATAAATCGTCCAAATGTGCTGCATGAATATTTTGGGATCGACATACTATAGTCCCAATATATAATCTTAAAATCAAATTAGGCAACGTCTAGAGCTCTCTATTCGGATCATATGTTTATAGCTGCTGGAATAAACAACTGCTTAGTAATGCAAACGTAAACAAAATTGCATTGCTAAAAATACTAGTTTCACAAATTACTAGTTTCACAAATTACCGGGTATATTTTAATGTTTTCTGTATTTTAATTTTTCATGTCGTCAGTCCTACGGGGTTTTTTTCTTCCATCTCAATGATACTGTATCGTCTGTATGATAAAAGATCGTCTAGAACACCGACAATTCAATTTTGATGTAAGTATATACATGTACATCATCATATTTGAAATATAAAAATGTATACATTTGATTTTTCCGTTTCGTACTCAACTAAAGCCGGATGAATACAATGCTATAATTGATAGACATTCATATCAATATTAATAAGATAACACCATGTTGATAATCATTCATTAGATATAAATAAAAGATACAAAGTAAATCGTTTCTGGCCAGTCTATACCCTTTTTAAGCGATAAACGTGATGCTATTTTCCATTCCGTTCCGCTTTCCGTTCCGCTTTTCGTTCCGCGTTTTAGCAACACCCATACATACATGTCTGTGTTTTCCGTATACAGAAAAGGACTAGGCCCCTAGTTAAGATCAGCTAAAGGAATTCATTATTGTGTTTTAATTGGATTATCATTATGATGTTGACCAATTTAGGTAAGCATAATACATGTAGTAGCAGTAGCGCAATATAATGAGATGTCAGCATGCATATATAAGTTCTACTTTCACTTTCTAAATGTGATCTCCCTTTGACAGCATACTGTATCATCATCTTTTAGTATTTAAATAAGCTTATCATTGTTACCTATCCTATCGCATTTGTAAAGTTTCTGTCATTTTAGTTGCAAAAGTTATTTTTTTCATTTGTCAGACTGCATGATCATGCACTATTGAGTTGACCCCATATTGACCCTGTATAAACAATTTCTTATTAAATTTGTGTATTACATGTAAGTAGGTGTAGACACTTATCATTTTTATATGAGTTATAATAGGAAGGAAGGAGTATTTCTTTCCTAATGTATTATTATGCATCAAATACAATGTAGGTCATGACCTTATGGGACTGTTCTGACCCCACGAAACAGGAAAATACAAAATATCTTCTAATGTCATTATGCATGCATGATGCATCAAATGGTGTAAAGTACATTAATGACCCCCAGGTGTTGTCTTTAACCCCTCAACCCCCATAATAATGTATTTTATCTTATTCATATGTTATACAGTAGTGTTTGATCCATGTGGGTAATTCCTAGCCTAATGATATGTCACTGCTTTGTTTAGGAAACTTTACAATTGCCCCAAATAGGCGATTAATACACATGGAAGTGATGCATATAACATTTTGTTAATCCAAAATGTTTATCACAAGAGAAAAAGCAATCAAGAAATGATTTAAAATGTGCTTCTGTACACATGTAAGAATGTATTAAGAAGACTGAATCTTTTTAACCAGATAAGATTGGGGGGGGGGGGGGGATGTGGATATCAACATTTACAATTTGAATAATTTATTGTTATTAATTTTAACTTGTCAATGAATACTACTTATTGATCCCAAGGTAGAAATATGACCTCTGATCATATCTCAATAGATCATTTGTCAATTATGCAAGGTGTAATATAATAACATTTTTACCGGTTTATGTAAGTTTTTAGACACCCAAATTAAATTTTGATTTTGATAGATCATTCGATCAGGGAGGGGGGGGACAGTTTATATTTGAGTTTGTTTGGGAGTGGGGGTTCCAAGTCATATATTTGACAATTTTTTAATGTAATTTAAAATAAGACTAAGCCATACTACAGTCATGAACATGAATAGTATAGAACAAAACAAAAACTAATACATATACATGTATGTATACATAAGAGTATTACAAAACAGATGATTGATCTATATATGTGTTCTTAAATTGATCGATCATATATCATGTACATATTATATTATTGTTTCTTTGTTCAAGGCATTTAAGATGGTATGTAGGTCATGATCCCAAATGCTCTTCCTGAAATTATTAAATATCATAAAAACCATCCTCACCTTAATCCAAAGATATTATTCCTCCTTAGGTCATGCAGGCGCATCAGATCATTATGGCATGTAAGTCATGACCCTAAGGGGTCATCCTGACCCCCTTAGAATCAGAAATTGTCAATTATCTTAAAATTATTGATGTTTGATGATCCAATCTTTATTTAATCTTTATTATTAAGTCTCCCGAATGAAATTTGAAGACTTATTGTTTTTGTACGGTTCTTAATACATGTATTATTATTCTTCATCTTCTTTTTCTTCTTTCCTGCTCTGAACTTGTTTCTTAGAGATGGCTGAACAGAATTGTACAAAACTCTAGGATTTGATAGGCCTGCATATCTAGTTGTGCACCCTGGTTTGATTTTTCTCATTTTGGGTTAGACAACCACTTTTCGGGGGAGGGGGGTGTCAAAAGGGTGTGGGGTCTAACATTGAACCTTGTAGGAAGAATCGTAGACTCTATTGTAAATGGTAACTTGAAAACGGACAAAGATAATAATATAGGGTTTTCATAATCATATATTGGCTGTTACTGGCAATATATAGGGTTTATTAGATCTGACCCCTGGGGTCATCCCCACCCCCCATGAATTTGAAATTACTATATATCTCAGAAACTGTTATAATCATGACCCCTAAACCATATATATTCATGTTTCTGATGTCAAGGGGCATCAAATGTTATGTAGGTCATGGGCCCTGTGGGTGGTCCTGACCCCCTCAAACAGCAAGTCCCTTAATATCTTCAAAACAGTTGATATCCCCACCCTTAAACCATATATATTCTTGTTCCTTGTGTCAAGGGGCATCAAACGGTATGTAGGTCATGGGCCCTGGGGGTGGTCATGACCCCCCTTGAACAGGAAGTGCACGAATATCTCGAAAACGGTTGAGATCCCCACCCCTAAACCATACATATTCTTGATCCTTAAAGGGCATCAAAAGGTATGTACCGGTAGGTAATGGGCCTCAGGGTTAAATTTAATTTTTCAAAACCGTAATGCACATCTATCGAACAGTTCCTATCATATCCCAAGATATGATGTGTCTATCCATTAAATCATAAAAGGATTTCTAGGATCTATGTTTTTTTAAGTAATACACGTCAATTTTCTGCTACTTTTTGACTCCCTGAATGAAATTTAAATTTTTAAAACCTTACTGCACATCTATATAACAGTCCCTATCATATCCCAAGATATTATTGTCTATCCATTAAATCATAAGAGGAGCTCTTGGATCAATGTTTTGTTTTTTAGTAATAAACGTCAATTTTCTGCTACTATTTGACTCCCTGGATGAAATTAAAATTTTTAAAACCTTATTGCACATCTATAGGACAGCCCCAATTATATCCCAAGAGATGACGTAGCTACTCCAAAAGTTGTAAGAGGAGTTCTGGGAACCATATTTTTTTGGCCAAAAAACGTCATTTTTTGTTGCCCACTGATCCCCTTAATAAAAACAAAAATTCTGGAACCTGATCACGCCTCAATATGACACCCCCAATCATATTCTAGAAGATCATTTGGCTACTGCCAAAAAAAGTGACGTTTTTGAAACCAGTTTTTTTGTAAATGACCCCCAGGACAAAATTGAAAATTCCGAAACCTTATTGCGCATCTATAGGATACCCTAAAACATATTCTAAAAGATGATTTGTCTACTGTTGAAAATGTAGGAGGAGTTCGAGGAAGAAGGTTTTTTGTGAAAAAACGTCATTTTTTACCAATTATTTGACCCCCAGGACTAACAAAGAATTTTTGAAACCTTTTTACAGAACAACATGATACCCCAAATCAAACTCCAAGAGTTCAGTTTGCTGGTTTATAAGATGCAAGAGCAGTTTGAGAAAGTAAAACGTGACAGACGGACGGACGGACGGACGGACGGACAGACGGACTGACGGACGGAACAGGGTAACAACAATATACCCGAACTTTCTTTAGAAAGTGCGGGTATAATAAAAATGTATATAAAAACGAAGTGCTCGGGATGTGATTCATTTTACTTCATCGTTATCCCCATCTTTATGCTCATCATCTTTATTGGCATGTGCTTTTAAGGAAAATTAATTCAAACCACTACTTAACGTTTTCTTGTATTACCTCATATTATTGTGGTAACGAACCACAGATCGAAATATCTGGAGTATTTTTATGTTTTGTTTATGTACGTGTGCACTCGGGGTACACAAATATTACATTAAAGGATACAGTTATAAGACACAAACTGTATGGTATTGACCGCCATATTGATATTAAAGAATGTGACACTTTACATGTAACTCTAAAATTAACCCTTTTGAAATGAACAATAAATCTACCAACATATGAATATTATTAATAATATCTTTTCTCTCACAATCTAGATCTTTATAGTGCATTTATTTTGATCTTAAACATTTGGCTACTGATTTTACAAGTCATTAGATAGAAATCCGCTGGTTTTGAAAAACTTTTTTTATAATGCATATCGTTGTAAAATATTGCACTTTGTAGAATTGTTCAAAAATTTAGTTTACATGTTTGCCTAATGTTTAGATATGCTTAGCATATTTTGTTATTCTACGGGACACTATTCAAACACCAAAGTAGGTAATGATATAAAAGTAAAGAATATAGAGGTCTAGACGCGAATATGCAGACAAATAGGCTATAACCGGCCTTGATAACGAATATTTGTTTAAATGTTGCAAAGAAAAAAATTGTTTAATGATCGAATTTCTGTGTTGACATGATACATAACATTAAATGCATTAATTACGGTATTCTAGGGGTTTTTTCTAATGCGTTTCTAATGGTTATTTTAACTGAATCACGCGATCAAGATGTTTCAAATCATTAGCACGATAAAACCAGTGCAACGTAATGTATGTGATTGTTTATCTAGGAACTAAAAACTAATTGATAACATAAATATCTGATACACTTAGTCTCACTATTTGTTAAAAACAAAAGAAAAAAATTGTAAAAATGTTTATTACTTCTTTAGTCCATGTTAGTTTACAAACTTAAAAACAACAAGCATTAAAAACATATCAAACTGTCGTAAACACGTACGATTTTTCAAAGTAAGAGCTACAGAGATATCACAATAAAAATACAATGATCTGTTATAATGAACAAAGAAATCAAATTGCATTACCTATGAGATCAAAACTATGCACTTAAAAATCAAAGCTAGTGGATGTCGTCGATATAAGCGCACTTTGAAGAAAGAAAAAACGTGGATGGTAAGATGGAAATATTTTAAACTTTAAGATATTATATTTATACATGTAACACACTTTAACAAATAAAAGTGCGTAGATTTGGTCTGAGATTTGTTCTTGAATTATTTTCAAAGTGCGTTGCTACATGGTATTTAAGAGGGCGGAATGGTCTTGGCCGTTTTGGACTACATTTATCTCCTAAGAAGAAGAGCTTTGTCTATATTGAAATTCAAAAATCAAAATATTTTGGTTAATGATAATCAAAGCATATACTATTAAAATATTGAAGGAATATCAGATGCTAGTTTCTTTACTTCCGAGACTCCCTACTTATAGAGGCGAGTAAAATCAGCATATATATTCTATATTGTCTATTTCATATAAACAAAAAGACCAACAAACGAATATTAATTCAAATGGTTTAACCGGTCTGACAGTCTAACGATAAAATTTACATACTGCTACACTTCAGCTAATTATGTTTTTTCCGATTTCAGATGAACTGAAATAACCGAATAACAAATGATATGTTGCTCATATACCAGGTCAATTACTCTAAAACGCTTCCCAAAAACGCAGTCAACATTTGCTTTGGTTTACGAACAAAAATCCAGAAAGGGTATTAAAAACTCACCATAATATATCGGCTCGGCCATAGCAGAGTTCAATTTGTGCAATGTCAATGTCCTAAACATTCTTGTCATCAAGCGGCCAATAGTGCAAAAAAGTGCGTACAGTTAATATACAAAACAATTTAAAATCCATCATTATATTTAAATAGTGAGTGCAATTGTAATACAACTAAATTTGAAATTTATCAAAATACTAAAATAGTGAATACAATGAAGTACGCTGTACAGTTGGGTATAAACTGGATATTACTCTTTGCAAAAAGAATTGATACAAAAGCGAATTTAATAAAAACTAAATTATATACATGTACAAGTTAATGTTTACTCAGACACTGTCCGCGTTTGATTTAATGATTTAATATTCCCGACACACACGTCATTCTATAACGTTGTTCATTAGAATATTGATTGTACAAATCAATCAATTTCCAATACTTATAACGATGAATGATTTTTTAATTTATGATTAAGCTTTGGTCTAATATAGCTTTATAATGCTGGATAAAATTGACACATTAATTGATGTCTGCTAAATAACTTTGTAAAATTAGCACAGTGCCTCCATGCTTTTTTGTCCGACTTTATGCAAATAAGTTTCTTGGAATAAATTACTTAAATTTACGTTTGCTACCTTACTCAGTAAAAATTGAAAAGCAATTGTTTCCGGTTTCTGGTTACTGGCTTTATGAAGAGAAGTTTCTTTGTGTTGATCACATAAATTAATGTCTGCGTTTCGACTTATTTAAACTTCACACTACTATCACGTTCCTCTTCACTGGCTTTATAAAGTGAAGCTTATCCTTCCTAAATACATCAATAAAAGTTGACTCCTTTACCAAATAAAAATTGTCAGTGCTTTCGTGTCCCTCTCCACTGGCTATATGTAAAAGAATTTGTTTTTGTTTTTATCAATACATGACTTAAGGTTTGCTGCTTTACTAAATAACAATAATTTAGTAAAATGTATTTTCTTTTTGTTCTTTATCTAAGGAAAGGAGTTTTTCCGTCATCACGGAAACTTACGTCGGCTCCTTTATTTGTTAAACGTTGCATAGTGCTATCATGCCCCCAATTACCGGTGATATGCAGAGGAGTTTGTTTGTTTTTGCCACAAAAGTTAATATCTGCTCTTTTATCTATTAAAAGTTGAATAATGCTTCCATGTCAGCATTCACTGGCTTTATATAGAGGAGTTTCTTTGTTTGTGTCACATGAATTAATTTCTGCTCCTTTGTCTAATAAAAGTTGTACCGTGCTTTCATGTCCCGTTCTAATGGCTTTTTGCAAAGGGGTTTCTTTGTAGTTGTCATATGAATTAATATCTGCTCCTTTTTCTAATAACAGTTGAACAGTGCATTTACGTCCCCATTCACTGGCTTTATGTAAAGGAGTTTCATTGTTTGTGTCACATGAATTAATATCTACTCCTTTATCTAATAAAAGTTGAACAGTGCATTTACGTCCCCATTCACTGGCTTTATGTAGAGGAGTTTCATTGTTTATATCACATAAATAAATATCTGCTCCTTTATCTAATAAAAGTTGTACAGTTCCTTCACTTCGCAGTATACTTGCTTTATGTAGAGGAGTTTCTTTGTTTGTGTCACATAAATTATAATCTGCTCCCTTTTCTAGTAAAAGTTGTACAGTTCCTTTATGTCCCTTTTCACTGGCTTTATGTAGAGGAGTTTCTTTGTTTGTGTTACATGAATCAATATTTGCTCCTTTATCTAATAAAAGTTGTACAGTGCTTTCATGTTCATATTCACTTTCAATATCTAGAAAATCGAATAACCATTGTACAGTGCTTTCATGCCCTCCTTCACTAGCTTTATGTAGAGGAGTTTCTTTGTTTTTGTCAAATGAATGAATATCTGCTCCTTTATCTAATAAAAGCTGTACAGTGCTTTCATGTCCTCCTTCACTGGCTTTATGTAGAGGAGTTTCATTGTTAAAGTCACATGAATTAATATCTGCTCCTCTTTCTAATAACAGTTGCACAGTGCTATCATGTCCTCCTGCACTGGCTTTATGTAGAGGAGTTTTTTTGTTTAGGTCACATGAATTAATATCTCCTCCTTTATCTAATAAAAGTTGTACAGTTCTTTCACGTCCCCGTCTACTGGCTTTATCTAGAGGAGTTTCTTTATATTTGTCACATGAATTAATATCTGCTCCTTTGTCTAATAAAAGTTGCACAGTGCTTTCAAGTCCAAATTCACTAGCATTAAGCAGAAGAGTTTCTTTGTTTGTGTCACACATAGTAATCTCTGCTCCTTTATCTAATAAAAACTTTACAGTGCTCTCACGGCCACATTTAATTGCTTTATGTAGAGGAGATTCTTTGTTTGTGTCACATGAATTAATATCTGCTCCTTTATCTAATAAAAGTTGCACAATGTTTTCACGTCCTCTTTCACTTGCTTTATGTAGAGGAGTTTCTTTGTTTTTGTCGCAGGAATTAATATCTGCTCCGTTATCTAATAAAAGTTGCACAGTGCTTTTACGTCCCCATTCACTGGCTTTATGTAGAGGAGTTTCTTTGTTTGTGTCACATGAATTAATATCGGCTCCTTTATCTAATAAAAGTTGTATAGTGCTTTCGTGTCCCTTTTTACTAGCTTTATGTAGAGGAGTTTTATTGTTTGTGTCACATGAATTAATATCTGCTCCGTTATCTAATAAAAGTTGTACAATACTTTCAAATCCCCATTTACTGGCTTTTAAGAGAAGAGTTTCTTTGTTTTTGTCACATAGATTAATATCTGCTCCGTTATCTATTAAAAATTGTACAGTGCTTCCATGTCCACATTTAATTGCTTTATGTAGAGGAGTTTCTTTGCTTTTGTCACATGAATTAATATCTGCTCCTTTATCCAATAAAATTTGGACAGTGCTTTTATGTCCTCTTTCACTAGCTTTATGTAGAGGAGTTTCTTTGTTTGTGTCACACATAGTAATCTCTGCTCCTTTATCTAATAAAAACTTTACAGTGCTCTCACGGCCACATTTAATTGCTTTATGTAGAGGAGATTCTTTGTTTGTGTCACATGAATTAATATCTGCTCCTTTATCTAATAAAAGTTGCACAATGTTTTCACGTCCTCTTTTACTTGCTTTATGTAGAGGAGTTTCTTTGTTTTTGTCGCAGGAATTAATATCTGCTCCGTTATCTAATAAAAGTTGCACAGTGCTTTTACGTCCCCATTCACTGGCTTTATGTAGAGGAGTTTCTTTGTTTGTGTCACATGAATTAATATCGGCTCCTTTATCTAATAAAAGTTGTATAGTGCTTTCGTGTCCCTTTTTACTAGCTTTATGTAGAGGAGTTTTATTGTTTGTGTCACATGAATTAATATCTGCTCCGTTATCTAATAAAAGTTGTACAATACTTTCAAATCCCCATTTACTGGCTTTTAAGAGAAGAGTTTCTTTGTTTTTGTCACATAGATTAATATCTGCTCCGTTATCTATTAAAAATTGTACAGTGCTTCCATGTCCACATTTAATTGATTTATGTAGAGGAGTTTCTTTGCTTTTGTCACATGAATTAATATCTGCTCCTTTATCCAATAAAAGTTGCACAATGTTTTCATGTCCTTCTTCACTGGCTTTATGTAGAGGAGTTTCTTTGTTTCTGTCACATGAATTAATATCTGCTCCTTTATCTAATAAAAGTTGCACAATGTTTTCATGTCCTTCTTCACTGGCTTTATGTAGAGGAGTTTCTTTGTTTCTGTCACATGAATTAATATCTGCTCCTTTATCTAATAAAAGTTGCACAATGTTTTCATGTCCCCATTCACTGGCTTTATGTAGAGGAGTTTCTTTGTCTGTGTCACATGAATTAATATCTGCTCCTTTATCCAATAAAAGTTGCACAATGTTTTCATGTCCTTCTTCACTGGCTTTATGTAGAGGAGTTTCTTTGTTTCTGTCACATGAATTAATATCTGCTCCTTTATCTAATAAAAGTTGCACAATGTTTTCATGTCCCCATTCACTGGCTTTATGTAGAGGAGTTTTTTTGTTTGTTTTACATGAATTGGTATCTGCTCCTTTATCTAATAAAAGTTGCACAATGTTTTCACGTTCTCTTTCATAAGCTTTATGTAGAGGAGTTTCTTTGTTTGTGTCACATGAATTAATATCGGCTCCTTTATCTAATAACAGTTTAACAGTGCTTTCATTTCCCCATTTACTGGCTTTATGTAGAGGAGTTTCTTTGTTTGTGTCACAGGAATTAATATTTGCTCCTTTATCTAATAAAAGTTGTACAGTTCTTTCATATCCCGATCCACTGGCTTTATGTAGAGGAGTTTCTTTGTTTGTGTCACAGGAATTTATATTTGCTCCCTTATCTAATAAAAGTTGTACAGTGCTTTCATGTCCCCATTTACTGGCTTTATGTAAAGGAGTTCCTTTGTCTTTGTCACATGAATTTATATTTGCTCCTTTATCTAACAATATTTGTACTGTGCTAGCAAGTCCCCCTTCACTGGCATAAATAAGATGAGTTTCTTTGTTTGTGTCACTTGAATTAATATTTCCCCCTTTGTCTAATAAAAGTTGCACAGTGCTTTTAAGTCCGCGTTTAATTGCTTTATATAAAGGAGTTTCTTTGTTTGTGTCACATGAATTAATATCTGCACCTTTATCTAATAAAAGTTGTACAGTGCTATCATGTCCCCATTCACTGGCTTTATGTAGAGGAGTTTCTTTGTTTTCGTCACATGAATTAATATCTGCACCTTTATCTAATAAAAGTTGTACAGTGCTATAATGTCCGCTCCTACTGGCTTGATGTAGAGGAGTTTTTTTGTTTGTGTCACATGAATTAATATCTGCTCCTTTATCTAATAAAAGTTGCACAATGTTTTCATGTCCTCCTTCACTAGCTTTAGATAGAGGAGTATCTTTGAATATGTTACATGAATTGGTATCTGCTCCTTTATCTAATAAAAGTTGTACAGTGATTTCATGTCCCTCTTTACTAGCTTTATGTAGAGGAGTTTCTTTGTTTGTGTCACATGAATTTATATTTGCTCCTTTGTCTAATAAGAATTTTACAGTGCTTTCACGTCCTCTTTTACTAGCTTTATGTAGAGGAGTTTCTTTGTTTATGTCACATGAATTAATATCTGCTCCTTTATCCAATAAAAGTTGCACAATGTTTTCATGTCCTTCTTCACTGGCTTTATGTAGAGGAGTTTCTTTGTTTATGTCACATGAATTAATATCTGCTCCTTTATCCAATAAAAGTTGCACAATGTTTTCATGTCCTACTTCACTGGCTTTATGTAGAGGAGTTTCTTTGTAATAGTTACATGAATTGGTATCTGCTCCTTTATCTAATAAAAGTTGTATAGTGTGGTCGTTTCCTTTATCACTTGCTATATGTAGAGGACCCCCCCAAAGTGGATCACAGAAATTAATGTCAGCTCCATGAGTCAGTAAAAGTTCAATAGTGAAATCAATTGGCTGATTTTTAGTTTCCTTATTTTTTTGTTCGCTTATGTCCGTATTGAAAACTGCCAACATCAAGGGAGTATATTCAAATATCTTCGATTTCAAATTCACATTATTCTTCACCTGAATCAGCTCCCGCAATATTTCATAATTATGAAACGTGGAAGCAATGTGAATAGGATAATATCTTCCCCACGTTTTCACCAAAAACCATTTAATTTGTTCTTTTGGAAAGACATTGAACAAATCCATCGAACCATTGCAACATACCGCAGTAAAAAAAGAAGTATATTTAAGGAAATTTTGCATTCCCTGTAGAGTTTCTAAACAATGTTTTGATACATTTGTATGACAAAATACTATGATAGCACTAAGAATTTGCACTTTATCTTTTTTAATCAGAAACTCAAGTTTGGAACCAAATGATTGTTTTAATTCTTGATTTTCTTCTTGTCTTCTAAACTTTTCATGAAGCTGTTTTTTGGCAAGTAAGTCATGCAGTTTTTCGGGGCTCTCTTTTAATTTTTGTATGAAACATTTAGCCACTTTCTCATTCCTCATACATGGATTGAGAACAACATCTAACAGACGATCTCCAAATACATCATTAAAAAGTCTATCCGCTAGATCGCTAACATATTTATCATTTAGATATATGGTAAATTTATCAACTTCTTCATTTCTATTGTCGTCACTGCTTTTTAAGTTTACACGTCGTCTAAGGAAACCAATATCGGCATACTGTATTGTTTCTGTCGGATAGTCTGTTCCAAACACAAAAGTGGTAACTTCCATTACAAAATCGTGATAAAAATGGTAAGTATCGCCAATTTTCTTTACAAAAAATCCCTCCAGATTTTTAAGAGTGTCACCAATAGTATGAGGTGCTGTATTTGTCTTCATTTCACATAATTTCAAAGCAAGTTCAGATTTTTCTCTTAAGCGATCGTCTTTATGTATATCCTCAACACAAAGCTGATTGTTACACAGAACAAGTAGAACTAGAGCACAGTAATTTTCTTTGCAGTCCTTTCTGAAATTTCTTATTTGTTCCCGACATACGTTAAAAGGTTCTTTAAAAAATCGCGGTCCAATTGTCTGGTTATTTTTGTCGCTAAAATAAAGTTTGCATAATAACGGAAAATACTCCTCAGTCATCAAAATTCCATTAATATCATCTTCTAAAAGACCACTGTTTGATGAGTAACTCCTTAGAATGTTTTTTTTTTCTTCACTATTCAGTTTATGTTTGTCATCACTAAGATCAATGCTGCATGATTTATCGTTTAACATTCCTTTAACCCTATCATCAAGCAGAATATATTTTCTACTTGAGAGCAACATCTTGCTATTTTTTAGAAAAGCTTTTAACCTTTCATCGTGTTCCTTCCATGAATTATAGGCTATTTCGTCGAAAGATTCGTGGCCAATAGGATCATTGAATACAAAAAGGAGTCTGCTTTGTGATCCATCTACTGAGGAATATGTATCAGCGATTTCTTTCACGTTATATACGGGTTTCACTTTCCATCCTTGACTCCTAAAACACAACGCTATATGTTGTATAATGGCGGACTTCCCAGACCCCGAGTTACCAGTCACAACCACCAGGTTCTGACTTTTTATAAGCTTTTCTACTTCTTTACAAGCTCGTGTTGAAACAAATTGTCTGTTGTCATCCTGCCACTGCATAAATATAGCTCGATCAACTGGCGATTCTGAAAGATAAAGGTATTCTCCATTACATTTTGTTAGGCATTTGACAAGAACATTAATATCATATCATAGTATTTAATTGTTTAACCCTTTCGTACAAAATCAATGATTATGATTAAATTAGATATTTAAAAGCCGTAATTTAATTAAGAAATATAATATAATCTGACAAAAAAAATTACAGCTTTAAAGTCACAACAGCAAAACCAATGCCCATGCAATATGAATGTCTAATGTTTTGTGACGATTTTGAAAAATTAAAGATTAAGGTTTATAATAAGAACAATTTAGGCTTGCTGATATCGGTCAGTAAATACTTTTATGGTCTTGATGAATGACATAGGATAAGTGTGTATTAACGACATCAAAAAACCGTGATCGGATAGTTTGTGCAATTCTGCGGAGGTATATTGAAAGTCTAGTTCAACCCGACGCTTTGTCTCAGCAATGCATCAACGCTATGCATTTCACACCCAGTTATAGATATATATATTTTTACCTCAACGTTTAAGATTTTTTCTGTTATTGAAACTATAAAGCCATGGCTACTATATTTCAACCTAGATGTGAAAAATATTCATTATAGTAGTATTATTGTATGTGTCCAAAGTGTGTTATTAGCCAAATAAAGCTTTTGTCAATTTTAATATCTGTGTTTGGTTAATTAAAAGAAAATGTTACATAAAAAGATTTATTTTCTTGGTTTTGTTACAGCACTGAATCATGATTTTTTGAAGTATACACTCTCATAACTGCAGCGGTGTGTGCATACAAATTGAGTAACGCGCGTTAGCCCGTTATGAAAATTTGTATGCACATACCGCTGCAGTTATGATATTGAATACTTCAAAAAATCATGATTTAATGCTTATATTTACATTTTTTAACTTCTTGCCTTGTCTGCAAATGTGATTCATACCTTAAATTTCCTTATCCTTATCCTTATCCTAAGGTTAAGTTAATATTAATGGAAGAGCAACAATAACAGTCACAAGCGTGAACTTTGATTTTCGCTTGTGACGTTGCAGTTTTCAGCGTTCAACGTTTGTGACGTCATAATAAAACTCGTCAATTTGACGTTTGACTACTTGTTGCATTTAGAGGCATTTAAAGATCACAGAATTTTATGGAAAAACACAGTAGAATGTAAATATAACTTTTTATTGATCAACTTATTAAGATTGGATTATCGACTAGTAGATTAAAAACAGAATGTATTTTCTTTTCCAAAAAATATTTCTCCCATGGATTGTGCATTTGGTTTTTTTTGTAATTGAGCGCTGACTGACTTTTTTCGTACTTATTGTTAGGCCATTATTAATCACCGAATTATCTACGAATTTCCCCGTTTTCCCGATTACTACAAAGAGCACACGCCGGGTGTGACCGGTCAGCAGAGAAGACTCACTCCTTCATGGCACCTTTTTTCTACCTCTAAATTTTGTAGATGTCCGTGTTTGCTGTGCTCCTGATTTGTATTTTTCCTTTAAATTGTTAAGTTTGAGCATTGCTCGTTATCACCACATGCCATTTTTATAAAACTTGTTGTCACAAATTGTATACTCTAAGACCCTTATTCGTTTGTATAGACATTCTCCCTTTACTACTTATTAACTATTTACTGGTATCTCTCACAGGATCAAGCCATTAATGTTAACACGAGATTTGATCTGAAGTCACCGATGCTTTGGAAAATTACCTGGTTCGTCTGCATTTTACATGAAACTGAAATATGTAGAACTGCTGGTAACCCACTCTACAGTGAACCTTTGTCCATTAAGGGTAAACAAGACGGTACAGTTTAGTTATGGCCAATGGTCGTTTTTTGTTTCTTTCTTTCTATTACATTGGAGCACGTCTTAACTGTCATGGTACATATATGATTGGCATTTTTATCGTATCAAATACTTATTTTAGAACTATATACATGTATGATGTTATTCAAATTTGGCCCCAATAATACGCCATTTTTAAAGAGTTTCATGTACATTAATTTGTTATGTTTATTTTTAGAAGAGTCGCCATAAAATATGTTCTTTGTCTATTTTTTTTTTTATTTATATGCACTCACCGGCAGTATATGACGTCACAACTGACGCTATTTTCATGAAAATGGAAGACTACATAGCAGAAACAATAAAACATAAAATATGTTCTTTGTCTATTTTTTTTTATTTATATGCAATCACCGGCTGTATATGACGTCACAACTGACGCTATTTTCATGATTGTATCAAAGTCAGTCAAAATTGACATTTTTCTGATTTTTTTAAATGGGAAATATAGAATGATACTTTGAACAAGAACGAATTTTTTGTCCTTGTGTCACTGGAGAGATACATTTTTGGTAAAAATATTTTTTCAAGCAATTGATTAATGGTTTCTAATAGAAAAACTGTTTGATAACAAGCCGTTTTTATACTAAAAATCACAGGGCGAAAAACAATCTTTAAGCAAGTCCTTAAAGGTAGCTTAAAGGTGGCGTAAAGGCGGCTTAAAGGATATACAATCTTTAAGCCACCTTTAAGCTGAGCTTATAGGTCCTTAATGTCCAAACTTCTTTAAGTCACCTTTAAGCCATCTTTAAGCTACCTTTAAGCATCTTTAAGTGGCATTTACGCTCCCATTAAGTTGTCTTTAAACCATCTTTAAGTTCCCTTTAAGTCATGTTTGATCAAACTGAACAATAAAAACATATATTAAATGCAAAAGCTCTTTTATAGGGAGGGGAGGGGGTGATCTGAGTGATGATATAATTTCAAAAGAAGGGAGGGGGGGGGGGTGTTCCAGGCGGTTTTAATTGTCGCTCCATTAAACACATTTCGCTATCATCAACAACGCTCCGATGGACGATTTGTTTGTCCAACTAAAGAAAACCCCTGAAACTAATACAGAATACACAATATATACACAACAGTTGTGTCGTGTGCCCAGGTGCAAGTCAGGGTTTCTAAAGGCGTTGAAATCTTAGTATGTACGTGTATACGATAAGTCTAGTGAATAAAAGTTTATTTACATTTGTAATTCATTTTCAAAGTATTATTTCCTAGCTCTGGGTTTCAAAATTGTTACGTCTACAATATAAAGATACATGTATGTAAGAGTAAATGTAGAGGCTAATTAATGCCTGTACCGGTGATCATAAATAGGGGTTAATTGTTTAAATATATGTATATGTACATATACCCGGCCTGGTACATCATACAATAAGGCCTAATAGTTTCAATGCATTTTTTCATCTTCTTCCTTGCATTTCATTTAGCTATGAATTAGATGAAGGTTTATCTACTCAGTTTGAATTTATTTACTAAGTAAGCCTAACGGTTTCCATTAAGGTATACTATTTTTTTTTCACTGAAGACCAATATTTCCGTATTTCATTCTAAATATATGCATGCATGTAATTTATAAAAAAGATATGATTGATTGTTACAATTTGAATGGAAGTCAATATCTTTCAAGTAAAAAATACACATTGAATACATTAATTCAATATCCACTGATATAGTTGCCGTGGCGCAGAGGAAGTGAGGTGATGCTGGCAAACGAAGGGTACCGTGTTCGATCCTCGTCTTGGGCGTTGGATTATTATTTTCATTTTATTTTCTAGAACAAAAACCGTTTTAAATACCTTTTCTATCATTATCATATTGTCAAAATGTTGAATTAAAATATGTGTTAATGGCTTAAAGGTGGCTTAAAGGTGGCTAAAAGGTAGCTTAAAGGTAGCTTAAAAGTGGATTAAAGAAGTTTGGACATTAAGGACCTATAAGTTGTCCTTAAATGTGGCTTAAAGGTGGCTTAAAGATAGTCTTTAAGCTGCCTTTAAGCCATCTTTACGCTTTCTTTAAGTCATCTTTAAGCAACACATATAGCTTAAAGGTGGCTTAAAGATCGTATTTAAGCTATCTTTAAGGAGAACTTAAACTATCTTAAAGGAGAACTTAAAGATGGTCATTCATCCTGTGAAAACGATATTGGCGGGAAAAAAGGTAAATTTTATGATGTCGTATTTTTAAGGGGCCGTATTAGGCTCAAACCATATATAGTCCTTTCAAAAGTCAGAGCAATCACATTTTGTTCCAGTGTTTCATACAAACCTTAAAACAGCGATCTAGGCGTGGATACAATGTCTTTTTTTAGAATGCAAAAATAAACAAATTTTAATAGAATGTGAATCAGGAAAGAAAAGATAATAAAGTCAGATAACAACAAAGTTCAAAAGGAAAAATGATACTTATTTTTTACACTTTAAATCAAATTAAACACGACTTTAAACACAACGGATCTATTTATTTAGAGAATGTGTATTACACACTGCCTCTTTTAACTTCATGTACAGTTTAACTTAAAGACACATTTTCATTGAAATATTTTAGTAGTTATTTTAATCGTATCGTCAAAGTTGTTTATTTTTCAAACACTAAATATATGCATTTGACATGATTTTCAAAATTAAAAAAAAATATCTAATTCTAAATCTAAATAAACTTTTAACTAAGATGTGTTGTTTTCTCACGTGAAAGGGTTTTTTTTTTATTATTTTATTAGAAAAAAATCAAGAAACCCATCCGTTTCTTGTCAGACATATGCCAGAATAAAAAAAAAAACTTATAATTCGAGATTTGGGCTTAAAATATGGATGTCGAATATTTAGTATTAGGATAAATGGTAACTGTATTTAAATATTAATCTTCGCAATTAGTCCTACGCATAAATAAAATAAGTCACAAAGTGATCCTTTTGTTTTCCTCTGCACGGTGTTAGTAAATATCCACTATAGAAGCCATTAAGTTAATAATTTAAAATTTTTCCACCTTAGTCCACATTCATATAGATAGCAAAGTCTTTAGTACATAATTAGGATTGAAATTACAGGAAGCTAATTTGCAGCATTATAATTACTAACCTAAACTGATCTTTATTCCTAACTTATTTCTAAATAGGTATTTCATTTACGTATAACTTTGATGTAAGAAGGAATCTTGGATAGCATATTTAAGCCTCTCTGATATAAAAGGTTTTGTTTTATTTTGATTTTCTATATTTTTGTTCAAGTTGGGTTTATTAGTGAAAGTCATATTAAGTGACGGACAAGTGTGACCGAGTGTGGATGTGAAAGTGGTGAAAATATACAATCTAATTTGTTCATTTGTTAATAAATTTCATCAGTTCAAAATGTCTCAACTGTTTTGTAGAAACGCTTGGCTCATCTACGTTACAATAGTATTATCACATTTTGTAAAAGTGTCATTGTTAAGAATAAGGTGTAGAGTATTTATCATGTAGTTCTATGATGAATTTTAACACCTCAAGGTCCCCAGATTAATTTAGGGGTCACGGATTTATTAATGTACAATTTTTACTTTACACAAATCATGAATATAAATATTTTTATTTATTGTGATGTAGTTTTTGAGGAAGTATTTCACAGGGTTTATTCAGAAAGGATTCTAAATATTGTTTCTGCTATGTAGTCTTTCCTTTTCATAAAGATAATGTGTACCACGTTATGTTTAATTTGACCAAGTAGCAGTAAAGAAAAGGTAAAATATTTGGATTTTTTTAGAAGAACGGCAGGATCAGCGATATGTTATAAGAGAAGCGTGGTATCAAAAGGGTTTGTTTGCAGAAGACAATTATCTGACTTGCTACTATCAAACCTTTTGCAATTGTTCCTGTTATATCATGTTGATTGATTTTGATAGATATTGAATGCTCCTCCTCCTCACCCTTCTCCTCATCCTCCTTTTCCTCCTCTTTATTACCTACGAATTAAGCAAAAAAGATAAAAAGTGAAAGACAAATGTGCATTTTCAATATAATTTCTGAGATTTTAATATCTTGATAATTTACAAATAAAAAAAAATGTGTTATTGTTTCATGCTGCAGATGATATATGAATTATAAGCCATATTGAACACATACCTTGTATAGCTAATGTTTCTTTCTTTTTCTTTTCTTCTTCATTAACTTAAAATTAGATAGAAAAGATAGAAAGTAGAAGACAAATATGTATTTTTATTTAATTTTCCGCGATTTTTTTTTTTATTTACAGATTAAAACATTCGCTAGTGTTTGAACCTTCCCAACTAATTCCCCGCAAAAGTCGATGTCTTTTTGCTGCTGAAATTTCGATTGGTATCTCTGTGATTGGTTTAATTTTAATGGATTTCAAGGGTATACTCTTTCATATGAACAAATTAAAACCCCCACAAAAAAACCCTCAACCCCCACCCCCCAAAAAAGAAAAATCTTCATTAACTGTGCAAAATAATCCATGAAATTGCATCCCAATGAACCTTTAATTGAGAAATAAAGTATGAGTTTTCGTGAATGTTGCAGAATAACCTCCGAGGTAGAGAAATGTTGTTTTGAAATAAAAAAGCCGAGGCTTTTATATTTCAAAACAACATTTCGAGACCGAGGAGGTTATCCAGCAACATTCACGATAACAAGAACTTTATTTCTATTCTACTAACAGCCCAGTATTTCTACAGATCGTTTTTCCTATAGAGAGACGATTTAGGTCATTTTGACGGCTGTTCTGTGTAACCCCAATGATTTTGTTAGTAATGTTTATATGTGTATCGATCAAAGGAATCGTATGCAGACGAGAGAATTTTTCTTTGGATTTTTAAATCTCTTTACTTATTTATAAAATATCTTTGAATCATGTTCCTATTTTATGTAAAAACACGCAGTGAAAATGTGCTAGGGAGGTCCTAAGAACAGCCGCATTGATCTCTTAAAAATAAACATTTGAGGCAATACACATCGTTTTGACTGGAACTAACACGTGAAACTGACATAGTTTTAAAACTTTTTACGGTTTGAAGTTGTACTTTCATGGTCAGCGCGAGACAAATAGGTATTTCTGATCTGATAATTTACTGATGACGTTCGTGGTATATTGGAGAATAATGTCCGCGGCATCTCTTTGATCTCGGCAATAACTGTAGTAGAATGAATGATAACAATTCCTAAAAATTAGACCTCACAAATTCAATGATTTGACAGCAGGGTAAAAGTTAACTGTAATATTCCATATATTGTTGACTGAAATCTATAGTCCCAGAGATTATCACTGTGCCATTTATTTTATTATGTTTAATACTCTAAGCATGAGTGTGCCAATTGAAAATCTGTCATTTATTAAGTATGTTTATTTTATAAGTAAATTCTAAATTATGAATTTTTTGTTTGTCATCCTTAAGTAAAGGAATGTACAAGATAAAGATTAGTACATGTATTTCATTTATAATGAGAAATATTAAGGCTGATCTATATTTAATCAAATCGAAAAAAAAGGAAGAATTGTAGCATTTGAATATAAATCGAACCAATTGGATAAACCCTGAATTGTCCCAGCCCTAATCTTAATGAACCATAAATTGTACATCCTAAGAAAGCCTTGTGTTTGAATTTCACAATAGTTTCTGTTTAGATATTTCTTTATGTATAAGTATTTTAGTTGATGCTATTTCCCATCTAATGATCTTTCAGGTCGTTCATCTATGATCAGGACATTTTCTGGAAAAATAGAAAACTTTTCAACAAGATTGAAATCCTGTCGCACATGTACTTTGCCTCTTAATTCCAAATCAACACCTCCTCCACGATTGCAGTATCAACTGGAACGGAACTACGAAGGCCATGGAGAGTGACATGATAGAAGAGATGGTCAAGGATGTGAATGATGGGTCTGTTCGTATAACGACAATGGTTGGTGATGAAGATAGCACAATGATTTCCAAACTTTGGACAAACATTGACACACATATTATTAAAACATTGGATGCTAATCATGTTAAAGAAATCTTAAGGAACCATCTATACTATGTGAAAAATAACACAAAACTTTAACTTTCAATGTCATACAGTATCTCAAAAGATGTTTATACTACATCATTGCCCAAGGAAAAAGGGGTGTTGCAGGGATAAGCCAAGGACTTGTGCTCTTGTCCGCTTCAATATTTATGTTAAATATGTAATAAAAATGTTGAGAGGGTTGTTCATTTTGGAGCGATAATTGTCAGCTTCATTATTTATGCTAGATTGGTAACTCATGTAATAATGTTGAGAGGGCTTTTGGGTGCATTATTTGTATAAGTCTGTTAATTTATTGCATGTACATGTGAGGGGTTAAATGTCCAGTGTAAACTTAATAAGTATAAAAAAAATTCATACCATAATATATGGTTGTAACAGTAATGGATGTTGTTCTACCGAATGGCTTAAAATTAAATTCGCCCTTTGTACTTTGCATATTGTACATGATGTAATGCTGATTTCGATCCTTTTATATGTTTCAGAGTTGAAAAAATAATTATGAGTTACATGTAGCAAATCATAAATTAAATATTAATTTGTTTAAACCTATTAGAATTATTTTGTTCCTACCTGGTATCTTGTTATAAGGTGCAAATAGTTTAAAAATGTGTACTTTAACAGAGGAATTTCAAGTTAAACAGAGGAAATTTGGGATTTAAATGAATATTTTTTACTTTTTTGGTGAATTTTATTTTAGTACTAGCATTGTAATAAAGATATTATTAATTGACTGAGTGTTTATTAAACAAAAACTTGGTATTGGTTATTTTATATATATTATTGTTTAGTGAATAGTGTTTAAGTGAAAAATGCCCGGAATTGAAAAAACAGACCGAAGGAAATTCAGACTGCAATATCTTTTTATTTCAGTCATTGACATATGAGTTTCTCCTTTTCTAGTGAAAGTATAACGTTTGAACATTTTATTTCAGTTCAGAAATAAGACTTTTAATTATATTAGATAATTTTTTTTGACCATTTTACATTGAAGGTCAACACATAAAGCAACAAATTAGAACTATGCAGAGGAAAATCGGTTGCAATTTGTAAAATACTCAGGAGGCGTTGACAAAATATTTTTGTAAAAAATTATTCTTCTGTTAATGTGTTATGGATAGCATATAAGAAAAATGAAATCAAATAATTGCAAACTCTGTAGCATTGCTTCCTTTCTGTTGCAAGCGGTGTATTTTAATGAGCAGGAGCATTTCCAACCAGGGTATGTTTGGGTACCGTTACCATGGAAACAAACATATTGACCTATTAATTTTTTTTTATATTCTGTTAGAGGAAATACAGTGCTATCCGTTGAACCAAGTTTTATAATTTTTTAATTACTTTGGTGTGAGTCCCATACTCCCTTAAACTGCTGGGAACCCACTCTACAGTGAACCTTTGTCCATTAAGGGTAAACAAGACGGTACAGTTTAGTTATGGCCAAAGGTCTTTTTGTGTTTCTTTCTTTCTATTACATTGGAGCACGTCTTAACTGTCATGGTACATATATGATTGGCATTTTTATCGTATCAAATATTTATTTTAGAACTATATACATGTATGATGTTGTTCAAATTTGACCGCAATAATTCGCCATTTTTAAAGAGTTTCATGTACATTAATTTGTTATGTTTATATTTAGAAGAGTCGCCATAAAATATGTTCTTTGTATATTTTTTTTTATTTATATGCACTCACCGGCAGTATATGACGTCACAACTGACGCTATTTTCATGAAAATGGAAGACTACATAGCAGAAACAATAAAACATAAACTTGAACTGACGCTATTTTCATGATTGTATCAAAGTCAGTCAAAATTGACATTTTTCTGATTTTTTTAAATGGGAAATATAGAATGATACTTTGAACAAGAACGAATTTTTTGTCATTTTGTCACTGGAAAGATACATCTTTGGTAAAAATATTTTTTCAAGCAATTGCTTAATGGTTTCTTATAGAAAAACTGTTTGATAACAAGCCGTTTTTATGCTAAAAATCACAGGGCGAAAAACAATCTTTAAGCAAGTCCTTAAAGGTAGCTTAAAGGTGGCGTAAAGGCGGCTTAAAGGATATACAATCTTTATGCCATCTTTAAGCTACCTTTAAGCATCTTTAAGTGGCATTTACGCTCCCTTTAAGTTGTCTTTGAACGATCTTTAAGTTCCTTTTAAGTCAAGTTTGATCAAACTGAACAATAAAAACAAATTTTAAATGCAAAAACTCTTTTATAGGGAGGGGAGGGGGTGATCTGAGTGATGATATAATTTCAAAAGAAGGGGGGAGGGGCGTTCCAGGCGGTTTTAATTGTCGCTCCATTAAACACATATCGCTATCATCAACAACGCTCCGATGGACACAGATTGCCGTTATAAAATTCTTTATAATTTTTTTTGCTTTCGTTTCAAAATTATTCAAAATTATTGTAGGGGTGAGCACAGTCTCTGTATCTAAATTTGTGCATGAAATTATATTTAAGTATGTTTGTTTCCTATTATAAATTAATCGGTGAAATCTCTCTCTCTCTCTCTCTCTCTCTCTCTCTCTCTCTCTCTCTCTCTCTCTCTCTCTCTCTCTCTCTCTCTCTCTCTCTCTTAGTTCATCCGGTTATTAAACAAAATAAAGATAATGAACCAAAACTGCATGATTTAATTTAATAATCGGTTGAAGGTATGTATTTTTTTCCAATTTTAATTATTTCTAGGTATAATTCTAGATCTGCTAGATACATGTTAAAGATGAAGAGACTCTCAACTGCCTTTGTTATATCGGGCAGGATATTACTGCTTTGTTTGTCTAGACATAGTTTTGTTTGTTTGTGTATATCTAATTAGAGTCTATTGTCTGTCTAACTTAAGAAAACCCCTGGAACTAACACAGAATATACAAAATGTACACAACAGTTGTGTCGTGTGCCCAGGTGCTCGTTTGTGTATATCTAATTAGAGTCTATTGTTTGTCCAACTAAAGAAAACCCCTGAAACTAACACAGAATATACAAGATATACACAACAGTTGTGTCGTGTGCCCAGGTGCAAGTCAGGGTTTCTAAAGGCGTTGAAATCTTAGTATGTACGTGTATACGATAAGTCTAGTGAATAAAAGTTTATTTACATTTGTAATTCATTTTCAAAGTATTATTTCCTAGTTCTGGGTTTCAAAAATGTTACGTGTACAAATTAAAGATACATGTATGTAAGAGTAAATGTAGAGGCTAATTAATGCCTGTACCGGTGATCATAAATAGGGGTTAATTGTTTAAATATATGTATAAGAGTAAATATGTCACATACCCGGCCTGGTACATCATACAATAAGGCCTAATAGTTTTAATGCATTTAATATAAGAAATGATTTCATCTTCTTCCTTGCATTTCATTTAGCTATGAATTAGATGAACGTTTATCTACTCAGTTTAAATTTATTTACTAAGTAATCCTAACGGTTTCCATTAAGGTATATTTTTTTTTCACTGAAGACCAATATTTCCGTATTTCATTCTAAATATATGCATGCATGTAATTTATAAATTAGATTTGATTGATTGTTACAATTTGAATGGAAGTTAAAATCTTTTCAAGTAAAAAATACACATTGAATACATTGATTCAATATCCACTGATATAGTTGCCGTGGCGCAGAGGAAGTGAGGTGATGCTGGCAAACGTAGGGTACCGGGTTCGATCCTCGTCTTGGGCGTTGGATTATTTTTTTTTTTTTTCATATTTTTTTCTAGAACAAAATCCGTTTTTAATACCTTTTCTATCTTTATCATATAGTTAATATATTTTGTTGGTAAATTAAGCACAATATTGAAATAAAAGATTTTTTAATGGCTTAGAGGTGGCTTAAAGGTGACTTAAAGGTAGCTTAATGGTAGCTTAAAGGTGGCTTAAAGAAGTTTGGACATTAAGGACTTATAAGTTGTCCTTAAAGGTGGCTTAAAGATAGTCTTTAAGCTGCCTTTAAGCCATCTTTACGCTTTCTTTAAGTCATCTTAAAGCAACACATATAGCTTAAAGGTGGCTTAAAGATCGTAGTTAGGCTATCTTTAAGGAGAACTTAAACTATCTTAAAGGAGAACTTAAAGATGGTCATTCATCCTATGAATACGATATTGGCGGGAAAAAAGGTAAATTTTATGATGTCGTATTTTTAAGGGGCCGTATTAGGCTCAAACCAAATATAGTCCTTTCAAAAGTCAGAGCAATCACATTTTGTTCCAGTGTTTCATACAAATCTTAAAACATGGATCTAGGCGTGGATACAATGTCCTTTTTTAGAATGCAAAAATAAACAAATTTTAATAGAATGTGAATCAGGAGAGAAAAGATATAAAAGTCAGATAACAACAAAGTTCAAAAGGAAAAAATAATTCTTATTGTTTACACTTTAGATCAAATTAAACACGACTTTAAACACAACGGATCTATATATTTAGAGAATGTGTATTACACACTGCCTCGTTTAACTTCATGTAAAGTTTAACTTAAAGACACATTTTCATTGAACTATTTTAATGGTTATTTTAATCGTATCGTCAAAGTTGTTTATTTTTCAAACACTAAATGTATGCATTTGACATGATTTTTAAAATTAAAAAAAAATATCTAATTCTAAATCTAAATAAACTTTTAACTAAGATGTGTTGTTTTCTCACGTGAAAGGGATTTTTTTATTATTTTATTAGAAAAAAATCAAGAAACCCATCCGTTTCTTGTCAGACATATGCCAGAATAAAAAAAAAAATTCTACACTGTAATTCGAGATTTGGGCTTAAAATATGGATGTCGAATATTTAGTATTAGGATAAATGGCAACTGTATTTAAATATTAATCTTCGCAATTAGTCCTACGCATAAATAAAATAAGCCACAATGTGATCCTTTTGTTTTCCTCTGCACGGTGTTAGTAAATATCCACTATAGAAGCCATTAAGTTAATGATTTAAAATGTTTCCACCTTCCTCCACTTTCATATAGATAGCAAAGTCTTTAGTACATAATTAGGATTGAAATTACAGGAAGCTAATTTGCAGCATTATAATTACTAACCAAAACTGATCTTTATTCCTAACTTATTTCTAAATAGGTTTTTCATTTACGTATAACTTTGATGTAAGAAGGAATCTTGGATAGCATATTTAAGCCTCTCTGATATAAAAGGTTTTGTTTTATTTTGATTTTCTATATTTTTGTTCAAGTTGGGTTTATAAGTGAAAGTCATATTAAGTGACGGACAAGTGTGACCGAGTGTGGATGTGAAAGTGGTGAAAATATACAATCTAATTTGTTCATTTGTTAATAAATTTCATCAGTTCAAAATGTCTCAACTGTTTTGTAGAAACGCTTGACTCATCCACGTTACACTAGTATTATCACATTTTGTAAAAGTGTCATTGTTAAGAAGAAGGTGTAGAGTATTTATCATGTAGTTCTATGATGAATTTTAACACCTCAAGGTCCCCAGATTAATTTAGGGGTCACGGATTTATTAATGTACAATTTTTACTTTACACAAATCATGAATATAAATATTTTTATTTATTGTGATGTAGTTTTTGAGGAAGTATTTCACAGGGTTAATTCAGAAAGGATTCTAAATATTGTTTCTGCTATGTAGTCTTCCTTTTTCATAGAGATACTTTGTACCACGTTATGTTAAATTTGACACCATGTAGCAGTAAAGAAAAGGTAAAATATTTGGATTTTTTTTTAGAAGAACGGCAGGATCAGCGATATGTTATCAGAGAAGCGTGGTATCAGAAGGTTTGTTTGCAGAAGACAATTATCTGACTTGCTACTATCAAACCTTTTGCAATTGTTCCTGTTATATCATGTTGATTGATTTTGATAGATATTGAATGCTCCTCCTCCTCACCCTTCTCCTCATCCTCCTTTTCCTCCTCTTTATTACCTACGAATTAAGCAAAAAAGATAAAAAGTGAAAGACAATTTTGCATTTTCAATATAATTTCTGAGATTTTAATATCTTGATAATTTACAAATAAAAAAAATGTGCTATTGTTTCATGCTGCAGATGATATATGAATTATAAGCCATATTGAACACATGCCTTGTATAGCTAATGTTTCTTTCTTTTTCTTTTCTTCTTCATTAACTTAAAATTAAATAGAAAAGATAGAAAGTAGAAGACAAATATGTATTTTTATTTAATTTTCCGCGATTTTTTTTTTTATTTACAGATTAAAACATTCGCTAGTGTTTGAACCTTCCCAACTAATTCCCCGCAAAAGTCGATGTCTTTTTGCTGCTGAAATTATATAAATAACACTACTAAGTCATAAAAGTACTGATATTCCTAATTTTTACTGATAAACGTAGACGTTTACTAACAATGTACTGACATTACTGATAAACTTAGAAAAGTACTGACTTTTTTACTGACGGTACTGAGAAACTTAGAAAGTACTGATAAAGTTAAACTGGACTGATAAACTTAGTACTGACACTTTTTACTGACGGTACTGACAAACTTAGAGAAGTACTGACAAGTACTGATATGTATTGAATTCATTGTTCTTACTCCCGCTAGAGCTTAAAGGACGTGAAATTGTATTAAATAATGTATTTTGAATTATAATAAAGTATTAAATGATTATTTGTAAAACCTATAAATGACATTTTTCTTGAAAGAAAATGTTAATTTTATATGTAATTTTATAAGTGGAGAAAAAATTGAGCCAAGTTCTGAAAAATACTGGCCCCGTTGTTTTTACTATTACTGAATAAAATTGTATCTGATGTTTTTTCTTGTATGTTACACTGGATGAAAAATCAAGTTTCAGCAAAACTGAAACTATATGGAAACCTTGCTGAAACTTGAAGTTGAAGTTTCATGTATAGTTTCCGCAATGCGGAAACCATTATATCGATTCAGCAAGTATCCGTTAGGTTTCAGTCAGCAGAAACTTTAGTCTAAGATTCCTGATGGTTTCCGCAATGCGGAAACTAAATTTGAATCGTGTGAAAAGTTGTGTAAATTATTATGGAAATATCAATCAGTTTCAGAACATTTCCGCTAGGTTTCAGTATGCTGAAACTTTAAGTTAAGATTCCTGATGGTTTCCGCAATGCGGAAACTAAATTTGAATCATGTGAAAAGTTGTGTAAATTATTATGGAAATATCAATCAGTTTCAGACCATTTTCGCTAGGTTTCAGTATGCTGAAACTTTAAGTTAAGATTCCAAATGGTTTACGCATTGCTGAAACTATTACTAAAATTGATTTGAGTTTAATAGTGATATCATTTATTTTCAACAGATTTAAGTTTAATTCTAGCCTAATGATAATGAATCCGTATAGTAAGGTTTCAGCGTGACTGAAACTATATGTATACATGTAACTATCCTCAAATGTGGCAAATAAGGCGATTAAGAACCTTACTAAAAAATTAATTGAATTTGAAAAGAAAAACTGATGTCTGATCTTGTTTAATGCATATGATGAAATCATTAATCTTAGGTACTCGGGCACGTGTATACATGTGTATACATTCTTTGTCCAGGTGACCTCCTCTGTGATTTTCCTGTATATTCTGTGTGGATTGCAAGGTTTTTTCTGTCAGGAGTGAACAAAAGACTGTTACATAACATATACACAGTACGAAGCGTGAGTTTATAACTGGAGCCCGGCGGGAATTTTTATTCAATTTGTGTGTACCTGAGTTAGTAAAACTGATAAGTGAATTATAATTATTTAGTAAAAAAAATCTAGCTAGTTGTATATCGCAAACAGTGTATGAAGAAGTATTTTACTTAATACACTCAATAAATTAATATACCTATTTTGTAAGACTCCTTCTTAAATCATTTAGTTATCATTTGAATGAACCTTGAGGTACAGTAACTAATTAAGCAAACAAATTAAGGTAAAGTCGTTGTAAATTTTTACAAATCGTACCAAATATTCGTACAACCTGAAGTTTAGAGCTAATTCATTTCTTTTTTAATATTACGCCAACAGATGTACACAAGAATTTTTTTTTTACAAATTCTACAGTTGATAATAACAAGTAAAACCCACTTGGAGGTTGAGTCTAATATAATAATTGTTTAATTATTTACATGCATTTCAGACTTTACTACATGTATGACTGTATCATGATTCACTGGCGTCGGAAGCAAATTGAAAGTGGAGGGGGGGGAGGGGGGGGGGGGCTAGACTAATCCTCAGAATTATTGAGGAAAAACCCTAAAAAAAAACAAATTCCCAAAATCATCATGAAAATCCTTATCCGTGGGGGGGGGGGGGGGGGGGGAGTATACCTATACTATATACTTCCGAAAATATATTTCCCTACCCAAATTTTTTTCCCCAAAATCATGAAATTCCTAATCCGTGTCGGGGGGGGGGGGGGGGGGGGGGCTAGTATGCCTATTACTCCAACTTCTCAATCTTTCAAGGTAAATTTAGGAACAATTACATTTCCGGCAAGAAAAAGTGGGGGGGGGGGGGGGGGGCTATGTGCCTATTTGTTAAGTCTAACTTTGCACTAAGCCCCCCCCCCTCCCGGTTCGACGCCTATGTGATTCGTGCATTTCTATACTTTGTACTTACTTTCTGTACTGTAAACACAGATATTGATACATGTTTATGAAACATGCACATGTTTCTGTTATAAGATATAATAAGCATTATTTAAAATTTTACTGAAGTTATACGTTATATTACAAAATCGGTTTAAAATCCAGCACTAGCCATGTGGTGCACGTGATTTTAATCCCATTTTTAAAATTTGATTATACATTCGTATACATTTGATGTAGAAAGTATACGAAATAATTAAAATTATATTTTGTTTATATATCAGCCCGACGTGTACGTCTTACTTCCCGGCTTGTTTAACGCGTTTGTTTTTTTAATTTCATAAGTATTCTTAACGTACTGTTCATCGTATGACCAATCAGTGCACATGTGTAACTCTAAAATAATTGCCATCAATTCATCGTAGTTGTAAATTCACCGTACGGGTGAACGCTGTTAACCGGACCCCGTTAATTGATCGGCATCTAATTATATTTGTGATTTCTGTGTGTTCATGCAGAACCTGCTCTGTAATGAACATAATATTTTCACACCTCTATATTTTGAATAAGAATATGGCCGTGCTTAGAATCGCGGTGAAAATTGGACAAGTCAAGACTAACTTGTCAGTAAACTATATATGGCTCTATCATATTTAGTTTGGCAAAATCATCAGTACATGTAAATAAAATATAGTTAAAGACAAAATCTGATACATATGTCTCATTAAAACTTGTTTAATTTCATTAGACATTTGTAAACAAACGGTCGGCCATTTTTTTTGGTTAATCACGTGTTACAAATACAATTGTAACAACACACACGCCAATACTTTGTCGTGTTTAACCAGGAAATACTGACTCCGACAGTTCTTATTTAAAATAAATATACATGTAAAAAGTATACTATTCGGTAAAAAATGATAATTTTGATTAAACATTATTTATTTTAAACTATCCCAAGATGCACTTTTCCAAGATTTAGGGGGTTCTGATTGGTCAGTATTGGCGCACATTATGATTCCGAGCGAAGGTTAAAATGGACAAGAAGGTGCTGTTGTAAAATGGAGAATTGAGAAGCATTAATAGTCTCTACAACAAGGAGATAATGCAGGAAGGAAGAACTCATGTCAAGGTAACTTAATTCACAATATAGATACTCCCAATAACATTTTCAAGGCTCTAATTTATCTCTCATTTGTAAACGAGATCTCGCGCCATCAAATCAAGATGGCGTCATTTTTTCAAACTTGGTTCGGCGTTTTAAATTTTATTACCGTATCTCTTTTAAATATACGTTTTGACCAAGTTAGTTATTAACCAACTTTATATGCATGATAATCAAGATTATCCAGGGTATACACATATATAATTATATAAACGTCCCTAATATATATGAATGCTAGGTTGGTAAACAAGACGAACAATGAATCTTTCGCACATTATACAATTTACAAACTCTAAATGTAACGAAAAAAAATTATTAATTAAATCCGGAAAATGAAATCTTTCACGTTTTTCTTTTTCAGCATTAACAGCATACAAAGTCAATGTTTCCGGTGATTAGTTGCTCCTCTGTTCGGTGATTCGGGTGAAATTTGGACCAGCTGGACGATGTGAACGCAAGGTATTGCTTTGAAATTGATTATTTTCACCATTAACTTATACATGTGTTGGATGTTTATAATTTACTGTAGTAATTTTTAGGAAATCCAGGTCTAAGCTCTTGAAAAGGAGGTTGATGGGGGGGGGGGGGGGGTGAAACACACTTATTGTAGATAAGTTTTTCCATTGTTCAACAAACAATAATTGAATCAAAATGAAAATAACATAGCTTCAAACATAAAATGAAACATTTAAGACCAGATACTACTGTAGCCATTATATGACATAGTTTAAACAGCAACTGGCAACTGCATAGTAGCTTCTGTATTCAGAATTTTATTCAGAATGTTTTTATTACATGTTAGGCTGAATGTTTATTGTTTAAAAATCTAAATGAAACTTTATTATTCTTGTTTAAGATAAATAGAACAGACATAAAGTACAGCCCAGTGAAAGGAACAAGTTCATCGCAAGAAGAAGAATTTTAATGCTACCACTGTCCAGAACTACTAAGTCTGCTGTAACCATGATGTGATCATATGAGTGCTTCACCGGTCTGGACAATGCTCGAAATTCCCCCAAAAAGGCCTATTTCCATAAACCACGACTCGGGTTACATCAACAACAGCCAAGGACACTCCTTATTGATTCGAATGGACACATCTCTACGACCCGACTAAACCTCTGCAGAACAAGACTTTTTAACTGTAAAGTATTCTCATTTCAAAAAACCTATAAACTATAAAAGTACTTTTTTATATGATCAAATACCAGTATTTTACAATGTCTGTCTGTAAGCTAGAATCTTTGAAAATCACATGGTTTTGACTTATTAAATGATTGATTAGATATTAACTTTCATTTTCTTAAATAATTTGTTATATTTGCAAATATTGCATAAAATATTAGACTCCATGTAACATATACTCACACCTCCAAGTTGATAAGTGTTAACTACTTTTTTTTCCATTTTCTTTGTTTAAACATTTATTGAACTTAGTTTTTATTTGAAGCAATATATGAAAAATTAAGAAACCAATCTTAAATGTAAAAACACTGCATTAGGAGATGAATGCATGGGTCATAGAAATGATAAAATACACCAAACAATATTCAATTATGTCGTATATGAAAATATATAAAGTCAACAAATACCCCATGTATTACAATTTTTATATAACAAAATTACTTGGATGGAAAGTTGTTTCCATGTGGGTTTTATTTTAATCTGTGTTATGTAACTAATATTGGAATTAGCTTTTATATCATAAGTAAAATGCTGGTATTGATGAGAATTGTAAGGTGAATGATCTGTGTGATACTTTGTATTTTATACATTCATGCTACAAAAAGCAATTACATGTACATGTAGTAATACTTGTCATATATAAACAATGTATATTTTACTTCATGTTTTGGATTTCAAAATAATAATGTAGGTAAAGTAGTGAAATGTAGGAAGGTAAACCATGTGTAAAGAAGAATATTCATCAGGAATGAAGTGTGTTGCAATCAGCATAATTAATTAAATGTGTACATCATATTTTTGCACATGATTTGACAGACTGCTCCATTGTTAGCTTTTTATTGGCCAACAAGCTTTTCATATCTCCCTCTGGGTCATCTATTAAATACTGACAGGCTTATGATATTAAAATCTGATGAGTTGGAACATCATGGGTGGAAATGAAAAGTTCACTTTGGACTTAATGGATTATCAAAAAAATGATATCAAATCCTGTTCTTTTGTAAAACATAAGATTATATTACCAACAAAGAAAAGGTTTATCCCAACTTGTAAGTGGGTCACTTTGACCTCATTTTGGAATTTATTGACATATTCAAATCAAATCTGGGTCATACCTCTATAGTCAACTACTATCTTGTAGTGTATTTTTTTGTTTTTTTGACTGATTGACTTTTCAAAAATATTTTAATGTGTACATATTCATTGTAGTTCAAAACAAATTGAGACAAGTGTATCATGTTCATGTAACAGTGAAGTTTTCTTTGTTTATTCATGTACATGCAGTTATTTTGTAAATTGCATTCATATTTTTAAAAAAGTAAGATCTTTGTTGCATTTTTAAAGGGAGATTTGATAGGCATTTAATCGAGATGAAAAAAAAATACAAATGTAAAGATTTCTATGGGAGTTTTTTTTCTTGTGCAATTTTATAATTTTTAGATAAAAGTCCCTAATAAGGGAATTGCCATATGGATGTTTCTCCATTATTGTATCTTGGCTGCATTTTATTTATTATTGGAAACAATTTCAGATTTTTGAACAAAATAAATTTGGAACTGTTTGAAATTGTTTTGTTTTTACATAAAGTAGAAACCTTGCTTAGCTTTTGTGAAAGCAAAAATATAAAAAGTTTCAGTAAGTTTCAGTTGCGGAAACCCTTAGTAAACAATATGTATCCCAATTGTATATGGAGGTTGAAACTATGCAGAAACTTCAAGTTTCAGTAAGTTTCCGTCGCGGAAACCATTTGTAAACAATATGTATCCCAAACGTATATGGAGATTGAAACCATGCAGAAACGTCAAGTCTCAGTAAGTTTCCGTTGCGGAAACCATTTGGATTCATGGACAGCCTAAGTTTCAGCACTGCGGAAACTTAATGAAACTTGAAGTTTCCGTGCTGAAACCTGTCGGAAACTTAAAGTAACCTTAAGTTTCCGCAGAGTTTCCAAAGGGTTTCCGCAGCGCTGAAACCAGATATTTCATCCAGTGTTATTTTTCCACATTTATTAATTAAGCCACCTAGATACAGTGTAAAATTTATATTTACTGATATTAATTTTGAAGCAATAACTGGGTCTGTTAAATTTAATTTGTTTAATGTTAATAAAATTATGATCATAAAAATCGTCAAAACTAGATACGACCTCGTTACGAGTAACGAATAGGTCTTCCGTCCGATTTAAAAAAAAAATTAAATGATACCATAAAATATTGATACAATTTCATAATGAACACCCCCCTCCCCCCCAAAAAAAAATATTGAATAAAAATCCCTAATTACGTCAAACATGGGCCTGACGATGCATTTTTTCAAACCGATAATGTAGTGTTCAACAACTGTGATTCTATAATGCATAACAAAATATTTATCGTTTTCAAGTTATTCGTAATAGACTTTACGAGTTTCTTGGTTCCTAATTAAAGGGGCCAGTCCCTTTTTCTTGATTTTATTGGAAAGAACTTTTGATTTTCTACCACTTTTGTTATATATTATTTAACAAAATATCAACTGATAAAATGATTCAGATCAAAACGTATGAAAATTTTGAATGAAAACTCGTACCCAATTTTCGTGCCTAAGCGATTTCAATGAAATGGTGCCACTGGCGTAAAACAATATAATAGTGCACAACTTCAAACTATAGACTACCTATCCTGAAAATTTCGTATTCATATCTTGAATATATTCTGAGATCAGCTCTGCACAACATAGAAAATACGCCGTAACTCGGTACCGGAAGTGACGATTTCAAAATTAAAAAAAATGTCTAGAATTAAGACCTCTGGCAATCATCTGTGAAAAAATGGTCAAAATCGGCTGAATAGTTTCTGAGAAATCGCGTGCACAAAATTTGTGGAGAAAAATAATAACTAGATACGATCTCGTTACGAGTGACGAGTAGGTCTTCCGTTCAATTTTTAAACAATACAATTAAATATCAATGAAATTCCAGAATCCCCCCTCAACCATTCCCTTTCAGATAATGTATTTGATTGTCAATATCCTTTTAAATGCGAAACAAAGTGTTTTGCTTTTTCACATACAGTACAATAAAGATTTAAGATTTAAGTCCTCTTAGATCCCTAATTACGTCATCAATGAGCAATCAGTTTTAGTAACTGATATTGTTACGATCAACAACTTTGTTTCTATAATACTAGTATGTAACAAAAATCTTTATCGTTTTAAAGGTATGTGTAAAAGACTTTACGAGTGTCTTGGTTCCTAATTTAAGGGGCCAGCCCCTTTTTCATGAATGCATTCGAAAGTTCTCACGAATACCGACATTTTGTGTTCTTACGCCTATCTTTAAATTGTTGATCATTTTTTTTTGATAAAAATGATTGAATATTTTAGGGGCCAGCCCTCTAGATCCTTAATGGGGACAAACATTGGTCTGTTGATTAGTGTAATCGATTAGAATCATCAATGGAGACAGTTTCTCTTCTACAAAGTTTAACAAAATACGTCTCCTTCTCTATATATATTGCGTCAAAGTTTAAGTACTTTGGCCCCTAAAAATCCCTAATTACGTTAGAAATGGGCGTGGCAATGATTTTACATGATATATATTGTTACGATCAACAACTTTGCTTCTACAATGAATTAGAAAATCTTCTCATTTTAAGGTTATTTGTAATAGAGTTTACCAGTGTATTGGTCCCTAAAAAAAGGGGCCAGCCCCTTTTTCTTGATTTGGTTGGAACGGTCTTAAGAATACAAACATTTTTTTGTTTTTACACTCATCTGAAATTGTTGATCATTTTTGAGATACAAATGATTGAATATTTTAAGGGCCAGCCCTCTACATCCTTACTGGGGACAGAAATTGGTGTTTTGATTAATGGAATCGATTAGAATCATCAATGCACAAATTTTCTCTTCTACAATGCTTACCAAAATATGTCTCCTTCTCTAGATAAATTGCGTCAAAGTTTAAGTACTTTGGACCCTAAAAATCCCTAATAATGTAATAAATGGGCGTGGCAATGCTTTTTCCTGATTTTTATTGTTACAGTCAATAACTTCGCTTCTATAATCTATTGCAAAATCTTCATCATTTTTAAGTTATTTGTAATAGAGTTTACGAGTGTTTTTGGCCCCTAAAAAAGGGGGGCACGCCCCTATTTCTTGATTTTGTTGGAAAGAACGTTTGATGCTTTTCCACTTTTGTTATATATGTTTTAACAAAATATCAACTAATAAAGAGGTACAGATCAAAAAGTATGAAGATTTTGATTAAAAATTGGTACCCAATTTTCGTGCCTAACCGAGCTCCAAGAAATGGCGCCACTGACGTAAAACAACATAATAGTGCACAACTTCAAACTATAGACTACCTATCCTGAAAATTTCATAGTCATAACTCTGATAGTTTCTGAGATAAAGTCTGCACAAAATAGGTCGTAACAAAATAGAAAATCGGCCGTAACTCGGTACCGGAAGTGACGATTTCAAAATTTCAAAAAAAGTCTAGAATTATGAACTCTGGCAATCATCTGTGAAAAAATGTTTGAAATCGGTCAAATAGTTTCTGAGAAATTCGCGTGCACAAAATTTGTGGAAAAAAATAATAATAAGAAACAGTACGAAAACAATAAAGTCTTCCGTTGGAAACGGAAGACCTTAATTAAAAAAAAATGTAATATGGGGCTTTACTTGGTACACATAAAATCGTGTTGTACAAATAGGAAGGGATAGAATTAGAGTTGGATGTTTGCAAATGACTTGAAATGCCAGAGTTTTGTTTTTTTATTTTCAGACGTTAAACATGTTTTATTTCAATGTTTTCCCATATGCAGATATTTACATTGGCAGATATGTGTTCTTATATAAACCCGTAAAATTGCGAAAACGTTCAATTCTGTATGAACTTTTGCATAACGCCACAATGATCATAGCACGCGCTTATCGCGTGTCGCATAGGTAATTGTAAACTTAAAATATCGGTAATTTTAACAGTTTTGAACGAGTTGTATCTTTCAAAACTTAAATATAAGTAAGAAATATCAATGTAAAAAAGTCACCAGGACATGCAATCGGTTGTTACGTAATCAAATCTACTAAGAAGCCCTTCGGGCTTTACAGGATTTGATCACGTGATTTCACCAAATATTACATTAGTAATCAGGTCATTTGATCACGTCATTTCATCAAAGATTACATTAGTAACATTAAATACAATTATATTTGTAGTTTTACAATATATATTTATGCTGAGTTTATTCCATAAGGGCAGTATTTCTAAAATTTTAATGTATACATGTAGATTTCTTTCTGCATCTTATTTGCAAAAAGAGCTTAAAATCGTCAGAGCTCACATTAATTTTTTTTTAAATAGTGTTTTGTAAGCAACATTCTGAAAAGAATTCTGTACTGAAGCCACTGTACTGAGGTATCAGCACTTGTTTTAAAACATTCTTTGAAGAACTCTTTAAATAAAACATTAATTTATAGTTCCATGGATAATTCACTTTTCCATTTCTGAATGGAATTTGATATAACATCTTTACTATGAATAAGATTTCACACAATTTTCGAAAATTTTCAAACAATAAAACATACTCAAAGTAAAATGGAATGTTTAGATAGTGATCTTTTTTAACATAAGATCTTTTTATACACTGATATCTAACGAAACTAGATTTTGCATTAATGACACTGTTGTAAAGCATTGTACATATATTAGACAGCTTAAAATATTGTACAAAATCACGCTGTTTCAAACTTTGACCATATTCATTTAGAAAGTTACCTATAATTGTAATACCATGTTTATAACCATTGTAAATAAAATTTGATGCGGGATACAACGTACGGCGAACCGGTAGTCAGACTTTCTGCGCTAAAAAAGATCAACTATTACAAGGTTTATGGTAACATGAAATCAATATGTTACCTTTATAACAAACATTTGTACAGTTTGTACACAGAGAGAGAGAGAGAGAGAGAGAGAGAGAGAGAGAGAGAGAGAGAGAGAGAGAGAGAGAGAGTGAGAGAGTGAGTTTGCATTGATTTTGAATTAAAAGTTACAAATAGTTTACCCAGAAATCGATTTCTCAATTCTCAATAAGTTCACAAGCAATCCTTATTAATTTTCAATGTATGTATGTTTTGTATTATGTATAGTTTTTTAGATAAACTTAGAGCGGTCAATTTAATCTTTTATCCATCAATGTCTTTTTTTACACCAGATCAATTGACAAAGAATCCAAAACACATATCTAACAACTGATTGATTGAAGTTAAAAGTTTTCAAAGGAGATGATGTTTACATTTTTATATAATAGCACTGTACGCAGCCCTTCTTGACAACTTCAAGTGCACGGTAGCGAGATTGGGAACAATGACTGACATACACACGTGTACATGTATAAATACACTCACTTCCTAAGATCTGAATGGCCCGTAAGTGATTATATAAAAGCTACTGTACACAGTCCTTCTTGACAATTTTCTGTGCACGGTAGCGAGGCTGGAAACAATGAGGTGACAGAGACATATGTTCTTGTATATACACACATGTCCTAAGATCTGAATTCTTGGTACTGCTAACCAATAATGCAATATATTGTTTTACATGTGTTACAACCCTGAATACCCCCCCTCCCACCCCCAGTTTTTCAAGTAAGGAAAACAGAATTTGAAAATTTTAATTCAACAGTTCTAAGAACTTTAAACAGCATTTGGCACAGTGATATGAACTAAAACTTAATTGCTAATTTTAAACAGGAAACACTGTTTTTAGATCATGCATTTGTGTACTACCCGTTACCGGCATTTGTATACGATACATTCATTAATCATTTATTAACTGTATCATTGCTTTATATGTACATGTATGAAAACAATTGTATACAATAATGCATATAGATACAGAACTGGAAAATTCACACTGTGAAAAGTTAAAAGTGCCAAAGAACGGAACTAATCCTACCTTCCGAAAATATCAACTCTCTTTCTCTCTATGCATCAATAAACAAAGCAAACATGTCAAAATATATGTGATAATTTCGATCGGTGTGTGATTATTTTGATTTGCTAATTATGTAGTGTTATTATGCGCTTTAACTCGGGCATGTTACATGGCCCCTCCACTTGTCTTTTTTTTTTTTTTTTACAAAACACGGTAATTTGTTCAAATACAAGTAATGAGATATATAAGCGGTTTATCGATATTCAAGTCTAACTTGATTTGTGTCAATGTTGAGTCAGATTTTTAGATAAAATCTAGTCACCCCAAGCTTCAATGTAGATGGATAGGGTTAAATTCTAGATATATAGTATTTCACAAAGACAAAATAACAGATAAACACGTTCGGCCTCTGTCATAGGCGCTTCAAGCTTACAGCGATCAGAGGTACACGGAAACACAGCGCTTTGATTTACTAGAATGTAAAATACGTGGACCCCAAAATCATTACTTTTAAAAGAGTATAAATATTGTTTATGTTTTCCGGGGGGGGGGGGGGGGGGGGGTTGAGCAATATCTAATATTTATGCAAATGTAAGAAATTAGATTTGTCCATGGAGGGTGCAAGGGGGGGGGGGGGTGTCAAGATTCCCCGTAAATCTGCAGACGGGTAATACGGATAGTCGAATGCTATGTTTTGTTATAGGTGATCAAGTTTTTTTATGTTTAATTCAAAAGTGTCAGTTTTTTAAGGACTTTTCGTTTCTAAATAATTATTAAACCTAATGCTAACTACATAAATATAATAAAATCCGACAGTGTCTTTTTTTTTTTAAAATAAGGCTCAATTTCTCCCTCACTTATAAAACTACATATAAAGTTGACATTTTCATTTAAGGAAAATGTTATTAATAAGTTTATTAATTTTTTATTTTTAATTATAATTCACAATACATTATCTAATACAATTTCACACCTTTTAAGCTCTAGCGGGAGTACGAACAATGGTGTCAGTACTTAGCTAAGTTTTTCAGCAACATCAATAAAACGTGTCAGTACTTCTCTGAGTTTATCAGTACTGTCTAAGTTTGTCAGTACTTATTCAAGTTCCTCAGTACTGTCAGTAAAAACGTCAGAACTTTTCTAATTTCATCAGTAATGTTATTACATTTTGAATTATTTAATTCTGGTTGTAACACGTTTTCTGATTGGTTGAAAAGTTGATTTTATATCGTATAAAGAATGCTACCTACGTCATAGTAAGACTTACGTCAAAAACGTATCAATCCGCCTGACGTTATGTTTGAATTTTGTACAATTTGATGTCATTTTATAGATCAATTGACCGTTTTTATCAACAATTGATGGCAAATAAATTAAATTATAAGGAATGAATTCAATATTTTTTAGTTTTATACGATATAAAATGGTTTGGAACAGTTTACGCGTTTTTATAAACCGCTTCGCGGTTTATAAAGCGTAAACTGCCCCAAACCATTTTATATCGTATAAAACTATAAAATATTGAATTCATTCCTTAAGTAAATGTATCAATTTATCAGTAAAAAATGGGAATGTCAGTACTTTTATGACTTAGTAGTGTAATATGCTATGTTGCACTAATACCTTGTTCAATTAAGACTGCATTATCACGTTTATCCGTTTGAATCAGTGGTAACAGTTCAGAGGTTGTTTCTGTTTGTTGTTCTTCGTCATCACTTTTCCGGAGTTGAATACCTAGATATTGAAGAATGCATAATAATTGCATTTGCTAAATTTGTTTTTGTTTTCAGTACTATGTGCACTTATTTCATTGTTTACAATTTCATATATTTTTATATCCTTAAGTGCTAAGTAAATTTTATGAATTTAATTTAACAAATGATAAGAGAAATTGTTCCGAAGGTTGCGGTTTAAATAGCCGACAAATAGCTGACAACCCCCCCCCCCCCCCCCCACACACACACACACTAAAAATTGTCAAGAAGGGCTGTGTACAGTAGCCATTATATAATCGCTGACTGGCCATTCAGATCTTAGGAAGTGAGTGTATATATACATGTACACGTGTGTCTGTCACCTCATTGTTCCCAATCTCGCTACCGTGCACTGCAAGTTGTCAAAAAGGGCTGTGTACAGTAGCAATTATATAACCGCTGACCGTGTAATAAAAAGTCAACATTCTTTCCTTTGAAAACTTCAAATTCAATCAATCAGTTGTTAAATATGTGTTTTAGATTTTTTGATCAATTGGTCTGGTGTTAAATAAGACATTGATGGATAAAAGATTAAATTGACCACTCTAAGTTATTCAAAAAACATTATACATAATACAAACATATGCATTCATAAAAATTAATTAGGATTGCTTGTCAACTTATTGAGAATTGAGAAATCGATTTCTGGGTAAACTATTTGTAACTTTTAATTCAAAATCAATGCAAACTTTCTCTCTCTCTCTCTCTCTCTCTCTCTCTCTCTCTCTCTCTCTCTCTCTCTCTCTCTTTCTCATGCTTTATTAAAAAAGAAAACCAATGGTAATCATCGATTGCAGTTTACATGATTAAGATATAATAAGTTAGTATCTTATCTAATTTACTTCCCGCTAAATAGAATCAAGATACATTTCATCGAGACTATGTTATTCTATGCATCATTAAACAAAGCAAACATGTCAAAATATAGGTGATCATTTCGATCGGTGTGTGATTATCTGCACGTGCTAATTATGTTATGTTACCTGGCTCCTTCACTTGTTTTGTTGTTTTTTACAAAACACGGTATTTTTTCAAATATTAATAATGATATATGTAAACAGTTTATCAGTATAAACAAGTCCAACTTGATTTGTGTCAATGTGGAGTCAATTTGTTTAGATAAAATCTAGTCTCCTCAAGCTTCAATGTAGATGGATAGGGTTCAGTTCTAGATTTATATTATTTCACAAAGACAAAATCACAGATAAACACGTTCTCTCTGTCATAACCGCTTCGAGCTTGCCGCGATCAGAAGTATACGGAAACACAGCGCTTCGATTTACTAGAACGCGGGGGTGTTAAGGAAGCATATGGGCAATATGCCGTCTTATTTTGACTGTTGTATTCAAAATCGTGAAATTAAATAATTCTTTTGAATAAGATCAAAAAACTTAGTATTATCCTTTAAAACAGATGTCAGTGGAATAAAATCGGGTAGTACATCACTGCCACATTGGTGCATTATCACGTGACAACTATAAATAGCTTACGTATATTCCTTAACATAAAATGAGATAGAACAACACTACCCCGCGGTTTCCAAAATAAAATAAACATACCAAGTGAAGGCAAAACATCTCAGTTTAATCAAAACCGCTGCTAGATTCCTATGTTTTTCCTTATTAAAAAGTTATTCATCCGGTTCTCGTAAAACCTTCCCAACGATTATAAAGTTTGCACGGAAAACGGCAAATTGCATTAAAACAACACAGAGCATGGGATTCTAGCAGCACTTTTCAATTTAAGCATTGATCAAACTAACGATACGTATACAATTTCAAGTTCAATATACGCGGAGTAGTGTTGTTCTAGTCGGATGTTTATATCGTAAACAACGACAGAGGAAAGCCTGGCCGAGAAATAAAAGCAAATTTACATACCTTTTAGCGAATGATTGATAAAACTAACATCTCCCCCAGTATTCCAATGTTCAATTCTCAATAAATCACACCACAATACTTTATTAGAGTTCTTAGAGTAGTTATATTTTGAATATGTTTACAATGCTTTCCGATCAAATTCTTACGACATTAAACTTTTATTTATGACGTCATCAATGTGTAAATCTACGTAATACAAACTAATTTCTGGCAAAAATTGTCTTCAGTATTTTTTATTTGTTTTTTGGTCTACGTTTCGTTGCTTATATATTTGAATATGTACATAATAACTAAGATTTGTGATTTCACGGAATTACATGTAATTCAGATTCCATATGCTTCCTTAACACCCCCGCGAATGTAAAATGCGTAGACCCAAAATCATAACTTTTAAAAAAGTAGAAATATTGTTTAAGTTTTTCGGGTGTGTGTGGGGGGGGGGGGAGTTCTGAGCAATATCTAATATTTATGCAAATGTAAGAAATTAGATTTTTCCGTGGAGGGTGCAAGGGGGGGGGGGGGGCAAGTTTCCCCGTAAATCGGCGGGCGGGTAATACGGGTAGTCGATTGGTAATAGCTATGTTTTGTTATGAGTGATCAAGTTTACTGATTTTTAGCTCAATAGTGTCAATTTTTTTTACTGACTTTTCGTTTCTAAATAATTATTAAACCTAATGCTAACAACATAAATATAATAAAATCCGACAGTGTCTTTTTTTTTTTTAAATAAGGCTCAATTTCTATTTCACTTATAAAATTACATATAAAGTTGACGTTTTCATTTAAGGAAAATGTTATTAATAAATTTAATAATTTTTTATTTGTAATTATAATTCACAATACATTATTTAATACAATTTCACACCTTTTAAGCTCTAGCGGGAGTACGAACAATGGTGTCAGTACTTAGCTAAGTTTTTCAGCAACATCAATAAAACGTGTCAGTACTTCTCTGAGTTTATCAGTACTGTCTAAGTTTGTCAGTACTTTTTCAAGTTCCTCAGTACTGTCAGTAAAAACGTCAGAACGTTTCTAATTTCATCAGTAATGTTATTACATTTTGAGTAAATGTATCAATTTATCAGTAAAAAATGGGAATGTCAGTACTTTTATGACTTAGTAGTGTAATATGCTATGTTGCACTAATACCTTGTTCAATCAATACTGCATTATCATGTTTATCCGTTTGAATAAGTGGTGAAAGTTCTAAGGCTCTTTCTGTATGTTGTTCTTCGTCATCACGTCTTTTCCGGCGTGGAATACCTAAATTGTGAAGAAAGCATAACAATTGCAATTACTAAATGTGTTTTTGATTTCTGTAATCTGTGCTTTTATTTCATTGTTTACAATTTTTAAACGTTATCCTCAAGTGATAAGTATGTTTTATTTTATTTAATTTAACCAATGCTAGGAGAAATTGTTCCGAAGGTTGCGGGTTAAATAGCTGACAAAAAAACAAAACAAAACAAAAAAAAAACACACACACAATAATTAATTTGATTTATAAATAGAAAGAAAATGTTTTTTGAAAAAAGACAGTCTTTATTTTTGGAAATGTCTTCCTCACTATTAAACATGTTTTGTATTAATAAGGTAATGTTTTACATCCCAAGACAACGTCTTACGTAGTTCACGCTTTATTATGTCTTACGATTTAATTAAAGCATGAACGATGTATATAACAAAAGAACTAAATAGACCCCAAAAAAATGATTTATAACAAATTTATTTTTTAAAAGTGATGACTTCCGTAATCACAAAAAAAGAAATGATTGCTTTGTTAAATGATAAATCGCTGATTTTTTTCCATAAAAAATTATTTTTGTTGACCTGAGTGATTGTTCCGATGATTCTTTGAACATTAATCATTGAAATTCCATAAACATATCAAAATCCTGACTGAGATCGAAAACATGCATCAAGGCGAATAGATATACAAAGGGGGGTCATTCAAACGTCATGCTATAGCTATACAATCTCTATTCTTTACGCTTAGGGACAATCATACTTATATTCTCCTCCAAAATAATCGTTAGAATTAAACTACCGTCGAAGAAAATTTATTTCATTACTTTAGAACAGTCTTTAAAAGCAGTGAATATTTTTTTTCTTGAAATCAATTTTATCTGCACATGTTGCTGCAATTTCTAAATACCGATCTCAATCCATTTAACTTACAGATATCCAAAGAAACAGCACTATGCGATTTGAATATAGTTTTATCAACGGTTTGTTTATAAGAAAAACCTACGTTCACAGTGATGAAAAAATCACTAACAAGATATTTACCAATGTGATCCTGAAAAGGCCAACACGTTGTGTAGTTTAATTTTAATTAATAAAGGGCTTCAATTGGTAAGTAATATACACAATTTACAGGATTCTAAACATTCATTAATAAAAGACCTGTAATTCTCTTTAATTCGAGTGTGTGTAAGCAATATTGTCGATATATTATATGATTTAGCGAATGGAACATAAAATCATTAATCAAAAAAAATAAATTCATAAACATCACTTAGAATATTCGTCAAAACATGATTTCCTGAAATCTAATTTCAGACTTTGGCTGATATTCATTATGTATGAAAAAAGCTCCAATTTTTACCCAAAATGTTTTATTTTAGCAACGGTCCTGACTTTTACAAACCCGACGGACCATCCAACTACCTTTTTGTTAAATAAGCACTTTCTCAATGTACATCTTCTTTCCTTTTAAAGCGCTAAGCGTACGCAGTACGCAAAGTGCTTACTGGCATTGCTTTTCGGGGATACCACTTCCGAATAAGGTCCATACGTAATTTTATAAACAACATGTTGCAATGGGGTTCCATACAAAAGTTCACGGGCTGTGATGTCGGTAAAAAGGCAAATAATTCCTAGAACAGAATTGCCAATATATCGTGGATCTCACATTTTGTTAATCATATTGTTTATTAAAACATTTACTTAAAATCCCTGATCAAACTTACAAATGTTTCATAAAATATAACTTGCAACAGTATATGCAGCTTTACCCGCGTTGTAATACACCATTTACAAAGGAGAGCGTGGGTCGGCATTTTGTAAACACAGCTCACCGATAACAAAATTGAAGCAAAAAAGGCTGGACTAATTCACACTTGACTTCACAGCTCAGGAAAATTCATAGATAACCTTGTGTTATTTGATTAGAAAACCGCATTCATAAGATAAGTAAAAAGAAACGGAGTCGATGAAGTGTAAAGTAGTTCTAGCGAGCGAGTAAAGCAGTAGGTTTTTTTTTTATTGCAATATATTACAGTATACATTGTATTGGTAGTAGGACCAATTAGAAATGTGACTCTTTAGAATTGTTTACACATATAGCAGGAACAGCTTTAATATGTTTAGTGTTGCTATTCATGATATGGTCACATACCACTATTTTTACCCCGTGCTCATTGACCAATGCAAGTAGTTCCATTCTAAAAATGTATGTATTATTTCAAAAATTCCTAGGGGTACTAAATGGTCGAATTTGGTTCCTTTTTTGGCATGGATGGAAAGAAGAAGGTTTGAAAAAAAATACAGGCAGGAAAAAATTTAAAAAAATTATCTTTACAGGCGCAATAGAAAGGGTGTAAAGAGGCCAATGTTTACACAAATTTCAAAGTGAAAGTGAATTTTTCATGGCAGGGGTTATTTTAGGGGCCATATCCCAGTCCCCTCTCAATATATTTTCCTGTAGTTTGGATATGTTGTTGGACTAGTGTCATTCTATAGGTATGCTGTATTTGAACTCATTTGAGCCGGTGGAATTTTTTATATGATTTATTTTTGTATAAAGGAATAAGAGGAAAAAATAATTGTGGTCTGTGTCCTATCAGGTCAAAGGTCAAAATCCACGTTTATCAACTTAAGTTTAATTTTTCGTTATTTTTCAAACAATTAGGATGAATAATGACATTTTGTGGGGTTCTTTTTCAATTTTGGCAGATAATATGAAAAAATAACGGTAAAAATTGTGTGAAATGGATTTGAACGGGCTGCTACTACATGTATTATGCTTACCTATATTGTTCGGCATCATATTGACAATCCAATTAAAACACAATAATGAATTCCTTTAGCTGATCTTAACTAATCCTTTTCTGCATATGGAAAACACAGACATTTATGTATACACGCAAACCCATCTTATCAAAGAGCTGGGTAAAACTAGAACCCGCTAATGATACCTGCAGACCTGTGTTGTGTACGTGACTTCAGACAAAGATCAGTTATTTGTAACATGCATGTATTTTTATGACCTATTCTTTAAATCCACTTGCACCATTTTATTAGGTAAATAACAGCTTTAAGGTGGTGCAGGACACCTGCATATTGTGATGTATACTTTCTATTGAGATAAACAATAAAGCATATGAAATATTAATTAAATATTTACCCCCAAATAATGTTACCTAACATTGAAGCGCAGTGGGTTAGAGCGTTTACATGTCTGTAAGAGCATTGGGGGGGTCCAAGGTGTATTTTTGGTAATTTTACAATTGATAATATAAATGAATTTTCATGGGGGGAGGGGGTGTCTGGACCCCTCACTCCCACCCCTTCTCTAAATCTGTAAACACGATGATGTTCATATATATGCACACAGAAGCAAATCTAAAACCGGTAACCGCCACGGTGAGGGGGCATAATTTAATTTTTAATTTTGTTTGTAATAATTATATAGACCGTTATACTTTCTATGACATGGAATGTTAAGATTATTGATTAACTGAAAATTCACGCAAACAGTTCAACCCCCAATTGCACATAAAGTGCTGCTCATGTGTATTATCATATGGGAAGGGATCTCAACCTTCAGTTATGAAAATTATAATTTTTAAATGTATTACCGGAGTTTGCATGTGGCCTTCATTTTTAATTAAACTGGTACAAAACAGTGTTATTTAGGGGCAAACACTTGGTGCGGGTATTACTGTCTAATGACAGCATCTAGTTTCCTTTTGTTTTCAATTCAGCCGGTTCAGATTTTAACTCACTATTTGTTTTTAATCCATTAATTCAACTCAGTAGCTCTGTATCAGCTGAAGGCGTATCCATTTTGAATATTGTTGTTGTTGTTCTTTTGTATTCATACGCGCCGCTTGATTTACATCATTTACATTTTTGATCAATGACACTTAACATTTTTTGATTTGAAAATGTTTTATTAAATGATAAAAAATGAAGATAATAATTTTTCTATTGATCGACGTATCAAAGAAAAAATTGACCGGAAAACTTCATCAATGCGCGTAGCTTTAATTACAGCAACCTTGGTGCATTACGGCAAAACATTGCAATTTCATTTAAACTACATCAAGAATATTATGTTATTCCCCATAGAATATATATTCATTCATATCTAAAAACAAAAAACAAAAAACAAAAAAAAACAAAAACAAAAAAAAAACAACAAACAAAAAAAAAAAAAAAAAAAAAAAAAAAAAAAAAATATACAAAAAAAAAAAAAAAAAAATTGGTTTCCATTTTATGCAATTTGCAAGAATAATGTTATGGCATACCAAAAACAATACAAAACGTGAATTCTAGCGGCACATTTTAATCAAACCAACTTTAAACTATCGTAAGGTGTTAAAAAGGTTCGGTACTCAATAAATTAACCATCAGTTCTGACTTAAATTTTCAGATATTTTATTAGTTACAAACTATCACTCAGTAAATAAAAATCATTTAATTAAGCTTTGAAATTTGACAATTTTCCTCGATCTTTATACAGAGTTTATCTTCAAATGAGATAAATATAAAAGCATCCAGCCCTCGTATGGGTTTTGATGAACATTTACATCGATAAAACTAAAAGGTTTATTATAAAGTTATTCCTGAATTCTGTAGACAGAACAGAAGTTGTTAAAACACTCTTATTAAGTATATGAAGGTCTGTATCGATAATGCTTGGACTTTATTTTTATTGTTTTTTAGAGGGAGCTGGTTTTTGCTGCATTTGTTTTTGTTGTTTCTTTAAATATTTAAATAATTGGTAAGACAATGTTGATATTCTTACAATTAAAGTAAATTTGTTAATAAATGAATTTATAAAAACAAGAATAGAATTCCTGGGTCCCCCGCCGGTCAAGCAGTATACTAGTATCGAGTCCATCGACCAAGGCTGATTTAGGAACTTGACCAAGGTATTAGTGGTATAAACATTTGGTATAAATTTAATGAAAATCCGTCAAAATTTGTAGGCATGAGGGCGCTTACAAGGTCAATTTTTGGATAAAACGGAGTCATTTTTGAGGTCAAAGTCCCATAACGCCAACAGAAATATAGACTGTAGGAGCTGATTTTCGAACTTGACCAAGGTAATAGTGGTATAAACATTTGGTATAAATTTAATGAAAATCCGTCAAAATTTGTAGGCCTCAGAGCGCTTACAAGGTCAATTTTTGGATAAAACGGAGTCATTATTGTGGTCAAAGTCCCATAACTCCAACAAAAAGTATCGACCAATGCTGATTTTCAAACTTGACCAAGGTAATAGTGGTATTAAAATTTGGTATAAATTTAATGAAAATCCGTCAAAATTTGTAGGCATGAGAGCGCTTACAAAATAGTGTGACGGACGGACGCACGGACACACGGACGCACGGACCCACGGACACACGGACGCACGGACACACGGACGGACGCCCGGCATTTCTATGTTCCCGCTCCGCGTTGCGGCGGGGGACAAAAATAGTACGAAACCATAGAAGTAGACTGTAGGAGCTGATGTCTGATATATGTTTATTCATTTGTTTACATTCGAACTAATACAACTGTTTTATGGTTGCTTATGTTTTCATCTGTAAAGCTATGACCTTGTTCATCATATGGTATCTTCTGATGATATTATATTACCTCATAAATAAATACATACATGGTCTTTACTCTCTATCCAATACATAATATAAAAATCACCTATTTAGTTTTTTCTAGATAAGCAAGGGAAAGTAGGCCTTAACGGTGACCTGAGTACCATAGCCCACACACAGGCATTTTTAGGATGCTACGAAAACTAACATCTAAAATACGGTAATGACCACCACCTCCCTACCTGAAATCTTACAACAAGGACATTGATAGGAAATAATTGTCCCATATTTATTAACTATCAAGATAGTTTTAACGATGTTCATGATAAACGTATTATCGCGTTAGACGATTTTCACGATTAGCCTAACAATGGCAGAATTCGAGAAAAAAACATGTACAAATCAAGATTTACGTAGAATTTCTTGTTATTAACAAAATCAGAATTGTTAATCAACACTGCCTTATTGAAGGAATGTATAAAAACGACCAGGTGAATACTTTAAACAAAAATTATGAGCTTAAATAATCAATTAACGATCTTTATTGCTAACATAGTTTTTATTACCGTAAACCCTACCGATCGCCGCGAAGATTTCAACCCAAGATCAAATCACACGGAAAGAAGCGGGTTCAATTGAAATACAACTGTGGTTCTAAATAAATGTAAAATCTATCATTAAAACATTTCTTTCTGTATTGGAAAATTATGTATTAAATTCGAAGTATATAATTACATACAAGTGAAATAAATATTTACGCAGATACAAATTCCGCGTACAATTTGTTAACATTGTTTTCATTACCGCAAATCCTAGCCGACCGCCAAGAAGATTTCAACCCGAGAACAAATATATCACATGGAAAATAACGGGTTCAATTAAAATACAAGTCTCGTTTTTAGTAAATATAGATTATATCATTAATACTTTTGTTTCTGTAAAAATTTATTCATAAAAAACGAGTTATATTACATACAAGTTAGTGTTTACGCAGGTATACACTCCGCGTACGAGTTAATGTATTCGATATACAGGTAAATATGGTACCTTGTACAATGATGTACCCAAGAACTTCGATAGTTTACATTTATTTTTCATTTTCACTGCTTGCAAAGATAATTTACATGTAGTATTGGTTAATTTTGATCTAAATATTAAGAAATTAGTATCATGATAGAATGCTAGACAGGATTTTGCATTTTTTGTTCGATAAATTTTCGCACTGCACGACTTGTATCATTAGAATAAATTTACTTGCTTATAAAAAGGCGTGAAACGATAAACACGAAAGGATAAACGGAAAACTGTTATAATTGAACGATAAACCTGATAGTATTAACGCACGATAGCCATCATAACCATGCTTTTAGTTGTTCTCAAATATCTATCAGAGAAGAAAAGAACATTTTGAAGATTTAATATATTTTTAGTTTATGTTCATATTGGTCCCACCCTAGGGCCCGAATCCCTGTCCAACGGGTCATAAATTTCACAGTTTTGGTAAAGGGCTTTATGATCATCATTATCATGCATTTAGTTTTTCTCCGCTGTATATTGGAGTAAAAAAGGGAGTTTTTCTAATATTAATACACTTTTACTTTTACTTTATGACCAAAATAGCCCAGTAGAGCCATGAATTTCACAACTTTGATTCCTCTGAACATAGAGATGCTTCACATCAAAGTGGCCTTGCAGTTTTAAAGAAGTTAAAAATGTAAAATGTTTACCGCACAACGCACACTGCACGACACACGACGACGGACGAAGACCAATTGCAATTGCTAAAAAACAACACTGGTCATTTGGTTTGACCTCAGAATCGAATCAAAATACTTTGTCCGGGATTATTTCTTAAAATCTATGATAAATTTATTGACAACGATGATAAAAAAATATTTGGTGCATTTTCGTGACGTCATATGCTCTTTTTGATCACGTGACGGGCAAATCCGAACACTGCAAATGATCTATCTAAATTGCATCGGCGCAGGTGATTAATGGCATTAAATCATAAATATTTTTAAGAAAAATCATTTGTTATGTTATATTTATAAAATCTTGCTTGGGCTCAAAATAGATATTTTGTTTATAAAAGATATTGTTGAAACATTCCATCAAATTATCATCAAAATAATGCACAAATTTGCTAATCAAAAACGATTCACAAACAATCGCGGTAAATCCGTAGATTTCCCTAGCACGATTCGCATTGGTACTTATATTTTCTACCAATTTTACGTAAAATATTATAAAATTGTGTTGATCTTTCACCTGCGCCAAGTTGGTTTTTACATGCATTAAAATTTGTTCATTCAGTTGTATACATGTAGCAGGGAGAGTCTCCAAACCACTAGTTTATAAATAAAACTGTCGATTATTTGATACTGGTTTCTTTACGTCTAACTTTAATGGCAGCATATATGTAAAGGAAACATGGGGTTTTATTACTGGTTTGTTATAATTCACTTTTAACGTTAAGATACATTCCTTGATAACTATCGACAGGAACGCAGATCGTGATGTCTAAGTTAATTATGACGTCATGTCGTATGAAGTACAGACAAGTGACTTTCTACACATTGCTGTAAAATCAGTCGGGAAACCTTAACATACCAGCGAAAGTATTTCTTTTCAAGAGATGATCAACATGTGATATCAGCTGTCAGCAGTATATGTTATGCCGAAACTATAACATGCTTCAAATACAAAGCATAAATCGCAATTGCAGTGTTTTCTGTTGTTGGTTTTTTTTAAATAGCTTATCTTAACTTTTACGCGAGGCTTATGTTATTCCGATAAAAAAAAATTGACGAGGATTGGTTTACCTGTTTTATTAAAAACAACACCAACAACAACAACTCTTTATGATCCCCAGGGTCCAGACAGACAATATCCCCATTAGAACAAAAACCACCATAAGTTATTTTGTTATATAAACTCTCATGTTTTACCTGACTGTTCAATTATTAACCATTCGTTCAATGACACCACATGGCATTTATTCAAAAATTATTGTGCACACATCACACTTCAGTGTTCTTGTCTAGACAATTTTTACTTTACTATCACCAAGTCTACTGTTTATTTGAACCTGGGGAAAACTGTTTTAATTGTTATTTTAAATAAATGAAAAAAAAATGTTTCACTCATCTTATAGTTTAGCTTCTTATTTACATTATTTTACAATGATGAATTATTTAATATGAACAAGCAAGGGCAGATAATTCCATTAACTGTTACACTCCTTATCCAAACACTTGCCAAAGGCTTTCATGATATTTTTAATTTTTATAGACAGCTTCATTCATTCTCTTGTCTAAATATTTACTCATTTCTTTTCTTCAGGTGCTGAGTAAAATAAGTTAAAAAAAAAACCCCATAATATACAGCCCTCCAACACTCATTATATGGATTAATTTAACACTATATGACTCTTTTGGCCCAATCCTTTATTTAAAACCCCTTCCCAGAAGAAACCTAAAATTTACAATTTTGGTCTACGGCTTCGTTGTCTACATAATTATAAAATCATCTTTTTCTTACAGATGTGTGGAAGTACAGAAGAAGATTTTGTGAAAGTAAAGTAGATTTTCTAATATAGAACACATGTTTATCTGCCAATTGAAAATTCACCACGTAGTTTTAAAGATGAAGTTAAAAGTGCTTATGAATGACAATCAGCAATTACCCTATATAAAAATAAATTTTCTATTCATCGTCATATTTACTCCCCCTCCCCCACATCAAATTATCTCCCATGGCCTGGGAACTACGAATCTAAGCATTTAATATCAGGACATTTTGAACACAACAATCATGCATAGCCACGAATCAAACCATATAACACCATGACATTTTGAACATAATAACAATGCATAACTTTATCTCCAACAATTATAATAGTGCAGAAAAAGTATTAAATCAATACAATTTTACTATGTGGCCACATCAGTCCTGCCCTTAGATATTAACCCCTAACCCAGAAACCATGAATTTAAAAATTTTGGTAAGGGGCTTCAAGGACGTCATAACCATTCATTTAGTTTTTCTAAAATATATATGAGAGAAGAGAAAAATTTTAAGATTTAATATATTTTTAGTATGTGTTCTTATTGGTCACACCCTAGGACCCGAATCCCTGTTCGAGGGGTCATGAATTCACAATTTTGGTAAAGTCTTCATGATCATCATTACCATGCATTTAGTTTTACTCCTTTTTTCTAAGATTCAATACACTTTTACTATATGGCCATTTTAGCCCAGTAGAGCCATGAATTTCAAAAATGTGATTCCTCAAAGCATAGAGATGCTTTACACTAAAAAAGTAACTAGTGGCCTTGTAGTTTTTAAGAAGAAGTTAAAAATGTAAACTGTTTACAACACAACGCACTCTCCACGACGCACACCGCACGACAACAGATGAAGACCAACTGCAATTGCTAAAAAAACCACTTCGAATGTTCAAATACTCAATTAATTCACCCACTATTCCCCTCAACTCCATTTAAAAATCAAATATTATTTTTTATCTGAAAATGTTCAAAGACCTGTTTTTAGTTATACTTAAATCTACTTAGTATTGATTTTACTCAATTTCATGCTTTAGAAAATAATAAATACATGTTTTGTTGCTGTCAACAAGGCCTGTAAAAGCCCAAATTTAAAGTTACTCCATTAAAACTTCTGGCATATGTATATTATAAATTATTTTATCTTAATTTGTACACTTTAACTATTATCATACATAATTTTGTGGTAGTGAAGGTTGAATAACAGCTAACCAGGGATGAGGCCGATTACTTTTAAAATTAATGGATTACATTGCAATAACTTAAGATTTTAAAGGTAATCGATTACAAATTGATTACATCCAATTCTAGAAGTATTCGATTACACTAGATTACTTTTCTTTTTTGTAATCATGATTTTTTGTGATTACTTTACATTACATAACCAATATTTGCTGGGTTTTTTTAATTAGTTCAAATAATTATGTTTATGTAAAAAAAAACAATATATTTTTGACATGCGTATTGATATGAAGCTTTTCCGTTACATTTTATTATTATTACTATTCTGGTTATGTTTTTGTATGTGTGCATCTATTGCCACTTGAAATGTTTGTTTTCTAATCATCTTTAAGAGTTGCATTTTAGAATATATCTGTGTTTGTTTAAAAAAAAAGAGAGATAGAACATTAATGTATCCATCAAATAAAAATGACAATAGCAAACTCTCAGCCATCTCAAAAATCTATATAGCGATACACAAATTCAAAGCAGAAAAACAGAGACCTCTAAAAAGATAGAGGTGGGATCAGGTGCCTAGAAGGAGAAGACATCGCCTGCAGACCAGTCACACCCGCCATGTGCTCATTGTCAAGATCATGAAAAAACGGAAGAAACCGTAGCCAGTCCGGTGTATAATGATCTACTAAGAATGGAAAACGCCAGACAGCATTGTACTTGCTGACAAGGTCGTTGTTTAGAACATAAATCTTGCGTTAAGATGCTTTTAATGGAGGTTCTTGATAGTCTTGTTCCAACAACTTGTTTGTTAGTATTTTGCCTCGTTTGAGAAATTGTTTGCATGTAGAGCATGCTCTTGCATAACGAATAAGATGAGAGGCAAAAACCCCATAAGCAGGTGATGATGGTTTATTGCTACATCAGTATAGGAGGTCGACGATGGAAAAATTAAAATCATTTAGTTTGTCATATAGTTTACCATTAACTTTTTTTCTATTAAAAAGGAAAGGACATTCATGTGTCTATCAAATAAAAAATGACCATAGCTGTGAACCATCTCAAAAATCCAAATAGCGATACACAAATTCAAAGCGGAGCAACACAGATGAAACAGATGTCTCAGGTATCTTCAATTCAAGCTCACTGGGAAATAACATAAGAGTGAAAGTAACTGTTTTAAGAGGATAAAACATTATTAATTTAATTAAATGTCGAGTTCAAGGCCACAGCAAGTGTTCTATTTTTGTCTTTCACAAGGTTTGGAATAAACTCTGCTTCATATGAATATAACAATAAGTCAGTCAATAGAAGTGCACAACTTATACCCATGGAAATTCTGACTGGTTGTTGGATGGCCTGGTCTCCAAAAACTACATAGATGTTGTCTATCATAAATTCAAGCATCTTATAAATGTCAACTTTAGAGTTCTTGTCTGTTAAATCCGAATGGTTTTTAACGAAATACTAGTAGTTTTGAAGGTTTTCGATGACAAGGTAATAATCTACGAGTTCTATTTTTATTAAAAAAACAACTCTAGATGCTATCAAAAAGCCTAGATTTTAACTTCACATGGGAATTGGTTGCATAAAGCGTTTAGAAATTGTACGATTTGATGTTATTGATTTTGAAAAGATTTTGTGACCTCAAAGTTCTAATAATTCTTCAGGGTTTTTTAGTACCCATATCTGATTCACACCGCTTCTGGTGTATATTGGTGTATAGAACTCTTGAATTTTCTCCTTCGCTACTGTAATAATTTTAGAGCAAAGAAAGAGTCTTGGTATAACACAATGTTGAATTATATAGATTAAACAGAAAACTGTTTACCTATAATTGACTGTGTTGACAAGTGCTGAACATAAACTACAAATTGGTATAAGTATATGTTTTTACTACAATTATCACAGTGGTTGACAAGGCATGCTTTGATAATTATATCACTGTTGTTATAATGTTACCTAAGCTTACTAAAAGCACACCTTTATCATCTTAGCTGCCAAAAACATATTTCATACCCATTTCTTACTGAAACCATATTATCTCTAATGAACTATGATTTCAAGCCTTTTAATTTTACTAATAAAATCATAAAAGTAATTAATAATTCATCATGACTACAGGCTTTTTTAAGAATAAATGGTTCAATCACGATTACTTGTAATCAGAAAAATGGATGATTATTGATTACTCATTAGTCTGTAATGGATTACAGCTGATTACAATTACACCATCCTTGAATCTAATCTGCCAAACTCGCCACATGTGCTTTTTTGCCCTGTCGGAAAGTCTTAACAAATCTGTGTAAATGTATTAAATATTTCCTAGTCAGCTATACACTCTGCTCTACCCATGGTTTGCTTTGCTTCATCCTCATTTTGTTGTCTTAGTTCAATTTAAATAACAGATATTTTGCTGCCCCCATCTCCCCACCACCCAAGAGGCTGTTTTATAACTTGCCGCACCCCCCCCTACCTTGGTCGGAAAACGTGAGTAATTTTGAATTCTGCTAGTGTATTCATCGTACATTAATCAGCTGCAAATCTTCAGTTTGTTTGTGTTTATTCAGTTTAAATAATTTGCCCCCACCCGAGGCTGTTTTATAACTTGCGGACCGCTACTATTGTCGGAAAACTTAAGTAACTTTAAGTTCTGCAAGTGAATTAAAACCCTGCTTTGCTTTCCCTAAATTTTTTTCTTTACATACTCAGACCCTGCTTGGTTCCACCAGAGGTTTTTTGCCTTTGTTTTTAGAATCAAATCACTCAGACCCTGTCGAGCACCCCCCAGGCTTCTATGATATTGTTTAGGTTTGTTGAGTAGCCAAAAGTTGCTTATTAAGTTTACAAATACTAGTAGCGCATTTTGTTTTGCCCTTTGTTTTTTTTAATGTTATGTAAGTTCTTGTACACAATAGTTGTACTGTTTATGAAGCTATATAGATTCATATGCTGACAAATTGCACATTGCAATGCACGCATCTATCAAATCTATCAAATCTGGAAGAAGGTATGTATAAATTCCATCTTTCTTTTCTACCATCATTTACTTAATTGCGCGCTCTTTAGATGTGAAAATGTCTCTGTACCTAACAACATTTTTAAATTGATTGGTTTCCAATTCATTGTAATGCCAATAATCATATTTTTGGCAAAATTGTCTTTCAATATACGGTTCAGATAAAACAAAAAGAAACCAAAATCAACTGTCTTACCTTTCCTGTAAATGACACACAGCATGGAGAATAAAATGATAGGAATAAGTACTCCAGCAAGAATTGGCATCATGAATATTTCATCATAGATGAAATAGTCATTATATGTTAGGGTTTCGTTTTTTTTTTCATCAGTGGACGCTGTTGTACTGTAATTCCTAGTGACAATCTCAACGTGTGTTGGTTTCGTTGTTTCTGGAAGACTGGTTGCTGTGTCTGAACTGTTGAAAAAAAGAAAATAGAAAAACAAGCACATATGTATTGCACTGTATGTATACTGTAACATGTCATTTGTAGAACACTTTATTGCAGTTCTTCGAATCAAACAGATAAGAATGGGACGATTTGTTATATTTTTGCTTGTTTTCTTTTGTTTGTATTTTTTTAATAATCACTTTAAAATCATTTGTCACAAACACCGACAAAGCGTGCCTGCTACGTTTCTTTGCAATATATTGTCCGATTCTTTTAGAGAAGGTTTAAAAATACACTAATATTGGTATATGATGTGTTTTTGTTGAAATTTTGTTTTAATTGTTTTTCTCACTTTGTCGCAATTTTTTTAAAATACTACGATAATATGCGGTGTTCAAGAATGGTGTTCACAATCTAAAGGAAAAACACAAAACAGGAGCAACCACGGATGCTAAAAAGATGCTAGCTGACAGAGGAGGATAACATCTGGCCCCGATGTTATAAAACTTTCTTAAGTGTGATCTCAAACTCCAAACCGTACGCGTTCTCAGTAATCGAGATTATAGAATAGTTCATACTCATATTCGTACTTCGGCTGAGTAAACGGCGATTTTCTGAGTAAGCTTCGGAGCTTTCTCAAATTCGTACTCAAAACATTTAATCTTAAAAAAAAAGTAGTGTAACCATGTTCAAAGATTACATATTGTAATGGTGCTGGTTATACACTATAGTTTAATAATAATTACATGTAAGTAATAAAAATGCAAGGTTTTTACTATTTTTTCAATGAAATATAATTGAGATAAATTTAAGAGAAAGTGAAAGCTGCAACCACCAACAAAAAAAAATAACTTAGATATTTCGTTCCTTTAATTGAAGTACATATACATTTAAATGTACGTTCAAAATAATTTTATTGAATAGATCGGCTTTTTAAAAATTCTGTTTTTAAATAGTCAAATACGACCACCCATACTATTCATCTTTTAAAATAAAAAGAAAATTATGTACAGAAGTGTACATGTATTGCTATTAATATCGATCGGATGCACTTGCGGGGTCCCCTCTTTGATTGTAGGATAGTTCTAAACATTTCAAAGGATGGGGATAGATAAAAAGTATAACATTTTCTATTACTTATTAACCATTTATCACTTATGTTATATGCAACAAACCTTGTATTGGAAAGGAAAGTATTTTATAGAATAAACGGTAAATCAGTGGCGGATTCAAGGGGCATATACCTCCCCCCTCCCCTAGAATTGTCAAAATGATTTTAATTCATAATCCTTCTGGCAACAAAATGCAAGTCTTAATTATATTTTTTTTAACTCATGGAATTTTTCAAAATTAGACTGATATGAATGGTGTAGTATGAAGAAAACCCGTGGGTTAAATGGTGTAACGTACAACGTACATAGAGACTCATGGTTCATACTGCTAACCTGGTATACATTGGCACAAATTCTAATCAAAGCAGCTTATTAAGGTTTTCCGCTGGGAGCGGAAAACCTTACTATTATTCTGAAAAATGTTCAAATTTCTTATTATTTTTTTTTCTTCTAGACGCCAACTTTGATCCTTAATATCTCGCTCGTTTGTTCACCGATTGTTTTGAAATTTTCAGGACTGATAACAATCCGCGTAATGTTGTCGTTTCATATTTTAGTTGAGGAAAATCCCTATCCGGTTTTGAGTTATTCCCCTTTTAGTAAAATTTAACGACTTCTTTTGTCCAGGGGGTTTAGCTTTAACGATGACTGGCAGAGTCTCAAAGATGGGCTGGTTTGGAAGTTAATACATTGAATTTGTGCGAGATATATTTTATTTATTATTTAAATGCAAATAAAAGGGGTGGTATAGATGTTGAAACAAAGGTAAGAAACTTACTCAGACCTTTCATTCGGTATGCCGAAAAAAGAGCTGGCCCTTATAATTAGGGAGTTAGAGGCGTCCAAAGTTTCTTGTCAATAACTTAAAAAGGAATACAAATTTCTAATGCATTATTGAAGCAAAGTTGTAAAGAAATTCATTTTGAATCCTTCTATAGTATTCAATTTAATGTTTTCGTAATATATAGTCAATATTTGCAGAAACAATTGTTGTCAGTTCGGTCCATTTTTGTGGGGGTGCGCACGTTTATGAGGTTATGAAAGGGCTTCTTGTAATGCACTAACTGATACAAGTAGTGCGCAAAAATAATTCCACATAAAATTCCCAAATGTTTTTATTCATAAGTACATTTTCATTCCATATAGATGAACCTCTTTGACCTTATTTTTGTTGTTTGTTTCATAACTGTGCCCCTGACTATATTTAGATGCATTACGAGACTCAGGTAACCGATCGATAGGAGATTCAGGCCGTCGCCTAGACGATAGTGCATGTGCTTGTAGAGCTGGACGTACACGTTTAACGCGTCGCCCCACTGTGTTACTGTAACAGAGACATTTTGAATTGTTTCAGTACTGGGAAATGTGTTAATAAAATGGTTCCAATGCATGGTAATTAAACTCAACTTTTCTACAATACGTATACACGGCCGTCTTATAAAGCACACTGTGTATTACTGACATGACAAATGTACGCTGGCAATTTAAATGAACGCGGGATTGCTCCCGATAGAACAATTCTTTTAAAGCAAAAAAAAAATACTGATTTACGATGGATATAATATAATTATCATCGTGGAGATGATTTTAAAAAGTGAACTTAATATTCGTATACGATAATATTTGAATCCAGAGCCGCTAGTTTTAAGTTACGGTTATCAGGGATATTAATTATGACTTGCTCCGCGTTTCAGGTTTTTTACTTGCAAAACATCTACAAACGAAAATACCAAACAACCTTCAGCAGCAACTTATAAATTATTTATTCCATACACAATTCTAAAGAGGCAATTAAATAAATTTTATAAATGCTTTATACTTGTATACATTCGCTATCTTCCATGGAAAAAAGTGTCATGGAAAAAATGTTGTTCAATGTTCATGAAATACGCTGTAGTCTTAGCAATCGAAAATAATTAACAAACTGTATATTGATAGATTGACATATCAACAAACATTCAGACCCGCAATGTGTTTTTTTACACTTTCTATAAAATGTAGAATCAATGACTGAATTCTTTACCGTTTTCCGTGTTGGTTATTTTGAATCACGTGTGTACGTTATGTGTAGCCATATAGATAAACACTTTAAGTGTTTAATTTTTATAAGAAATTGTGTACATTCAGAGCAATGCAATGCTAGGACAATTAAATTCCAACAATGTATATGGTAAGGCCGGTCAGACTGATACTGGTTCTGCTTGTTCTACAAATAGCGAATGTAAGACGAAGTATTTGGGTGTTTTATTTTAAACAAATATAAGTATTGCTTTCTTAAAAGCTTGCATTACTCAACAGAGTATTTTATTGGAATCATTCTTAGTTACCTAAACTGCATATGTACCGCTCGGTCTGTATCCCGGAAAAATTGACTACCATCCGAAATTTTTCATACAAGGTCTACAGACTTGCAGCTAACATTGCCTTTAAAAATACATTTTAGAATTTGCCGCTGTTTATAAATTCATTAAAAAGACGCACAGAATCAAGTGGTAATATGTCGTTTGATATGGGATTTATGACGTCTATTTATATTGTTTTCATTAAAATCATTTCATTATTTCAAGCTTGTGGGTGGAATGAAATCAGTTTCACATGTTATATGACATAAAGATGTCCTCTCCCTACTTTTTCTCGCAGCAACTATTTTTTTTTTAATTTACATAAAAAAATGAATTATCATGGAGTTGCCCCATCCCCCCTTTTTAGTAGCATGTAAAAAAAATGGTATGAAAATCATGATATTATGAGTGAAATGTTGAAGATTTGTTGGATGAGTTTGCCCCCCCCCCCCCTCACTTTCAAAAACGATGCTACGTGCTTGGAAAATACTCCTCTTTAATAAACAAAACAAACTAACAAACATAACCGATCCAGATTAATATAATTACATGTATCAAAAATAAACTTCAAAAACAAACTACACATTCATCCTTCACCCACAATATTGCCTTTTCGATATTTGTCATCGTTGTAGACCCGTGTAACAATATGTTACATTATATATGTAAGTAGGTGCTTGCACAACAAAGAACCCCTTGCTGATCTACATTTTCATTAACGCATACAAAGAAAAAATATATTTTGATTTATTTTTGAATTAATTTTGATGTAAAAAAAAAAGAGAAGAAATTGGTTTTCAGTCTCTCTTTATGTCTGTCTGTTAAATTGTTATAATGTTGCCATCGTTGAGTCTCGTCCTATAATGTGGAATCTTGCATCAATTGCCTGTTTATTTCTCTGGAACTGTGTACTGATGGACCTTCGGGAATACGGCAAACCTACCCTTCGTTTTAGCTTACGGCCCACAGCGCGCCACAACCTTATACCTTATACACTTTACGCCAACATTCCCTCACCCGGTTCGTACTGCACACGACCAATGCAGATCCAGACGAATTCTCTATCACCGTAAAATCTACGCGGTCACAGATATATAATACTTTGTTTCCCAGTGTTTACACATCTAATATTGTACTATGGTCAGCTATCAATTTTTTGTAATACGTCACAAGTATGACGCAGCTACGACGGAAAACCTAATCGTTGCTTGCAACGAGCTCGTCTCTAGTTCAAAATAGCTTTCTAAAGTAAAGTAAAATAATATAATTTAAGCCAGTGGTGGTTGTGTGAACCATTATAAATCGTTTAAGGGCAAAAGAGAGTAACTTAAAACATAATGAAACTTACCATGTAAACAATTCTTAAAAAGGTAAGACATTGATAAAACTAATGTTGACAATTCTCCAAAAGTAACAAACTGTTACACAGATTTTGCTTGTAAAATGCGGACAATACAAAGTTTGTGACCAAATTTCATATAAAATATATCAGAAAGCGAATGTTAAAATTTGGATATTAGAGACAATTTGATTTTTGAGAAGAAGATTTTTAAACTGAATTTTTTCACTCGTTTCTTAATACCTCCTTTTTGAATGGAAATTAGCCCTTCACGGGACTAGAATTTTTAAATTTGTTGCAGTCGTAAGGAACGTTTTAAAATTGCGTTTTCTGCTTTATCGTTTTTAATATGCTATATTCAATATGATTCCTTAACTATGTTATAACAAAATTATAAAATCTGAAATTTTGGTTCTTAAATTAAAAAACTATTAGCTGATAAACAATTGTATTCATAACTCTTTATTAGAGAGTTTGTAGTAAGCTTTTAAATGTGTAAAATATTAAAATAAAAATAACTAATTTGGTAAAAGCCTTTAAAATGTATGCTTTAATACTTTTCCAAAGATTCTTACCCTTTGCAAGATGGTTCAGCAAGAAAACAACCATTTCCAATTGATGTACAACCCGAATCTATAAGAGAAAAAAATGATTGATTTTTTATAGATTTCTTTGTGAAAACTCAATTGTAGAACTTCATTGAATATATGAGAGAAAATGTTAATAACAAGTTTCTGTCCTATAAAAAAAGACTGAAATACGTGGACCATGTGCATGGGTTGTTAACGGAAACTCGAAAGCATTAAAATTATCACAGAACCTATTCTAGCTCATAGATCTACTATGGAGATCTCTAATTGCAAAAAAATATGTGTTGCATAAAAAATTATTAATGTAGCAAGCCTGGATTTTGTGCCTTTAACCATTAAATGTGAACAATGTTTCATGTGTAGCACTGACCTCAGAATAACACATGATTATGAACTGTATTAATGAAGATTGCATCAATCGGCGAATTCACTACTTGCACATCTATCACAACTCTTTTTAAATCAAGAAAATATATGATTATCATTTATCAAAACACTCAGCGAAAATGATGATCACAGTAACAACAACGTAATGTTATGATCTTAATTAAGGTCTTCCGTTTCCAACGGAAGACCTTATAGTGATTGTAATGTTTCTTATTATTATTTTTTTTCCCTTTTTTTGTCCACAAGATTTCTCAGAGATGGCTGGATGAATTTGTTTGACATTTTCAGGACTGCTAGAAAATGATAATATCTCTAGGAGTTTTTTTCATTTTTTCAAAATTCACTTCCTGTCGTCCGTTTCCTGACCCGCGGAAAAAAGCTATGGACAATGAGATCTCAGAAACGATAAAGACTTGAACATCCACACTTTGAGGAATGATAGACCTATAGCTGTAGATGTGTTTAAACTATTTTGTTTTGTTCCTCGTTACTTTTGGTCGTCACCGGAAGCTCTTCAAAAATTATGCTTTTACGCATTTAATATATTTCACGGAGAATTGAAACATAAGTGCTAATGTTTACATATATCATCTTTCCGATGTTAACTAAACATAAAAATTCTACTTCCCGTGAGATATCTCAAATATCTCATGTAGCCTTTTTTAAAACAAATGTTTGTACCTCGAGATCTCAGAAACTGGAAGTGATCAAGACACGAAACTTATATGGATGATAGACATTTGATAGAAGATGTGTTTAATTGTTTTTATTTTGTCAACCGCCGTCACTTCCGGTCCACACAGGAAGAGTTCAAACAAATCAAGTTTTTAAAAAGTTTAACCAAATTTCTCAGAGATGGCTGGATAGATTTTCTTGATATTTTTAGAACTGCTAGAAAATGATAATATCTCCAGGAATTTTTTTTTATAGTTTCAAAATTCACTTCCTGTCGTCCGTTTCCTGACCCGCGGAAAAAAGCTATGGACAATGAGATCTCAGAAACGATAAAGACTTGAACATCCAAACTTTTAGGGATGATAGACCTATAGTTGTAGATGTGTTTAAACTATTTTGTTTTGTTCGTCGTAACTTCCGGTCGTCACCGGAAGCACTTCAAAAATTTTGGTATTACGCATTTTATTTGTTAAATACAGAATTGAAACATAAGTATAAACGCTTTCATATGTCATCTATCCGATGATTAATAAACACAAAAAAATTAATTCCGGTAAGTTATCTTAAATATCTCAGGTACTCTTTTTAAAACAAATATTTATTACAGCGAGATTTCATCAACTGTAAGTGACCAAGTCACAAAACTTACATGGATGATAAACATTTGATATAAGATGTGTTTAACAGGTCTCATTTTGTCAACCGTCTCTTCCGGTCCACACCGGAAGTGTTCAAACAATTCAAGTTGTTTAAGAGTTTAACTGTTTTTGTTTGACAATATAAGATATGTTGATAGCCAATAAAGTCCTGTTGTGTAATGGTTAGGAAATACTAATATTCATTTTCATTGAACACTATCGTTTGTCCGTTTCCTGTCCCGAGACAAAAAACCTTGTTTCCTAGAGATCTTAAAATAACGGTGACGACTTGAACAATCAAACTTTGTGGGATGATAGACCTATGAATGTACATGTGTATACACTAATTTGCTTTGATCGGCGTAACTTCCGGTTGTCACTGGAAGCACTTCAAAAATTTGTTTTATTCATATTTTATTCATTAACATAAAATGAAAATATCAGTATACAATCTAACATATGTCATCTATATTATGTTAAATTAGCAAATAAATTTTACTTCCGGTGAGATATCTCATATGTCTCTATGTAGCTTTCCTTTTTACAAATTTGATGTCCGCGAGATTTTTGTCACTGTAAGCAAATTAGACACGAAATTTTCATGATTGATAGAAATTTGATTGGGGATGTGTTTAACGGGTTTAATTTTGTCAACTGTCACTTCCGGTTCTTACAAGAAGGGTTCAAACAAATCATGTTTTTAACACGTTTAACTGACTTTCTTGGGTTTTTCATCTAGCCTGACAAACAGTGATGTACGCTGAGCAAATGTATGAGATATACCAGCTTTTGTTTTAATTAATCACTTCCATTTGTCCGTTTCCGGTCCCGAGACAAAAAATATTGTTTCAAAGAGATCTTAGATCTGGCAGAGACGTGAACAACCAAACTTGGAGGAAAGATTAACTTATGATTGTACAAATGGTTAACATTTTTGTTTAGTTCGCCGTTACTTCCGGTCGTCACAGAAAGTACTTCAAAAATTAATTTCTTTTTCATTCTCATTGTTTTACATGTAAGTAACGTCCGTATGTATCATTCACAATGATTATCATATCCACTTTTTTCTTTGTTAGAGAAGCAATGTTTTACAGTTAAATTGATACATGTATATCAAAACGGAAGACCTTTTTGTTGCTTTTGCAACAAGAGTCTAGTTTTTTAAATATAATTTTTACAAACATCATGCGTAACTTCCGAATGCGCACTGTACGTTTATTCAACGTCAAGCGTCAATTCTTTATAAACGTGATTGTATAACTGTGTTTTACATGTATATGTAGAAAAATATTGACACTACATGCAATAATGAAGTGTTTCTGTTTTTCTTTCGTATTTTTTAACTTTGTAACTAAAAGTTATTTTCGTCGTGATATACAACACGATTGTCCTCAATAACTAAACATTATAGCTTCTAAATTTTAAAGAAAGCTTCAGAAAGTGGAAATAAATTCATCGACATACATTCAAATCGTTATACTAGCATTAGGGAACATACAAAAAATGTTACAGAAAATTGATTTGACTACTGTGATGAAATGAAAAAACGACAAAAACAATCCGTCAACCATCTCAAAAAATCCATAAAACGAAATACAAATTTAAAGCAGAGCAACACGGACCTCCAAAAAGATTGAGGTAGGATCAGGTGCATGGGAGGAGATAGCATCCTCTGCTGACCGGTAAATACTTGAGGAGTTTTGTGATTTCAATTCATGTATTATGTATTTAATAGATTGACTTAAAACATAAATTTGGCAAGGCAAAGAGCATGTGATCGAAGGGGGCACTCAAAAAGTTCTTTAATTCTCTTCACATAATATCGCTTATATTTCGAGACAGTAACATTGTACGATATACATGTATTTGTGAGATATTTTTTTACCATTGACTAATCGGAAAAAAGTATGATAATGTACAAGCTTCAGTTTCCATGGCCTTACAATGAGTTTTCCCCCAAGCCCCCCCCCCCCCCCCCCAAAAAAAAAGATAGCAAACTACCGATTAAAACTAAAGGACGTCATATCAGCTGAGGTTAAACCGTGTTGTTTTGTTTTTGTTTCTTGTTTTTTGCACCTGACGGTCATTTATTGTTTAATATTGATGTTTTCCAAAACCAAACGAAGAATATGCATAAGAAATAAAAGAAATTTCAAAATGGTTCGTTCTCAGAAAGATTTTTTTCAAAAGAATCATTAAAATTATTTTTATTGATTTTGAATATACATTTGAAAAGGATTTTATAAGTAAGTGTACAATAGTTCCATTAATATTCGAAAATGTTGTCACTTTCAAAATGTAAGCCACTTTCACCCGTAAACGATTGCTATACCGATAAACTTTTGTCATAAATTTTAATCCAATGAAAATTTTATTTTGCGAACAAAAATTGGTGCTTAACGAATGATAATAAAACCACAAATGCTATTGTTTTTTATGCTATTAACATTACTCCCAAAGACTTACGTTTAAACAAATCATATGATTGAAAGGAGGAATTATGACATCCGAATTGGAAACTGCTGCAGCTGTATGAATATATCGTCGAGTCATCTTTTTTTAGATACAAACAATAACCTGAAATGAATTCATACATTGATTATTAAAACAATAAACAAATACAATGATATTACAATGAGCACGCAGAATTAGAAGTATTGTAATGGAATTAAAATGCTGATATTCTGCACTTAAGGAGGCTTAATGTAAATTTTTGTAAATGTAAATGGTTTTAGTTATGTTTTTATTTAGAACCGGATTAAAGTGTGCTTTTGTTACCCGTAATGATATGTAAGATCTATATAAAGATGGAAATTAGTTTTTCATATTATCTGTTGTAAAAACCATGTTGTTATCAACTTAACAAAATCAAATTTTTGTACCATATTTGTTCACTCAAAAAAGCTGTCGTATAAGTTTTGAATTCCCTATTCTTCAAAGGCAATCGTGTGTTTATTTTTTTTTTATCAAAACAGCCTTTGGAGTTTATTTACGCTATTGACAGAAAATGCAACGCTAGTAATTAGAGAAAGAAGTACCTCAATATTTGGATGGTTCTTTAATAGGAAAAGTCACTAATTATTATCTTAAATAATTATTATTGTTGTGTAGGTACACGGTGTGTAAAGACCGAATTCGAATAATTATAAATTATTGTAAAACTAGCCCGAATTTATTTATCGATAATATAACTATATTTTATATACAGCAAAGCATCCAAGTATCTCTTTTAGAAGAGAAACATGAGGTGCCAAGGACCTTCTTCCTGTAATCATTTCAATGATGCACTGATAATTGAACGTTATGATGATACATTTCGTTAGTCGTCCCCTCCTTGTTCTCAAAGAAAGGATATTATTATCCATAACTGTTCAGAAAGTAACATACTAAAACTAATCAAAATCGAGGTCCAAATTAGTGACTTATGTGCGTTAAGTGTTTCCTTAATCAAAAAATAATCATTTTAATTATTACATGAAAAAAGTGGGTTGATTTTGTCAAGACTTAAACGTGCTCAATTTTTTGTTTAAAGTTAGTTCAAATTTTGAAACTTTTTTTTATATATTGCCATAAATAACATGTAAGTTCTACGCACCACTTTAATTTTTTTTTAAAATAATTTCTGAAATACTCGAAATAAATGGCTTAATATAATGTAACTTTATTGCATAATCAAATATTTTTTTGTCATCACGAAGACAAAAGTAAGTACTTAGTTGAAATGTGTATTTGTTATTCTATATTTTCTCTCATCAGAAATCATTAATATATATATACAGAATATATAGCAAAAGTCCAATGAAAATTTGCCTGTATTTGTATAATCATTTGAATTTTCTGAGTTTATTTATGCAGATGTGATATTGTGGAAACATAAACTAAAGATCCCGTTGGCATGAATGTATTGCGCAAGCGCAAGATTGTAAAATCCAAAAAATCAAGGTGATTTCTGGGAATTTTTGAGGAATTTTTGTTGATTATTAATTAGCAAAGCTCAACTAAGAATAAATAAAAACAAATTGGTAATCTTCAAGTACCAATGATGTTTAAAATATATAAAACAAAAGACAGTATGCTTCCGATTTCTCAGTATCAAAGACCAAAAACTATTATAATATAGTAGTATAGAAATGAAAAACATTGTTTAATATTACATGAAAAGTCTTTACTAGTGCAAATAGGTTTTTGGTCTTGGAAATCATTAGAATAAAAATAAACACAATACCATTTATTTAAGGGTGTTTACTTTTATTATCTCTTAGAATAACCTGTCTATAGTATCTCTCTCTCTCTCTCTCTTTCTCTCTCTCTCTCTCTCTCTCTCTTTCTCTGTGTGTAAAGCTGTGTTGCGTAGACAAAGCGTTGGGTTAAACTAGACGTGCAAACTAGCTCCACAGTAACGAACAACTACTCATAACATGACCAGCCACCAATAGCAATCTAGCAGTTTTATCGTTAAGTTAAAAATAATGGATACCTTCCTGTATCCATATGAAACGAGTTCTATAACAGAACTCCAGCAGCTGGGTGAACTTTTCATTCGGGAAACACAAGTATCCATTGTCTTTGGTACAGTTGATGGCAGACGACCTTTCGTTCCACTCTGTCTGATTTCTAGGACAGAATTGTGTTGAGTATACTGGAAACTTGTAACCACCCAGCTTTTTCTGGAATAAATATATGTTCATTATATTCCATTTTAAAATAATAAATGTTACTTATATATTTTACAGCATAGCACTTATTATTACGTAGCATTAAATTCATATATTAACAGGTTAACCTTTACTTCTAAGTTTTATTTTAGCTGATTAACACAATTCAGCACATAAATAAATGAATGTAGAAAATGCAGAATTGCTATATATCCCATCACCGTGCGCCAATCCACTCGATACTACAGTGTTACATTGTATATATAGAACAATCCATAGTAAAAAAAAATTATAAAGATTTTAACCACATTATGTAATTGATAAACATCTATTTAATGATTCTAAATTTTGAGCGATCAACTCTTTAATTGAACCGTGTTAAATATTTATAATTATAAACTAATGATGTTTTTATCCCGGCCATAATCACTAATTTTATTTTCAAAATAAAACCAAACACTTTTGTTTCACATTGTATTTCCCGGCCATTTATATTTGTTTATTCTGAGGCTGCAAGACATATACACAGGTGGTCAATTTTCACACCTTGCCACGGTCACTCTGTCGTGTATATATTCTGAGCGCTGTATGTTAGTTCTGAGGGTTTTCTTGATCCCAGACATACAAACGAATCTTTTTCAGCGACTGCCAGACATATACACAGGTGGTCAATTTTCACACCTTGCCGTGGTCACCCTGTCGTGTGTATAGTCTGAGTGCTCTCTGTTAGTTCTTAGGTTTTTCTTAATCCCAGACATACACAATATTTTTTTCTGCTTGCTTTTAGGCGTGGAGATTAAATATCTAAGCGTTCATAGATAAAGGAAAATCAGTTAAATTGTGTGTCTTATTTTCAGAATTATATAGCCGCTGGTCATAAAACCGCATACAAGTGCATGAATAAAGTATTAATATGAATGAGAGAGAGAGAGAGAGAGAGAGAGAGAGAGAGAGAGACAGACAGAGAGAGACAGACAGAGAGAGAGAGGAGGGGTTTCAATCAAATCGCTGTTGCAATCGGTGGTTATGATACTGTAATGGGACATAATCATGCTTATGCCTTTCTGCATTGACGCCTCAAAATACGTTATAATAGATTATCTGAGAGAGAGAGAGAGAGAGAGAGAGAGAGAGAGAGAGAGAGAGAGAGAGACAGACAGACAGACAGACAGACAGACAGACAGAGAAAGAGAGACAGACAGACAGACAGACAGAGAAAGAGAGACAGAGACAGAAAGAGAGACAGAGAGAGAGAGAGAGAGAGAGAGAGAGAGAGAGAGAGAGAGAGAGAGAGAGAGAGAGAGAGAATTAAAGCATGATAAGCCGTAACACGTTTTCACTATATTAAGCTGGTGTTCTTTGTAGTCTTAGAAAGGTTTACACTCGAAATATGTGTTTGAAATGGCGGTTGTGATGCTGAAATAGAACTTTATCGTGCTAATGCCGTTATGCCAAAATGACTCGGAAACTCAAATTTTAGGACTAGGTAATATATGCGAGCAAGAGAGAGAGAGAGAGAGAGAGAGAGAGAGAGAGAGAGAGAGAGAGAGAGAGAGAGAGAGAGAGAGAAAGAGAGAGAGAGAATGAGAGAGCAGGGTGGGCAGATTTACAATAATTAAAACTAGATTATGACAACATTACTTAGCCGTGCAACAGAAGATATATTACATATGTATTAAAAGAAAAAGAGTGAAAGGTCGGACAATAAAAAGTATTCTTCGCCGATTGTTACCTATTTTGATTTCAGCAAATGGTAGGAGAGAGAGAGAGAGAGAGAGAGAGAGAGAGAGAGAGAGAGAGAGAGAGAGAGAGAGAGAGAGATATTATTTATCCAACTTTTTTTAATCAATTGAATGCGGAACAAATAAGATGATGAATATGAAAATCATTCTAATACGTTATTTATATTGTTGTCAATAAAAGTAATACTTTTCTCTTTGAATAAATATTCTCAAGATCATGGATTCCACGTAATGTCATACACAACAGGCACGTAGCATCGTTTTTGAAAGTGGGGGGGCCAGACCCATCCAAAAAATCTTGACAAGCAAAAAAAGGGAAATTTAAAGTTTTCCAAAAATCTTCAAAATCCTAATCCGTGGGGGGGGGGGGGGGGGGGGGAGACTCAGCTCAAAAAAAAAAAATTCTTCTTCCCTACCAAAATTTTTTTCCCTCCAAATCATGAAATTCCTAATCCGTGGGGGGGGGGGGGGGGGGGGGGGAATTACTTCAATTTGACTACTCATTTCCTAATTTTCATACCAATTTTTTACTAACTTCCAAAAAAGTGGGGGGGCCAACTCCATTATAATTCATTTTTTTATATGTAAATTTTAAAAAAATTGCTGCTGCGAGAAAAAGTGGGGGGGCCAGGCCCCCCCTGGCCCCCCCTGATGCTACGTGCCTGCACAAGGTGCAAGTCTTTAGACTGACCATTTACAAGGTTGAATTGCGACATTCAAACCTCTTGATCTGCTGAAAGTATGTATACTATACACAGATACTGCCTCGCTAATCTTTCTGTGAAGTAAAACCTCAAAGACATTATAAAGTCCTGACCGGGTATCTCTCTATTTTGAAAAGAAAAATAATCATGTTAAGAATTATGGGGTTTTTCATTGTTGAAAAAAAAAATGTCCACCGCATTTAGAAATTAAAATTTTTGTGGAGTCTGCCTGAAGATTAAAATTAATTTCGTCAAAATATCTGCGGTAAATGATTCATTTTATTTCATATTTAAATAAAGAGAAAGTTTATGCATGTATTAACCAAAAGAGGTTTAGGAATGCAAATAGTTGGACCATAATTGAAATTTTGAAAATTTCTTTGGTAGAGTATTTTTATTTGATAAGACCTTCAAAATGATACCATGATTAAGAATATCGGACCATTCATTTATAAGGTACAAAGTGTGGTCATTACATGTATATATCGAATACCTTAAGTTCAGATTGTTATAAAATTCAATGTCAGGATTAAAATGTAGTCTAAATACATCTAATTAAAATGAATTACTATTGACATAACATTGGATACTTTTGCTAGATTTTGAAAATACGTTAAAAAATAGACCTATAGCAAAACAGAAGGATTTCAGACTAAATATTTGGATATTGTTTTCCAATAAAACATTTTTGGCAATTCTATTATAATAAAAGTAAGGACTTTATTAAATAGTTTATATAATTTTGCATTTTCTGTTGGCTTTATCTTACTCATTAAGGTCTTCCGTTTTCAACGGAAGAGCTTGTACTGATTCTGTTGATAATTAAGGTCTTCCGTTTTCAACGGAAGACCCTCTTGTTATTCTTCGGTTTCTCTTTTCGGCTTCATAACTCAAAAAGTGTTTGACCGATTTTTATGAAACTTCTAGAGATAATGTGAAATTACAATGGCTCAAAGATTTTAAAGTTTCTATAGCAACGTCACTTCCGTTTTTACGTTACGTCATATCAAAAATTTCAAAAAGTCATTTTGTCCGTGGCTTTTTTCAAAAACGATTCAAGATAGAAAGTTGAAATTTTTCGAGCTTATATATTGATCGTTTTGCCTTTGTAATAAGGCTGGAAATGAAAATCTGTCACTTCCGGTCGAAACCGGAAGTAAATCAATTTTTTCGAAAATTTGAATTTTTTGATCAAATAAAAAACGTAGATGTATTTTGAAGAACTAAATAAGCTGAATCTAGCACTGAAAACCGTTTTTAAATCGGATAGTTCATTACAGAGATATTTGGGTTTAAAAATTGATTTTTCCGGAAAATTTGATTCCACGTTATTGGTTTAAAAAATAGCATAAAGTTAAAAGTTAAATTAACTCGTACCAAGAATAATTGTTAAGTCGTACTTGAACACATTCGGATTTTTTTTGTTAGGTTGTTCTTGAAATCGAAAAGGTTTTTGTTAATCCGTACTTAAAATCATTCGGGTTTCGTTAAGTTCTACCAGGAATAATTCGATTTTTTTTTATCTTTTTATTTAATTTTCTCTTGTTATTGGTTTAAGAGCTGTGCTTCTTACAGGAACTTCAAGCTTTGCTTCCTACATTAACGGAAGACCCACTCGTTGCTATGCAACGAGCTTTGCTCTAGTTCTTTTTATTCTTTTTTTTCTTCTAGACGTTTTTTTAAACTCAAATATCTTGCTTGTTTGTTGTTCTATAAAGTTCAAATTTTTAGAGCTAATTGGTAGTTACTTTTTCTCAATATCTACGGAAAATCAATGAAATCGACACTTCCGGGTCCGAGTTATTCCCCTTTTTCCGAAAAATATAGGCATTCTTGTGTACGCAAAGGCTCTGAAACCGCTCACAGCATGTGTTACAAAGTCACAAATCTTAAAAATAGAGAGTTTGAACGTTGTCTTCCGAGTTTTATTTTTACAATTTTCCTCCTTTAAAGTTTAAAAAAATTAATTTGAATTTGTGTTTCAAAAAATGCTGATTTTTGGTTGTGTTTTTGTTATGTAGCTCTTCAGTTTAAAATTTTCTCTAAACACATATAGAACAAAATATGTGCAAAATATCAAGGGCTTTCATTTAACAACATTGAAAAAGGGCTGGCCCCTTAAATTAGGGGTCTAGAACCCTTAAAAGTGTTCGCTTTATAACTAAAAAATGGTTAATATTTCGCTATAGCTGTCGATAGAAAAGTTGTTCATTATTGTGTTATCAATGTCGTTACAAAATTATTTTGTACCGGTAATGCGTAACATGAGTGTAAAAAGCTTGTCTTGTTAACATGTACCTGTATTCATTTGGCAAGTAAGCGAATCGTCTTCGTGCGCATAACGTACATAAATTAACAGCTGAAAGTGTACCAGCATATACGGGATGATTTGATTCATTTGAATAAGTGTCTAAAAAGTATACGTGTACATGTTTTTCTTACAGCCTTTTTTTGAAGTCACCTTTGCTTAGGTCCTATAGTGGACAACCGTTAAGAAAAACAAAAACGAGAAAATATAAACGTTCTTTTTCCTATTTAGTGAGATACATAAACTAGATTTAAAAAAAAATAACTTCCATGAAATAGATTTGAGTCATTTTACTGCAAGCATTTCAAATCGACCTAAATTCTTAGTTGTGTGCGTAATTACATAGCCCATCTCGCCCGCGGCCGAGAAAATCGATCGCCAAAGTCGCGGCTGGACTACCTAGCGGTCAGCGGTTATTTAATACACAAGAATCGCGTGTGTCATATGTGATTTTATTTAGCCGCAAACACAAGAATCGTACACAATGACATTAAAGCTTACTCTTCTTAATTTGAATTAAACGAAAGAGTGCCAATAAGATATCGTTCTGTTTAATCATAAAAGCAATGCCATTCTCGAACTGAAGCAGTGTCAGACAGATAGATCAACTGTGGGATTAAAGGGGGGGGGGAGAACTTGTATAAATTAGAGTTTAGTCATCATACTGCAAACATTGTAAATCTTCCTGGGTTCTGAGCTCTCTACGTGTGTTTTAACATTACGTAAGTTATCCGATCCCTCATCCTCGGCCGAGGAAATCGGTCACGGCTGCACTACCTAGAGGTCAGCGGTTATCTAACAACAAGATATAAATACAAGAACTGTTTCAATTTTATGTTCTTAAAGTTTGGTCACCTTCAATTTATTTAATTAAACATTAGAATGTGAATTGAAAAGCCCCTCTAAAAATTGATAAAAGCGATATTATTCCAAATCAGAAACATCATCAGACATAAATCAATAGTGAATTTGTAATTCTAAAATGTTCTAAAAACTATACATGTACTAATAATGTTATAGATAAACAACGAAAAACCACAAAGATTAAACCTTAAAATGATGATCACCCCCAGAACATAGCCAAGGAGATCCCGCGCGAGTGGACAAGTGATCCGCGGAAGCTTCGTGTTCTTCTACATGTACTTTATCACACGTGCATTTGTACGATTCCAACTATTTGTTTATTCGAGATTTTGACCGGTACATGTAATATTGACTTGTGTTTCAATTTAAGATTGTTTTATTTACCCACGAATATTTCCGCTAAATACTGCTGAGAGGTTTTATAAATATCGTAGAAAGTAGTTGACGTCTTCATAAGCTTGCAAATAAAATGAGAGAGAGAGAGAAAGAGAGAGAGAGAGAGAGAGAGAGAGAGAGAGAGAGAGAGAGAGAGAGAAAGAGAGAGAGAGAGAGAGAGAGAGAGAGAGAGAGAGAGAGAGATAGCGCTCAAATTTGGAAGCATTATTTAGCCGAATTTAGAAAATGAAACAGTCCCCAAGCGTTCAAGGCAGGATAAAAAAAAATCAAATATCAAATTAACACATGCGGTAGAGGCAATTGCAACTTCTCTGGCCTTTCCGGCAAGTTTGGAAAAACACGTCGAATATATTAACATCACCGGATGTTAGAATTTTATACAAAATGGAGTCGCTTCCCATTAAAATAAGTATCGGTAAGAAGTCTTATATGTCGTTTCTGTGTTATATTTTATTGTATATTGATACCTTTAATGAAGTATAGCTCACATCTCAACAGATCATAACATGTGTTGTAATTATATCAAGTTTTATAAAAAGGGGGGTTGTAATGGACGCCTAGGTAATACATTCGAAGTGTTTTTCCGAGCTTGCCGGAAAGGCCCGAGAAGTTGCGATTGGCGGCAGAGGCTGACACGATAAAAGAATTGTCCAGAATTGAGGGATTTAGTGATTATTTTTAGAATGTTCACATGAGTTTTTAAACAAGATTTGATTAGATTTTATCGGTTTCTTGATCACATTGCAAGGGCTTTATTTTATTTTTCAAAATGTGGCGAAGACCTATTTTTGGCGACTACTTAACATGTGTACATTTTTCTCATCAATGTATGTCACTTTCCCTACCGTGTGTTTATTCGGTCAGTCTATGCTAAGTCAATCCGCTCCACGTGCGACCGAAAATCTCGTGTCGCGTCAGCGCACATAGCTCAGATCATTGCCCCCGGGCTGCAGATCAGCAATTGATAAATAATTGAAGGATGCTTTCACTCCAGCGGTTAATTGTTAAACAATAAGTGTCTAAATATTCGATGTCAATCAACCTCACCTTAAAGGTGCGATATCGTAATCTGAGAATGTGGCTAAAAATTTAACCTGTTGAACACGCTAAACTTCTATAGTTATGAACAGAATAAAATATATATTATCAGAGACATAAATAACTTAATAAATTATTTATGTCTCTGGTTTTATAAGTTAACAGTTTTAAGTCAAAGATTAAATAAAATTTGTTCTCAGGATAAGAAGTAATGATATACGACTACATTAAGCAATAAAGTCGGTCGATCGTCATTAAATCATCAGAGTACTGCAAGTGTCGACAGTTTCTTATTTCTTTGAAATAATTGTAGTAGTTCAATTGACTTGCAGACTATAATATAGCGACTTTTCTGCCTTCCAGAAATGTATGTATTTAATTGCGATAGATAATTGTTCTTGGGGATTTTACTTATTGTTATATGCACATTGATAAAAAAAATCATTGAAGTTGTGTAGTATGAGGTTGTTATGCAGATTAAGTGACCTAAAACTCAGCTGAATATTTTATTTTTAATCTAGCTTTGTCAAAATGGGAGGTTGTTAACTTGTAGCTTGTTAACTCTGAAAAAGTCTAGAACAGAAGAAATAAAGTCTTTATAGCTTTCGCTACATCTTCTTATTTATGTGTACGCGTACATAAAGCTATTTTAGATTTTTTTACTGTATAAAAAAGTGTTGTTTTTCCTAACCTTAAATTTAAATCTATAGAAATTGAATATCTACATGTAACATCTCAAAAGCTTTGATAGCTTACCGCTTGGAAATCATTTAGTGATGCAAATTGACAAATGCCCACGAAAAGACATTATTGGACCCTAAGGGTTTCTTATCCTTTCCGTCGATGACGAGAACTCAAATGTGCATACAAATCATACATTTACATGTATATTTATATGTGATATGATAGAAATCATTGAAAAATATAGGTCTTTTTTGTGCCGCACAAAACGGGCGAAAAGGATTTTTTCACCCCACGAAAATAAATTGAGGGGGGGGGGGTTAACTAAAAATCACCTTGTCCGTCCGCACGTCGTGTCCGGTCTATATCTTTCTGATGGAAAGACATTGGAAGTGTTCTTACTTCATACAAATATTACTCATTACCTGACGAAGCGTCATGAGCTAAACCCAAGGACAAAGGACAAAGTAAAGGTTACTGGCAGGAAAAGTGCAAAATTTGTTTCCGGTCCACTTTGGAATTTCTTACTTCACACAAAGATTGCTTATGACCTGAGGGTGTGTAATGATTTGTCCCTAAGTCATTTAAGGAGAAACATTGGGAGTTTTTATTTCATGTAAAGATTCCTGATGACCGATGATGTGTCATGAACTTGGCCTAGGGTCAGTTGCGCAAGTTCAAAGTCATATTAAACATGTGTCATATCTTGTATTAATGGAAATGAGTAAAAGCTAGAGTTTGACATAAAGATTACTTGTGACCTGTAAATATACCCTGCCTTGTCTGACTCACTAAAAAAAAAGAAGCATCCATCATTCTCTAATAGAGAAATGCGTGAGTAATGACTTCTTTCTTAGTGGGGATATCATTTGTGAGCTTGCTAACAGTACCTTTTAGATGGTCCAGTGGGAGCAATGCCCCCCCCCCGTTTCTCTTAACCAAAATTTCCCTTAAGTTAACGCTTAGAAAAATTATTTTTGGGTTATTTCCCCCATCGCCACATCCACACTTTTATTATAATTAAATTAATTATATACATGTACATAAATGATGTACATTTTAAAGTTATCCTAAACTTGAAGTAAGTTAAACGAAGAACGTGCCTGGTTTGAAAATAATACTTTGAAATTGAGTCTTGTTTTCGATTTCTTGAACTTACTATTATCATATTGATAATCCAGTATCATTAAAAACCATTTCCCTTCTCCTTACACTCGCCAGGTTCTGATAGACCTGTATCAATAACAGACTCCACTTGACCTCCACATTTGCATACAATCTAAATAAACACCTACTTAGCAAAGATATGCCTTTATCTGTTTAATGAGTGGTGCAATACTCAATCTAGAGGTTACATAGAAAACAGGCATGAATTTATCATTTTTTGTCTCCATTTAAAGAGTTCCATTCAATTTTCTAAAGCTCTAATTGGTAAGAAAAAATGGTCGTGTAAAGATGACCTTTTTTCAATACAGGGTCTGTCAGGCTCTGACAAGTGTCAGGAGAAGGAGGTGTTTTAGTCAAACTGATGGAAAATCCTTTCGCGACACGAAGTTGCGACGGAAGACCTACTCGTTGCTTTGCAACGAGCTCGGCTCTAGTTCCTTACAATTATTGAATGCAACGCAAAACTATTTATTAACTAAAATTAACTATTTGCTAAAAAAAAAAGATCATTAACATACTTTTTTAAAGGGAAAAATTTCCTTTCAATAAGAATTCTGCAATATATATATATTTTTTATATCCATCAGTAAATTTTTTTAATCTGAGTTAATGTCATCATATGCTCAGGTCTAGAGTTTCTTTATTTTTGTTTACAAATGTCATACTTATTAGAATTGTTCCCATTCATTTATTGCCTCTATCACTGTATCTGTCTGTCCGTCTGTCTGTCCGTCTGTCTGTCCGTCTATCTGTCCGTCTCTCTCTCTCTCTCTCTCTCTCTCTCTCTCTCTATCTACCTATCTATCTATCTATCTATCTATCTATCTATCTATCTATCTATCTATCTATCTATCTATCTATCTATCTATCTATCTATATAATCCCCGCCTTGGTGATGATTTTAAGCTATGAATGATACATTGCAAGAATAAAAACCGTTTGTCACACAATGCCAAGAACTCGAATTTTATCTCTTATCAATTATACAAGATTGTAAAAGTTTTGTTCTGTAAAGATGATCACATTGTTTCAAAGGGCAAGGTAAATAGCAAACTTTATAAATAGATGCCAGACTATTATATCTATATCCATAAAGTTCAGCTTTCTGAATGCAGTTTACTTACACAGAGGAGGTAACAAGAAGACATCAATGTCCCAAATAAAATAAGACAAATTCTTCTGTATAGTTCCATGATGTTCAAATTACCACACACACACTTTTTGTAGTCGTCCACCTGTAGAGTGCTTATCCTCCTTAATAAACGAAGCTGAAACAACAAACGATTCTACATTTGTATTTTCTATTTCTGTGAAACCAACCATCAAAATGTATTTTGAAATGCTTTTAAAAAACATCAAGATTCCACAGAAACTATACACCAAAAATGTAAATTATATAACACTTCAAAAATTCATACGTTTATAACGTATATACATGTATGTTTTGATTTGGTCGCATTTTTTTAAGTATTGCTAAGCAATCCTAGGAAATAATATAATTAATGATACTACCAGGTATGAATTGTATGCAAAGCAAGATCAAACAGAATGGCAAAATAAACACTTTATGTTATGTTAAAAACTTGTGTGTGTGTGTGTGTGTGTGTGTGTGTGTGTGTGTGTGTGTGTGTGTGTGTGTGTGTGTGTGTGTGTGTGTGTGGGTGTGTGTTGCACTTATACATCATTGCTTTTTAAAATAAACGCCTTTCCTTTGATCATTACAAATAAAAATATGCATTTTTATGACAATTATCTGTAACTCACTTCAATGTCGAATGTCTCTAAAATATAACACCTGTATTGATTTGATATCAATACAGTGGTCACACATTTCGTCCCTAAGAAAAGCGTTCATACTAAACTTATAATTGGTATAAAATATTTCATGTTAACATACTATACTATCAAACAATATTACCTTCTGTAACATCTTCGTAATTTAGAGACTTTTCACCATCTTTTTTTAATTTGATTTCTTCATTGCTTTAAGATCAAGGTATTTTAATATTTTTATATCTTTATAAGTTATTTAAAACATTCAAAGTGTTTGTATCATGTCTTTTATGACGTCAATATTTATTTGATAATTATGATATTCTATCCAACAACTTCTAAAGCAACGAGTTCAATAGTCGTTGTGTTTCAAAAGTGGTTGTAAACTGACATTTTTTAAATAAAATGAATCCTTAACTACTATTGGAATCATTTGTTTGATTAGTGGCTGCAATAATCCTACACCGATATCCAATATTATGCTTAAAAAAAGAATAGAAAAGAAAAATTCATTTACGTTTAGTCGAAAAAAAAAATTAGGGATCGTAATAGAAACATAATGTTATCGTTATGTTGCAATGGCTTGTTTTTATTTATACGTTCTTGTTCTCAAAATCAAACTCTTTACATGATATGTGAGCATACCTTATTAAACATGCATTTTCCAGTTTCTTTTGAAATAGAATGAAAAATGAAATTTTATGCCAAACGTCATACTAACCTTGCATTTGGTAAATTTTGGTAAAAAAGAATAAACAAAATACTTGCATACCTTTAAACATATAAAAGCGTGTACAATTTTAGTTTTCATTTTTAAAAACAAACAGAAAATTTATAGAATAGCGTATCTGTGCAGTTTACTTGTTTGTCTGACTAATAAGTTGTTCAAAAATGTAAAAAAAAAAAAAGACCATCTATTATACGTCAATAAACATTACTTACCGAATAAGAAAAAAAATGACAAACGAACGCCACAATTGATAAAACCGATGCACTAAAATACCGTTAGCAATGATCTATTTCGTTTCATTTTACTAAATGAACATAGTTCTCTTTTCATGTAAGTGTATACGTCTGGATTTTAGGACTTTTATCTGTAGCACACTCAATGCTAAATGCGTCCCGGTCAAACCACTTCGATACCTCATACACGTATTGATTTTTTAACAAATCCTAATTCATCTATTCCGTACAAGAGGGTAGTTAGGCCTGCTGTGTTATGTTTATAATTATTTTATTTAATCCATAGCAATAATTAAAGCTCTCTTTCAAGAGAAATAATGTGCTAAATTCTAATTTCTAACTTATTTCTAAACTCAAAAGATGAAATAGATTATAAAGAATTTGATTTGTTTCATTGAAATGAGTAATTTTGACTTGAATTGTTTATTGAGTAATAATTCAACACCAGGATTCAATGATAACATTAGGACATTTTGAATTTCAAAATAGAAATGTCTACTAATATTGACATGAATTTAAACAGCTCAATCTATATAATAGGTACAGTAACTCATTCCATTTCTGTTTAACTAGCAAACTGAGTGTTTTTGCACAAAATCGAAACAATGACTCAATGGTTGAATCATTAAATCTGTGGCATAAGTTTTTTGGAAAGAATGTCGTTTTGCGGAATCAGAAGATTACATCGAATTGTTCTTTTCTTGATAAAACTGTATTTGTTTAAGGTAAATATAGGCATAGGAGCGATTAAATGAGTCTCATAGTTCTTATTTCTTGATAGAAAAGCTACCTAGAGACTTTGTTTTAATTGTTTAAACTTCTTTTTATCCTTAATGTATTTTTAATGTAAATATTCTTTATTGTACAATATCATTGCTCATAATTTAGACTAGCTTATTAAATGTGTGCTCATGTTATTAAACGTTAAATTTGAAATATTGATCCAATATTAAAATCAGTTTGACATTTAGATATAAAAATGCATGATTAAAAGTTACGTTGATATCTGGTCTCTTGAATATGACTGTTTATCTAGATATAGATAGTCTGATTTCATCTTCTGATATTGAAATCCTTGTGTGGTGTTCACGAAATTATGACCATTTAATTGAATTGAATTGATGTTTTTTTAACAATAAAATGTAAGTTGGAATGAGATGAGTTCACTAGAGTATATACAATGTAGTTCGAAACACAGATAAAGCATGCGATTAAATAGTATCGTATCTCTGCAGAAAACCATGCACATGTCATGCAAGAAATTTTCACACAGATATACAGACAATACTGCGAAATGATGATATCAATTTAATCAAACATTGTTTTCGCAGCAAAGTCATGTCAAAGTCATTACCTTTTTACATATCGTAAAGGTTTATTCAAAAGATCTTATAGTAAATGATATTTAGTTTCTGTTGTACGATTTCATAAACACACAATGTCTATCAGTTCATTCAAAATAAAGTTGATTGTTGCTTAGCTGTGAACATATGTTTTTGATAATTTTCCCCTTTCTGTTTTGATTTTAGTATGAAATAACAGCAGACTAGTAACTAGGATGCGTAATCAAGCATATGATAATAAGGGTAACCCTTTCATTCTATTTTTGAAATTTAATTTCGATAGGGTTGTTCACCGTGGTGTGGTTCATTACAATTATTTTCATTTAACAATATGTACCGTGTTTTAACTGTAATATCATTATTACTACAATAAAAGAAACATCAAAATTAAAGAAAACACAGTCAATTTCATGGTTAAAAGGAACAGTTCAGTCATATGTTATACAAGAGGCCCAGGGGCCACATCGCTCACTTGAGCAACAATTGCCTTAATTCTGATCAAATTAGCATTACAGTATCAAAATATCTTGACAACTGAGTACAGTAGATCTTGCTAAAAAAAATTGAAAATCTGCCAATTTTTATCAACCTCTTATTTTTGGTAAATACCAAGCCCCTTTTGTTGTTGTACCTGTAATAATATTTTTTCTCTATTCCTATATACCCCCCCCCCCCATTTCATGGCCCCATTTTTCTCTGGGGAATCATGGTTTCATCAGACTTAAATCTGCATAACATTTGTTTTCACAATAAGTACTGAGTTTTGAACCGAACACTTTCCCAGAATAGTTTTAAAGATTGTCTCTTTATATTCCTATGTAAACATTCAAACCGCCATTACGGTCCCGCCCTACCACTAGGGACTGTGATTTTGCAAACTTGAATTTACACTACCAGAGGATGCCTCTACACAAGTTTAAACCCTTTCTGGCCAAACATTCTATAAAAAGAAGATTTTGAAAGATTTTCTCTATATATTCCTAAGTAAAAATTCATCCCCCATTGTGGCCTCACCCTACCCCTGGACTATTATTTAAACAAACTTGAATCTATATGATCTGGGGATGCTTCCACTCAAATTTGGGCTTTCCTGGCCTAATAGTTTTGAGAAGAAGACTTTTAAAGATTTTCTCTATCTATAAAAATTCATCCCCCATTGTGACCCCGCCCTACCCCCAGGGACCATGATTTGAACAAACTTGAATCTACACTTCCTAAGGATGGTTACATGCCAATTTGAGATTTCTTGGCCAAATATTTTTGAAAAGAAGATTTTTAAAAGATTTCCTCTATATATTCCTATATAAAACTTGATCCCCCAATTGTGGCCCCACCCTACCCCCAGGGACCATGATTTGAACAATCCTGAATCTATACTATCTGAGAATGCTTCCACTCAAATTTGAGCTTTCCTTGCCTAATAGTTTTTGAGAAGAAGATCTTTTAAGGATTTTCTCAATATATTCCTATGTAAAACTTGATATCCCAATTGTGGCCAACCCTACCCATGGGAATTATGATTTGAACAAACTTGAATCTACACTACCTGAGGATGCTTCCATTTCAATTTGAGCTTTCCTGGCCTAATAGTTTTTGAGAAGAAGATTTTTAAAGATTTTCTCTATATATTCCTATGTAAAACTTGATATCCCAATTGTGGCCAACCCTACCCCCGGTGATCATGATTTGAACAAACTTGAATCTACACTACCTGAGGATGCTTCCATTTCAATTTGAGCTTTTCTGGCCTAATAGTTTTTGAGAAGATTTTTAAAGATTTTCTCTATATATTCCTATGTAAAACTTGATCTCCCAATTGTGGCCCAACCCTACCCCCGGTGATCATGATTTGAACAAACTTGAATCTGCACTACCTGAGGATGCTTCCATTTCAATTTGAGCTTTTCTGGCCTTATAGTTTTTTAGAAGATTTTTAAAGATTTTCTCTATATATTCTTATGTAAAACATGATCCCCCTATTGTGGCCCCACCCTACCCCCGGGGACCATGATTTGAACAAAATTGAATCTACACTATCTGAGGATGCTTCCACTCAAATTTGAGCTTTCCTGGCCTAATAGTTTTTGAGAAGAAGACTTTGGCTCAGGTGAGCTAAAAAAAGTTAAGTTTACAATACAATAAGTTGTTAAAGTTGGTTTCTGGAAGAAGAGACTTTGAAAATTTTCTTAATAAATATTGACAATTTTTCTACTTTTTAAACCTTAAGTTTTTAAGATATGTGTAAAAACATAGAATTGTGAGCAAATCTCTGTATCTTGCTTATAATTCGAAGCTTAACACTCAAATATGGTTAGTAAATAGAAATTGTAAACAATTAAAACACAAGAAACATGCACTATAACAAATAAAGAACACAATTTATTTCTTCGAAATGAATCATATATATACATGTACATGTATATACCTACATATTTCCGACAGCGATATCAAACTCTATTTAAACTGAATAAACTCGAGAAAATGCCAAGCATCTCAACAAAACCTATTGCATTAATCTACCATTACGCAAAATATAATGCCGAATTACCGATAGAATGAATTGTATTTCAGTACTTTTTTGATACATCAGATTTTCCTTAATTAGCGCAGGTAAACATTTAACTGTTTTATTTACCGAAGTCTCTGTTTGATTTGATACGTAAAAATCACGAAATACAGACGATACTTCCAAGGTTCAAAGCATAAATAATGAAAACGAAACGAAAATCAGAACAAGCTAACACCAACGTCATGTGTGAAAACTGTCAACGCATTGAAATATTTAGCCTCAATTTACTTCACACAATCGGCACCAATATATTTTGCATGTTTCAAAAATTCCCCTTCATTCGCGAACTGTTGCACAACAAGCAAATTCATCATAGTCAGATCGACCCTTTTTCGTATAATGTCATGGCTGCTTTAAACAAAGAACCTCGTTTTAGATGTATGGAATACGAGTCTTGGTAAAATGGGTACGCAAACCCAGGCCGTGGCAAAATAAAAGCCGGGGCAGATCGGCAATCGTCAATTCCAAATACGCATTATTTTGCAGCAATATTTACAGCAAATACAAATATACTGGTCCATCAAATATCCTGAAATTTTAATGAGATTGGCAGATTAATAACTGCCAATCTTTTGTTTTGCCCAGGCCAAGTCTTGTCTACCCATTTTACCGGATGCCGAATCCGAAGCTATTAAACTGATTGAAACACGCCTTTCCTTTATTATTATTTTCGTAATAACTCAGATTTGAAACAGAATTAGACCTTAATTTTTGCAATTTATATTTTCCTTCCCGTAAGGATAATTTATGCTAAACTACATTGAATTGGAATCAGTAGTTCTTGAGAAGATTTTTTAAAATGCACCCCCCTTTTTCTACAGTTTCAAGGTTTTCTCCGCTTTGAATACAGATCGGACTTTTATTTCTGCAATTTATATTCGCCCTCCCATAAGGTTGCTTTGTGCCAAATTTGGTTGAAATTGGATAAGCGGTTTTACAGACGGAAAGACAGACGGACAGACGGACGGACAGACGGACGGACGGACAGACGGACGACGGACAAAAAGTGATCAGAATAGCTCACTTGAGCTTTCAGCTCAGGTGAGCTAAAAACACACCAAAATTAAGGGAAACACAGAAAATGTCATAGTTAAAATAATTGGTTTAGTCATGTCAATTTTAATTGTATGAAAAAATGTGATAACTAAATATCTTGACGAGTAAAGTTAAATCGTCATTTTGTTCAAAATCAACACGTCGTCAAATTAGCATTGTTTACTGTATGAAACTGGTAAAACTTTTAATTCAATTAGTGATACATTAATAAGTGTTTAAAGGTTTGCAACATGTGTGTATCTACTCAATGAATATAAGATGATAATACTGCTTAATATGATTGAATACACATGTAGTAAACGAAAACATGAAAAAAAAAATAAAAAGGTATAAAAAATCTCAATGGTTAATAGGTAAGTGGAAAAAAATAACTGCGCATTTATTATATACATATTGAGCATTGGGTTTCCATAATTGCCTTTTCTTTATCTTTTAAATCTTAATAAGACAATGTTTTCAGCATTAGAAGTATAATTGTCTCCAGCTAACAATAAGTCAATATTTATGGATTTGTATAGAATAGATCTTCAATTAAATATAGTGTTTCTTATTTAGAACATGTATTTACAATTTGAAACATACAGTTATGTGCAAAATAATTATTTAGTATCTAAGAACACTAAAATCAGCATTTACACTGCTAGCATTAGTTCCTTTTGACAATGGGAGATTTCTAAAATGAAGAGGTAAATCATTCCATAGCTGAATAAATGTGTTTATAAAACAAAAGTAAAATGAAGTTTTACATATTGATTGAAGACGACCATCATGACTTTTTAAAGAATATGTGGTTTTAAGAGGAATACATGGCTATACGAGATCTTTGGGATAAGGAGGTGTCAATACAATCTTTATCTTGTAAAATAATATTAGTTTATGTACTTTTTTTTGACAGATAATATTTCCCTACTTAGTTCATGATATAGTTTTTTTCAGACAGAAAGTTTATTCCTTCATAAAGTGTGTACATGTGTGATAATTAGATGTTTTTATTTCAAGACAATTTTCACCAAAGTTTAAAAATTGATGAGATGATTTTTCTCCAGTGAAATACAACTTTTTTACAGATTATATTAACCAACCAACGGCGATTACAAGTATTATTATTATTATTAATGAAAAATTTAAAAAAAAAATACAACGATAGTTATTCATAATATATTTTCACAATGTTAAACAATATTGACTGATATTTTTTAGACTGTTCTTTCATTTATTCACCAAACCAGTTTTATCTTGAGTTGTCTTGTAACATATCTTGAGACGCTTATCTAAATGTGTCTGAACCATGTCCCATTTATTACACCTCGAACCATACTTAAAGTGTATTGATTTTTTTTCGTTATCAATGTATCCACTGACTAGTTATGACAAGTCAATATCAATTTTAATTGAATGTTTATGAAAATATAGATTGTAAAAAATTCAAAAGAAAGCAGGCATGTACAAGTATGGAGTGTTTATACTATTTAAACGAAATCCGCCAAAACGTTTCATACCCCCCCCCCCCCCTGTTGTGAATACATTGTACAAGTATATATCACAAGTTCATGTTTATTTCTAATATGGACATAGATGTTTATGTTTACTTTCATGTTTTTATAAGTTTGATTAATCTTCTAGTAATGTTAATGTATGTCCGTTTTTGTCAGATCAAGGTTTTTTGTTAATGTTTAATCCATTTTCCGTTTTTTCCGAGTGTTTACTTTTTGTCAATATTGAGCGAGAGGAAGTAAGTGAAGCAGAAGACAGTTGGCGAGTGGACGAGAGCAGAAAAGAGAGATGAGAGAATAAAGGGTTTGAAGGGGCTAAATAGAGATAGCGTATAGTACAGGGAATAAAGAGTAGTATTGTAAGGGTTGGGAAATAGGTAATATATTAATGAGTGGCTTTTAGAAAGTGTAAGAGAAGAGAGTGTGTTTTGGTGTCAGATTGTGTAAAGTGTGAGCAGAGGTGTATGTATATGAATGTGTTGTGTGTTAGTATCTTAAACAATGTGGTAGATCTAGGTTATTCATGTGTATTGTCTTCAGTCTAATATTGTGTTGTATTGTTGATTTATTTATATGTGTTTATTAAATGTAACAAAAAGGAAAAGGGAGTTTTTATTCCAAGACTTCAATAATAGCTTGCCACATTGATTGGTGCCGGAACCCGCTGTGAAGATTCTAGGAGCCTTTAAGTGTTCAAGACTACAGAAGAAAGATGTCAGCAACCTATTTGAAAGGACTTTGTACCAGGTACAGAAATCTTATAGAGGCAGAAATCAAAAAGGCGGATAAACTTGTGTCGATAGATGTATCCGAGGAAGATCCGACAGCTCTACTTAGACATGTTGAAACATCAGTGAGACGGATAAAAGAGTTCAGCGCCAAACTTGAAGAAACGATGGAGAAGTGGTCAATGGTGATAGAGGGCCAAGAGACTAAACAAGGTGAACAAGAGAAATTCAGTGAAATCAGTGGAAAGGTGTTCCTTTTATTAAATGAGGCAAATGATCGCTCTGAGCAGCTCATCATTCTTGAGAAAACACTACAAGAAAAACTCACAACTCTGAAGAAACCTCCCGACATGTCAGACCCAAGACTAAATCACCTGATTCATTAACAAGCAACGATGCAGGAACAAACTATTCATTTTCAAGAGCTGTCACTCCAACAACACAATTCAGTGGCAGACTCAGTGGCAGTTAAACTTCCAAAGTTAGAACTACCTTCCTACAATGGAGATAAAATTAAGTTCAAGGAATTCTGGGATGTCTTTGAAGCTACTGTTCACAGGAACCATAAGCTCTCCAACATTGAGAAATTTAATTATCAGAAGCAAACTTACCGAAACAGCTCGACTAGCCATATCTGGACTTTCACTTTCAAATGAAAACTATGACGTAGCTATTTCTATTCGTTAAGACAGATTTGAAGACATGCAATCAGTTATCAACAAACATTATGTTGAATTCATCAATACTCAGTCAGCTACCAATGACACATCGAGTCTGCGGAAGTTACATGATGACATTGAGAGAAACATGCGCAGCTTGGAAGCTTTACATCAGGATGTCAACCAGGATGTGTTCATTTCCATGATTACCTCGAAACTACCCAAAGAAACCCTACTGCAGCTTGAAATACAAAAAGGATCACAGGAAAAGTGGACGGTGCAGAAACTGAGAGATTTAATGAAAAGTTACCTCACAGTGAAAGAGCCATCAGAACTTCAAGCTTCTAGTGTCGTATGACATGAAAAGAGGCACACCACAGCTGAAGCCTTAGTTATCTCAACTAATAAGGAGTCAGCAATACGACGAAACAGACCAATGAGAATTCCAGTGAGACCTACAGTGTGCACCTTTTGTGAGGGTTCTCATTTGACTGATGAATATAGAAAGTACAGAACCATAGAAGATAGAAAACAGAGACTCAGGGGGAAGTGCTTTGACTGCTTGAAGCCTGGCCACAGAAGTAGGGAATGCAGAGTTGAGAAGACATGTTATCATTGTAAGCAGCATAGCCACCATAGAAGCTTATGTCCCAAGAAAATACCCTTCCGTCAAAGAGAAAGGTCATACCTGACTGAAGAAATAAGCACAAGAGAAGAGACTTCAAGATTTCAAAAGGATTCGGAGAATTGTTTACTATCATCAGGTGATATTGTTTTGATGCAGACAGCAAAAACAGAGGTTTCAAACCAATATAGAGACAATTCAGAACCAGCTAGACTTCTTATGGACTCAGGATCTCAGAGAACATACATAACAGAGAACTTAGCTGACAGATTACAGTTGAAAAGCCATGCAACATAGAAGATGTCCTTGTTAACCTTTGGTGCGGAAAGGCCTAAAATAGTGAAAACACCTAAAGTTTCCTTGAAACTGAAGCTCAAGGATGGACATTATTTAAGTATTGATGCAAATGTTGTACATGTACCCACAATTACAGGAACAGTCCAGAGAAAACCGGTTACAAAAGACATTCAAGACAGATGTCAAACCCTGTGGAAAAATATACAGTTAGCAGATACTCTACCAGTGAAGTTTGAAAACTCAACAGTTGACATCCTGATAGGTAATGACTATTACCTGGATTTGATACTATCAGAAAGAATAGAAATCCATAAGGGATTTTACCTACTTGCTTCTAAACTTGGATGGATTCTCACTGGAAGGGCCCAAAGACCATATTGCAAAGATGAGGAGCAAGTTATGATGATTACCAATGGGAATTTATCTCTCACAGAATATTGCCTCCATTCCAGAGTGGATGAGTGCCTATCGGTGAATCCTTCCATTGATGATTTTTGGAATCTGGAGACAATTGGAATCCAAGATACTCCTTACACTTCAGACGACGGAAAAAGCCCTGAAAAATTTCAATAGCACATTGAAGATAGAAAACAACAGATACCAGGTCACATGGCCTTGGAAGGAGGAATTTCCAGATCTTCCAGATAATAGAGAACTAGCATATGGGAGACTCAAGTCACTAGTCCACAAGCTGCAGAGTAACTCTGAGTTATTACATAAGTATGATGAGATAATTCAGGACCAGTGTAAAAAGGGGATTATAAAGAAAGTTCAGCGCAGCAACGGAGAGACAGGAATTAAGCACTACATTCCTCATCATGCAGTAATAGACTTAACGAAACCCACTACCAAAGTAAGAATTGTGTATGATACATCAGCGAAGTCGCAGCCTAAAAACTCCAGTTTAAATGAGTGCATACACAGAGGACCAGTGATGCTGCATGACTTATGCGGACTTTTACTGCGCTTTATACTAAAGAAGTTAGCAATAGTTGCTGATATTGAGAAGGCATTTCTGCAAGTTGGTCTACAGGAAAAAGATCGTGATGCCACAAGATTTTTTGGTTAAAGGATGTAAATAATCCCACAGTAGACAACAACGTTAAAGTGTACAGATTTTGCAGAGTTCCCTTTGGGGTGATCTCCAGCCCATTTCTACTGGCAGCAACTGTAGATCATCACCTCAGTACTTATGAAAGCAAGACAGCAAAAACATCCGGAGTAATACTTATGTTGAGAATGTTATTACAGGAGTTGATACAATTGAGGAAGGAGAAACCCTGTACCAGGAGGCCACGGAAATCTTCAATCGCATGTCTATGAAATGAGAGACTGGGCATCAAACGTTAAGGAGTTCTACAGACTTGTTCCTCCTGAAGATCAATCAACAAGAGAGAAGATGAAGATACTTGGAGTGACCTGGAGTCTTACATAAGATGTACTCTCAGTCCCAGTTGGGAATTATGAAAATATGCCATTACCAGTGACCAAAAGAGAAGTACTACAAAGAGTTGCATCAATATTTGATCCTCTTGGATTTTCAATCCAGGTACTATAAAGGCAAAACTATTTCTTCAAGCGTTGTGGGAGAAAAATATTGAATGGGATGAACAACTTGGAGAAGAAGATATCCAGCAGTGGAAAGAGATAGCAGCAGATTTAAGAGAAATTCCACAATGCCAGATTCCAAGATACTGTGGGTTCCCAGGAGAAGTTTCCTACATACTTTTGTGGTTTTGTGATGCGTCAGCGAAAGCATTTGCCACGGCAGTTTACCTGCAGATGACCACTGACACTTCAAGCATCTGTAACCTAGTATTTTTCCAAGACTCGTTTAGCACCAAAGAAGAAAATGTCCATGCCTCGTCTTGAACTTCTGGCTGTTCTTATTGGTGTGCGAAACATAAACTTTGTAGAAAATCAACTGAAACTGGCAATATCTGAGAAAATACTATGGACAGATTCACAATGTGTTTTACACTGGATTAAAACTAAAAAACCTTTGACAACATTTGTAGAAAACAGATTTAAAGAAATTCAGAGTTGCAGTGACATTGAATTTCAGTACGTTATGTCAAGTGATAATCCAGCAGATATTGCAAGCAGAGGTACGACAGTTGACACTTTAAGGGAAAATACCTGTTGGTGAAATGGCCCAGCATGGTTGAAAAACAAGAAAGATGAGTGGCCTTCATGGAAGCCCCCGACCAGTGATAATAACTTTGACAGTATAATTTGGACTGAGTACAAGAAACCGCGAGTAATGTATGAGACAAAACTATTAGCTGGGGAAGGTCCTCACGGATTCACAGAGACTGTTAGTGCTGAATATAAGAATCCATTTTGCATGGACGACAAGCGTTTCTCATCCTTCATGAAACTAATAAGAGTATCAGCATGGATTCTGAGATTCATTAAGAGACTAAAGAGAGTGAAGTTATCCTCTGGTCCTTTAACTGAGACAGAGTTGAGCATGGCAAAGACACTTTGGATAAAGAGCTACAGTGATGTAAAACTTGTGTTAACAGAAAAGAAGAGACATAATTTGATAACCAGTTAGGATTAACATTAGATCAAGATGAAATCATTAGATGTGTTGGCAGACTAGGAGCTGCACACTTGACTGAGGGAGCTAGGACACCGATTTTACTTCCTAAGAAAAGTAATGTAACAGATTAAGTGATAGACAGTTACCACAGAAAATCCATGCATCTTGGAGTATCTCAGACCCTGTCTATGGTTCGTCAGACATACTGGATTCCACAAGGACGTTCTGAAGTGAAAAGAGTTCTGTGGAGATGTACAATCTGCAAGAGACATGAAGGAGGGCCATACAAAATGCCTATTATGCCGCCCTTACCTAGAAAGAGAGTGAATGAGTCCTCTCCATTAACCTACACTGGAGTAGACTATTTTGGTCCAATAAATGTGAAAACAGACGGCGTCACCAAGAAAGTATGGGTGTGCTTGTTTACCTGTTTAGTGGTTAGAGCCAGCCATTTAAAGCTTATGCAAGATATGTCCACATGTCCATATATATATATATATATATATATATATATATATATATATATATATATATATATATATATATATATATATATATCCAAATCACAAAAGTATTTTCTCAATGTCCGGTAAAAATATAATAAAAGAAAAAAAGCAACACTAACTGCAAAACATAAGCGCTGACATTGTTAAAAATCTTCAGACGTCTGAAGATTTTTAACAATGTCAGCGCTTATGTTTTGCAGTTAGTGTTGCTTTTTTTCTTTTATATATATATATATATATATATATATATATATATATATATATATATATATATATATATATATATATATATATATATATACAGTACCGATCAGACCTAACGTAACTGAAAGTAAACCCCAACTAAACCCTAGGTTTACTTTCTGGGTTTACTCTGTGTTTACTTCGGATTTACTAGAGTGGACCCAGAGTAAAACCAAAGTAAACCCAGACTGGCCAGAGTGGACACAGAGAGTAAACTCAGTCAGAAGTATACCCCTGAAAGCAGACACTAACTGTGTATTCGGAATATACAAAGGGTAGGAATTACAGGCAGGTAGGATGGTAAGATAACATACTAGTCTGCTTCACACTTTAGTGCAATAAGTTGACCTCAAAAGCAATTTCAAAGTAAGCCCAAAGTAAACCCCAATTAAACCCAAAGTAAACCCCGAGTGGACCCAAATTTTCAAAAAGTAAACCCAGAGTAAACCCCAAGTAAACCCAAAAAGTAAACCCGGGGTTTCGTTGGGGTTTACTCTGGTGTTAGGTTAGGTCTGATCGGTACTGTATATATACTTAGCTATTTTACGGAGCATATTGTTTTGAAATACTTGTATATGATAAATAATATTTACTTGTTGTGGTCTTTAACACGAAATTTAGGTTTATCGACGAAGTATTGAATTTACTTTCATTTTTACGTCGACTCGATATTCTCTAGTGAACTTGAAATAAAAGATACCACTGAGTTTGAGTCATACGTTTCACATTAAGTTAATTTACTAGAAAAATATTATTTCGGTAACCTAACACAAAACCAAATGATAAACGCAATGACTTTATTTTTTTCTATCGTCAACTTTCCTTACTTATGTAGCAGTGTATCTTTACCATATGCAAATGGTGTTTTTGTGATCGGCTTCGGCCGATCACAGTTGTGTCCATATGAGGCATCCGGAAATTTTTATTATTTGCGCATGCATCCGTCTTGCACTTTTTTTTATCTAATATGCAGTAACTCATATCCGTTTGCCACGAAAACAAAGCATTTTTACAAAAACACAAAATATGATTCAAATCACGCTTTTCCACCTATGTGTAAGAATATTTATTGGAAATATAAAACGCCTACTAAAACTAAAGCTTATTAATGTCTTAATATTTCATAAATAAACAAAACGGTGCTAAATATATAGTTTATTCCATGTAGCGTAATTCTTTAGTATGAAATTAACAAAGCTGACCAATGATATCACATTCCGATCATTCCTTTGGAATGACTACTTGTTTCGATTACAACAAAGAGCTCACGACGGGTGTAACCGGTCAGCAGAGGATGCTCACTCCTCAACGGCACATTATCCTGCCTCTATCGTTTTAGAGGTCCGTTTTGCTCTGCTTTGAATTTGTATTTCGTTTTATTGATGTGTTTGTAAAGGTCCGCATTTTCTGTGCTTCAGTTTTGTATTTTTCCGCGAGACTTTGATTAAGAACACTGTTCGTTATTGCCACAGTTCATGTAGTAAAATTGATTTAAAGGAAAGTAATAATAATACTGCTTTGTCAAATAAATCGATGCTGTTGACGCTAGCCATTTTATAACGCATGTACTAAAGTTACTTATTTTATAATTATTTCTTTATCATTTAAATAACGCAAAGTGATATCATCATGGACACGGGTATATTATAAGATATATAGTTTGATTTAATGTTAAACCTAATAATGACTTAAATCTTGTTGTGTTTAAAATTTTAAACATTTAAACATTTTTATTAATTGCAAGCATGTGACGTTTCACATTGTGTAGAAACATTATATTAAAAGAGGTACTAAAGTAGTGAGTTGTCTTAAGATTAAAAATGCAGCAAGACGCTCTTTATCGCTGTTATAAAAGAAGGATGCAATATATCGTAAAAAGGCCAAGCAAAAGATAATTCATGTGATAAATGTTAGATTTCATTGTATATCATTAAAAAGTAGGAGAATGACTAGGGATTAAAAGACAATACAAAATAACCTAAAATAGTTGATATGAAAGGTTTTTAAAGGACTTGTTTAACGAATCCAGTTTTTGTACTTGTACATTCCATAAAAAAATTTCATGTGAATCAGCATTTTATTGATTTAAAAACTTCTACAACAACCAAATTATCGTAACCACTTTTTTAGCTCAAAACATCAAAAATCCACGAATATACACCAGAATTAAATGTATACCAACCAAAGAAAACAAAACGTTTATATAATCAATTGTTAAGTGTGTTTAACTTCTTGATTTAGTCGCATTTGTTGAAATTAATTCTAAGCAATTCTAAGAAATAACATTCTTGTCTATGAAGCATAAAGATTCAAGCAGTCACACAAAACGTTTACATGTTTAAACAAAAACATATTCATTGGTAATACGTGTTTATTGGTAATACGTAGATCTAAAATATGATCAACTGCATTATTTTACTAAAATAAACTGTATTTTACCTGTTGATCTACCTTTTATATTTACCTTAAGAACAAAGTCTTTTCTGGTTTTCGACTGGTCAGAATAATAAAAGTACTTTTTATCATGTATTCATTAACTTAATATCAGAGAAAATTATAAGACCTTTTTATTTTATTTTGTTATTATCATCATACAACTTGGCATATAAATATGCATCAATGTTTAGAATCTAACAAAACAATATGCATGTAACGCTTTTTCTTCCGTATCACTGGCGTCGAGAAAATTCACATGTTTTTGTACTTCAGAAAAACTGTAGACTTATATTTGTTTTTAGCATTTTTATTTAAAATAATACTATTAATGCTGGAGTGATACTTGGATTTGGACTTTTTTAGAGTGCTGAATAGTAGTTGCCATTTTAGGCCATATTTACTTCATAATTTGATTGTTAATAATAATATGTATTTTCAACAACTATTTAAACAATTATTTTAATAGTGGTTGGTAAATACGTTTTTGTAATGAAATGCATTTTTAAACACAATTGGAATCATCTATTTCAATACTGCTGTATTTCAATAGTAGTTGGAATAATCATATACCGAGATCCAATCAAATCACAAAAAAGGAATTTACGTTAAGTAGAACAAAATGTATACTTTCAAAAAATACAAAGAAATTGCTGTCTTATGTTGGCAGTGGCGTGTTTCTATAAGGACCATTTTCAAGATTTGACTCTAGACACAATATGTTAACGAAAAATAGAAGGAACTCGTAACATAAAGCATGCTAAAATTTTGACTTTAGTAGGGTCATAAGTAGGACATATGAGGATCTTAGGACCTACATAAGTCCTGCTTAAGTATGTCTTAAACCGTAACATAAAGCAAACTTAGCAATGTCTTAGCTTAGTCATCCTTATGTTAAAAAATAAAACCAACATTTTCATTTCTTTTCACGAATTTGAATGCATTGGTAATAAAAAAATTGTCTTAGGTAAAAAGCCTGTTTTTTCTTGATATCTTTGATATAAGATGGGGTAGATGTACATTTGCTTACACAATTCAAGTTGGTATGAATATACAAACATATGTACCTATTTTTTTTAAAGCTCAATGCGATGGATCTTAGGCAATGTATTCAGTCCATTGTTGTTACTTCTTTGTTTTGATGAACATTTACTACGCGGGCATGTTAAGGCTTCCTGATTGATTTTACAGCGATGTGAAGAACGTTACTTGTCTGTACTCATACGATATGACGTCATAATTAACTTTAACGTCACGATCTGCATTCCTGTCGATAGTTCTCAGGGAATGTATCTTAACGTTAAAAGTGAATTATATCAAAACAGTATAAAACGGCATGTTTTATTTACATAGCTGCTGCCGTTAATGCTAGACATACAGAATTTATTCATATCAAAAACCAGTATCAAATAATTGGCAGTTTTAAAGCTTTGTTCAAGTAAAGGGCTATTTATAAACTAGTGGTTTGGAGACTCTCCTTGCTACGTGTAAACAACTGAAAGAAGAAATTTAATGCATGTAAAAACCAGCTTGGCACAGGTGAAAGATCAACTCAATTTTAGAATATATTACGTAAAATTGGTAAAGATTATAAGTACCTATGTGCATTTTGCTTGTGAAACCTACAGATTTACCCTAATTTTTCGTAAATCGCTTTTGATTAGTAAAAATGTGTATTTTTTGATGATTTTGTAGAATGTTTCAACAATATTTTTCATAAACGAAATATCTATTTTAAGCCAAAGCAAGAACTTCAAAGTATATGACATAGCAAAGGATTTTCGTAAAAAATATTCATGGTTTAATGTCACTAATCATCTGCGCCGACGTAATTTAGAGAGATCATTTGCAATATTAGGTAGGATTTGCCCGTCACGTGATTACAAAATACATATGACATCACAAAAATGCATCAAATATACGTATTTTAGCACCGGGGCGCCTTAACATCGCTGCGTAGTCGATTACGAAGGCTGCCTGTGGTGTAAAATGGTGAAGCCGTTATAACTTGATAGAACAAGCATTCTGAGAGTATCGCATCAGCAATACACGTCCCCTACCGGTTTGTGGAAATTGTTATGCAGAGTATCGAAAGCAAACATTAAAAAATTGGAATATAAAAACAAACAAATTCTCGAAAATATGTCAACCAGACGCTACGAAAGTGTAAACTTGATCTGTAGTTTGACATTTTAAAGCTGTTCAGCAAAGGACTATGTGCGGTTTTATGCATTTTTTGCCCCCCAAATTAAAGTTTTATTAAGAACTTTAAAAATAAGGTGGAAGACAGTTAGAATCATATTGAAAATAAGGATGCAAAATATTTTGATATATTGATGTTTTTTTTAGCAAAATATGGGTGTTTTCCGATGGTTTTTCGACTGGGAAACATCGAGCGCAGGCTTGCTCAAGTACCATTTTTTAGTATAATGTGTATATTTATCAAAAGAAAAACATATGTTAAAATCTTACTTGAGCAGACCTGCGCTCTATACTTCCGAATGCAAAATATAAAGCAAAATTGGAAATATTTTCAATTGTTTACAAATTTGCGGGAATGAGGTCATTTATTTGACGTCATAGATAAATAGCAAATGGCCAATTGTGACTAAAATCATAATTTTAGTTATAGGCATCCACTGTACAATGATTTATGAAGATTTGAATTTTATTGGACACTATTTAAAAAATGGTTAAAATTGGGGGCAGATATTTGACCATACCGCACATAGTCCTTTCATATTATTCCACAAAATGGTAAAGAAAAAAAGTGTGGAAAACTGAAGTGGGACAGACAGACGGACGGACAGACAGACGGATGGACGAACGTACGGCCTGACAGACGCAGATAGAGGACAGCTATAGTCCCCTCCGGTGAAAACCGGTAGGGGACTAATAATATACTCAGAAGTGAATTTCTTTAATTTTTTTTTATTTATCTTACCTCACCAATACAGCAATTAACATACTCTGAGTTTACGCTCTTCGTGAAGTCGATATACATTGTAATGAAATAAGGCAATCGTCGTCTATAAAATCGCAAAGGGTTTGTCGTTTTTTAATTTCTCAAGTTTTTGAGAGTTTGCATAATTATATAGTAACCTCTGCTTAACTGACCATTACGTGTTGTCAACCTATTTTGCAGCCCAGCTGCATACTATATGGAAAATGTTACAGCTCTTTACAACCACCGTTAAAATGTATATCAATTAAATGAAAACATTCTGTTTTCATATTCCTGAACATTATTAAAAATATTGATTTTGTGTAAATATGTGATAAATACACTTTATTTAAATGCTAAATTTAAATGATAAACAATGGAACTTCTAAATGTAAGAAAACAATACTTAAAACATACTTAAGTCACCTCTACCGGCCTATTGTCCTAGCTAAGCACTCTTCTAGTTACGGACTTAAGTCTAAGAATGTACATGCGTTCTACTTAAGCACTGTCTAAGACTTAAGTATCCTTTATGTAAGGAGCCCCAGGTCTTTAATTTGTTCAAAAAGTAGATGAGGTAAATGAAAATGTCATACAATTGTGTGTATATTTCATTAAGCTGGAAGGAAGATGCTTAACTATGTATGGACAGTGCAATTCAAACTTTTGATACAGTAATAACTTCTTCTTTCACAAATTATGAACATAATTTTATGGCTAAATCATTGAATTGTGGTCATCGTTTTGTAATAAATAATATGTTTTACGGTGCCACCGTTCTGGCAAACGCAGCAAGAATTACACATACCTTGCATCATTGTCAACCTAGTGTTGTTTAGGTATCAACAAACGTCAGATAATTTTTTGGAGAGTATTGTTCTACAACAAGTATGCCAAAGGGACTAATTTTAATGGTAATGATACATACAGAGCAATCCCCTTACCCCAAGAGAGAGAGAGAGAGAGAGAGAGAGAGAGAGAGAGAGAGAGAGAGAGAGAGAGAGAGAGAGAGGTCCCTGTTTGTACGTGTGTATTATTTTTTTAACTTTATGTTTTCATTTTATTCCTTTTTATTTAGTTCAAAATGTCCTATTGTTTAATTATCATATTATTGCATAATTAGCTTTAAAATGGATCAATATACACTAAAGTATTGCTCTTGTTAGTATATTTTTATATAATCTCTATATAAAAGAAATGAAAACAAATCGTATGTCAATGAGGCAGGTATCGCAGTCTATACTGGGATAGCTAGTACGCTCATTACAGATGTTTGATCCACCTCTAAGTTTATCGTGGGAAATCTAGCTCGAGGGCACTGTGATGTCATCCATGAATTTGTTCGTCTTTGGTTACGTATCTCGACTCAATACGAAGGTGTGGGAGAATGAAACAGATCTTTTGAGTCTCTCCAAAGCATATGCGGTACTTAAAACGTGTCTTCAAACTTTAAGACACCGTAAATTACGAGTTAAAAGTCGGCCATTTTTGGCATAGCACCATGGGTGAAAACATTAGAGAGCATTATGGGACGTAGACAACAAATTTTTGTTTGATGAACTGTAGGTTTAGCTCGTTCTTTTTCCCGCGCACACTGGTTTTTAGAGCTCGCTTCGCTCGCTATTAATTACTTCAGTATCGGAAATTCAAATTTCCTGATAACAAATAGTGTTCCAAAATCAAAAGTATAAAATAAGAATAAAAACAGGATCAGAGCAATCACGAATCTCTATAAAATTTAGAGAAAGAATAAGACAGCAAGGAGGAGTGAGGATATTCAAATAAGCATGCAATGTCTTGTTTCATTTTAAAATGGAATAAACAATAAAATTGCACGCCATACGTCATACCTAGACCGCTTTTGTTTAATTTTGGTTAAATATCTAGATAAAAAAAAATACACTACCGTCAATGCGGATCAGGTATTTTTCGCCCCCCCCCCCCCCCCCCCGCCGTCCAAATTGCAACGCGGTTGAGAACAAGTGTCTCAGGTAAAACCGCGTACTCCCGCAGTAGAGTCGTCCAGGAAGTCAACATCGCCGCGGTCTTTACGAACAAATACAGGTGAACAAACGTTTTGGACTGAAACGCGAGTTATCTTCATCTGTTTAATCTACATACACTGTGAACCAGGTAAATTAAATGAATAAAATGAGTTTGCAGATTTATGTCCGTGCAATTGGGTTTCATCAACCGTTCAGCCAGTTTGCAATCGTATTATAGAAAACAATAAGTACACATTTACATGCATTGATCACTTTTGTATTATGTGTATATTTTAACTTTTAAGTTCTTTATTAACCTTTCCTGTACAAGTGATTCAATACACGGTCTGGAAAACAACGCACTAGCTGATCTTCTTGTAAGAATATTTGCGAAGCATTTTTTGGAAATTTAAGGTCGCAAGGACATTGTTCAGGTTAACATTAGAATTAACCAGATGATAATGTTTAAATAATCAGTGTAGTTTTGCTATTTTACCCTAATATGCTTGTTATATTACTTCTGTCGTTAACTCGGTACATAAAGGTGTTATTGTAAATTGAAGGAATATAATTTATTTGCTTCACAAAATATCATGGAAAAATGTACATGTTATTAGATGCAAAGAATTTATGTACCCATTTCTTTTTTTATGTATATTAATTATAAGTCGCGACCATTTCATGTGAATACTGATCAACAAACCCAGGGTTGAAAACTACATGTCTTGGAGGGTTTCACACCTATTCAAAATAAAAGTTAAACCGCGTTTGGTTTTGTCTAACAGTAAAAAAAAAATGTCCATTTTTCTATCTTACAGAAGATAATATTTGATATTCTTTATGAGAGAGGTGTGCATTTTAGGCGTAATTTCACAGTTTTACGTACAATTATTTGAAATATAACATTATATATTCATAAGATTATTATTCATAAAAACAATATCGAGAGGTACATTGTGGTTGAATCCATCATGCAGTTTCAGTATGAGTCCACGTGCTTCACCTGTCAATCAAATCAGCCCGCGAGCTGCACAACGCACTCCTTCCCATATAAAGGGAAACGTTTTGTTCTATTATTTTTCAATTCAAGTGTAGAAAAAAGAGGGAAAAAAAGAATGTCTAACAATAAAGTATTTGACATTAAACACTGTGATATTTAGTATAAAGCTTGTGTTTGTGAAGTTGAATTCTAATTTTATGTTGTTTTTTAACAGAAAAATATCTAAATTAAAAAACAGTAAAATTGCGCCTAAAATGCAAAAAATCAAGAACTAGGTTAAATGTATTGAGTATGGAGAGACTGTGCTTAAAAATGCTCTCAATTGATATTGATTATAACAATTTTATAGTGGAATATATTTAAAATCAGTAAACATTCTGAAAACAAAAACCATTTTTATGGTTCATACACCCTCCTTTATGTAGATTATGTAATGAAAATGATCAAATATTTTTAAACCACAATAGTGTAACAAGTAAAGGATTAACTAACCTTGGAGGGAAGCGCGGTCAAATACGGGATCCGCGTTGACAGTACTTTACATGTAAACCTTGAAACGCGTGCAATTATTGGTCATGTTTTAAACAAAAAGGGTTGGGGTTATGGTTAGATAAATTGAAATATCATGTATATGTATTTTTCCCTATATTCCTAACTAAATAACTTGTTTGCAAATGTTTGATAAAACCATTTAAATTACTGCAATATTTATTACTTACCAATAGGAAAAAAGGCAAATGAACGTCACCATTGATAAAACGATGCACCAAAATATGTTTTAGTAATGTTCTCTTGCGTTTCATTTAACTAAATGAACATAGTTTTCTTTGTCTGCACGTTAAAACGTCTGCATTTTAGATATCTTATCTGTAGCACACTCAATGTCAAATGTTTCCTGGTAGAAATACCTAAGTATCTAATAAAAGTATTGATTTTATAGCAAATCATGAGTCATCCATTTCGAGATTGAAGTGGCCGGTTGTGTAATGTTTAAACTTGTTTTTTTTTTTACAATCTATATCCAGATATACCCTTATAAGTAATTCTTAATGAAAATATTTTGTATCGTATCTGTTAAATTCAGATGATGAAATATATTTTTGAATTTTGATTTTTATCATTGCAATGTGTATATTGATTTATATTGTTTAAAGAATAACCATTTATTAACAGGATTCAGTGATTAAATTAAAGCATTTAGATAATCAACATAAGAATGTGCACTTATTTTGACATGAAATGAAACATCTCAACGTAAGAAAAGGTGCATTGACTCATTTCAATGCCGTTTAAACTAAAATATCTAGTCTCTTCCACGAAAATGTAACTACATGTATGACTCACTGGTTGATCATTGGATCTGTGGCATAATTTCTTGAAAAAAAAACGTTTTGAGGATTCGGAAGATTACATCGAATTGCTCTTATCTAGATAAACTTGTAATGAAATGCATTCTTAAACACAATTGAAATCATTTATTTCAATACTCTTGTATGTCAAAAGTAGTTGGAATAATCATATACCGGAATCCAATCCAATCCAATCCAAAAAACAAAACAAAAAGAAAAAAAAGAAAGTCATATTAAGTCGAAAAAACATGTATACTTAAAAAAATGCTAAGATATTGTTGTCTTTATTTTGCAGTGACGAGTTTCAATTAGGGCCGTTTTCAAGATCTGACTCTAGACACAACATGTTAACGAACAATAGCAGGTCTTTAACAGGTTCAAAAAGTAGATTAAGTAAATGAAAATGTCATACATGTGTGTATATTTCATTAAGCTGGAAGGGAGATGCTAAGCTATATATGGACTGCTCAATTCAATATTTTGATACAGTAATAACCTATTCTTTCTAAAATTATGAACATAATTTTATGGTTAAATCATTGAATTGTGGTCATAGTTTTGTAATAAATATTAATTACTTCAGTATCGGAAATTAAAATTTTCTGATAACAAGTAGTGTTTCAAAATCAAAAGTACAAAATAAAAATAAAAACAGGAGCAGAGCAAACACGGATCTCTACAAAAATACAGGAAGGATTAGACGGCAAGGAGGAGTGAGAATATCTAAATAAGCAAGCAATGTCTTGTTTCATTTCAAAAGAGAATAAAATATGGAATTGCATGCCAAACGTGATACTTAGGTCGCTTTTGTTTAATTTGGGTAAAAACATCTAGAAAATACAGAACCGTCATTGCGGACCACGTACATGTATTTTTCGCGCACCCCCGCCGTACAAGTCCAAATTGCAACGCGGTTGAGAACAAGTGTCTCAGGTAAAACTGCGTACTTCCGCAGTAGAGTCGTACAGCAAGTCAACATCGCCGCGGTCGTCACGACCAAATACAGGTGAACAAACGTTTTGGACTGAAACGCGAGTGACCTTTATCTGTTTAACCTACATAAACTGTGAACCAGGTAAATTAAATGAATGAAATGATTTTGCAGATGTATGTCCGTGCAATTGAGTTTCATCAAACGTTCAGCCAGTTTGCAATCGTATTATAAAAAAAAAAAAACAATAAGTACACATTTACATGCATTGATTACTTTGGTATTTTGTGTATATTTTAACTTTTAAGTTCTTTATTAACCTTTTCTGTACAAGTGATATAATACACGGTCTGGTAAACAACGCACTAGTCGCTCATTATGTAAGAATATATGCGAAGCATTTTTTGGAAATTTAAGGTCGCAAGGACATTTTCCAGGTTAACATTAGAATTAGACAGATGATAATGTTTAAAAAATTAGTGTTGTTTTGTTATTTTATCCTAATATGCTTGTTATATTGCTTCTGTCGTTAACTCGATACATAAAGTTGTTATTGTTTACAAGAAATTGAAGGAGGTAATTTATTTGCCTCACAAAACAACATGGAAAAATGTACATGTTATTAAATGCACATATTTCCAATTACTTTTACAAATTAAATGCAAAGAATTTATGTACCCATTTCTTTTTTTTTATGTATATTGATTATAAGTCGCGACCATTTCATGTGAATACTGATCAACAAACCCAGGGTTAAAAATTACATGTCTTGGGGGTTTCACACCTATTCAAATAAAAGTAAAACCGCGTTTGGTTTTGTCTAACCGTAAACAAAACTGTCCATTTTCTATCTTACAGAAGATAATTTTTGATATTCTTTATGAGAGAGAGAGAGATGCATTTTAGGCGTAATTTCACAGTTTTACGTACAATCATTTGAAATATAACATTATATATTCATAAGATTATTATTCATAAAAAATATCGAGAGGTACATTGTGGTTGAATCCATCATGCAGTTTCAGTACGAGTCCACGTGCTTTACCTGTCAATCAAATCAGCCCGCGTGCTGCACAACGCACTCCTTGCCAGATAAAGGGAAACGTTTTGTTCTATTATTTTTCAATTCAAGTGTAGAAAAAAGAGAAAAAAAGAAGTATGTCCAACAATAAAGTATTTGACATTAAACACTGTGATATATAATTTAAAGCTTGTGTTTGTGAAGTTGAATTCTAATTCTATGCTGTTTTTTAACAGAAAAATATCTAAATTTTAAACTGTAAAATAGCGCCTAAAATGCAAAAATCACGAAATAGGTTAAATGTATTGAGTATGGAGAGACTGTGCTTAAAAATGCTCTCAATTGATATTAATTAAAACATTTTTATAGTGGAATATATTTAAAATCAGTAAACATTCTGAAAACAAAAACCATTTTTATAGTTCATACACCCTCCTTTATGTAGATTATGTAATGAAAATGATCAAATATTTTTAAAACTACAATGGTGTAACAGGTAAGGATTATCTAACCGTGGAGGGGAGCGCGGTCAAATACGGGATCCGCGTTGACAGTACTGTACATGTAAACCTTGAAACGCGTGCAGATAGTGTTCATGTTTATAACAAAAAGGGTTATGGTTAGATAAATTAGAATATCATATATGTGCATTTTCTCTATCTTCCTAACTAAATAACATAAACTTGTTTGCAAATGAATAATAAAACTATTTAAATTACGTCAATACGTATTACTTACCTAATAGGAGAAAAGGCAAATGAACGTCACCATTGATAAAAACGATGCACCAAAATATATTTTAGTACTGTTCTGTTGCGTTTCATTTAACTAAGTGAACATAGTTTTCTTTGTTTGTACGTTAAAACGTCTGCATTTTAGAAATCTTATCTGTAGCACACTCAATGTCAAATGTTTCCTGGAAGAAATACCTAAGTATCTAATACAAGTATTGATTTTTTATCAAATCATGAGACATCCATTTCGAGAATGAAGAGGCCGGTTGTGTTATGTTTAAACTTGTTTTTTCCACAATTTATGTTATCCAGATAAACCCCAATAGCAATTTTTTAAAATGAAAATATTTTGTATCGTATCTGCTAAATTCAGATGATCAAATATATTTTTAAATTTTGATTTGTATCATTGCAATGTGTATATTGATTTATATTGTTTAAAGAGTAATAATTTAGTAAGAATATTCAATGATGAAATTAAACTATTTAGACATTCAAAATAAGAATGTGCACTTATTTTGAAATGAAACATGAAACATAAAATGAATATCTCAACGTAAGAAAAGGTGCAGTGACTCAATCCATTGCCGTTTAGTTAAAATATATAGTCTCTTACGCGAAAACGTAACTACTTGTATGACTCATTAGTAGATTCATTAAATCTGTGGCATAATTTCTTGAAGAAAAAAAAAGTTTTACGGAATCGGAAGATTAATCGAATTGCTCTTATCTAGATAAACTTGTATTTTTAGAACGTAAATATATGTTCAACAGCAAACAAATATGTCTCTTTGTACTGATTTTGTATACCTGATATTGCTTTTGTAACTCAGAAAAAGTCATTTCTTGATTAAAAAAAACCGAAAAATGAAAAACTGGATTTGTTTTAATTGTTTACCTTATGTATTTATCGATAAAATCACATACAAATTTGTATTATTCAAATGTAACTATCCCGCTTTGTACATTCTTATTACTCATAATTTGACCAGCCTATTGATTGTATTTGTGGGTATAATGTGTTATACAACATGGAATTTCAAATATTGATCTAATACCGAAGCTCAGTTGGATGTAAAAATATAAAAATGTACACTGAAAAGCTGCGTTGATTTATATATTTTTTTCTAATTTTTGAGAGACAACCTTGTGAACACAGTGCATGCTAATACACAAACGCTGACATACAATAGAACGATACACTCCATATCTAGCTCTAGACAGTAAATGTTTGACTACTTTGGCCAAAATTGAAAGAGCTCTTAATTAAAAGAAATCACAGTACTTTAGCTAGTTGCCATTTAATTTATTACATTCCTTGTCGCTGAAATATGACCGTTTACGTGGATTTAGGTTTGAATAATCTTATTTAATCTTCTGATACTGAGATATTTGGTTTTTTCCCCCTAAAAATACTACTTTCATTAAATCAAACTTGAATTGATTGTTCTAAACGATGAATTGTTAGCTGAAATAAACCATAATTTATTAGACAATTTAACAACGGGTATGCAGCACAGATAAGGCGTTCAATAAAATAGCAACGTATCTCTGCACTTAAAACATGCATGAATTATACAGGACATTTTTACACAGACAATGATGTTATCAGTTCCAACTTTGTTTTTTGTAGCAAGGTAATATTAAAGTAATTATCTTTTCACTAAACTTAAAAGATTATTAAAAAAAAAGATGTAGTTACTCGTATTAAACTGACACCTGTAAAATGATATTTAGTTTTTGTTGTACAATGAGGTTTACCTAGTACACACAATGTATATCAGTTCATACAACCAAATTAAAACGATTTTTAAATTAAAGTTAATTGTTGATTAGCTGTAAAATGGCTTTCATAGTTTCCCCCTTTTCGTTTTGATTTTAGTATGAAGGAACAACAGACTAGTAACTAGGATACAAAGGCAAGCAATTGAAAACTACGATAATACTTCCATTTAATTAAATTAAAATATGGTTGGTCATAGTTCATTTATGTTATTTTTAATGTCACAATACCTTCTATGTTGTAATTGTAATATTATCATTCCTACACAGAACATCAAAAATTTTTTTTTTAAAAAGTAAATAATTAAAAAAAATGGTTCAGTCATATGTAAGTATTAGTTATATGTTGTAAAATTCGACGATTGGATATGTTGACGAGTAAAGGTCAATTGTCGATATGGTCAAAATGTTCACGTTGTTAAAAAACAACGTTTACAGTATTAAATCGGTTGAGGTTAAATTCGCTGAATGATACACCAATAGGTTTTTGAAGATCTGCGACACATGCTTAAGTACTTATCTAATAAATGAATGAAATATGGCTAACTACTCCTTATTATGGTTGCATCAACATGTAATAGATAATTAATATGAATAATAGGAAAGGAAGAGTTATGAAATAAATTGGGGAAAACAAGTTTAGGTAAACAAGAATAAACGCGAATTCACCGTACACAGATATAGCATTTTGTTTACATTTTTTTACCTTTTAATATTTGCAATAAATTCGTTTACAAAACTTAGCAAGGCAGTGTTTTTAGCATTGGGAATATTATTGTCTTCAGGTAGCAATAAGTCAAGAGTTTTAGGTTTTTGTATAAATTTGATCTGCAATGAATAGAGTGTTTCTTTCCTTAACGTATTTAGCACAATATGCTATAAAAGTAATTGTTCTTTCAGCATGAAACCCACAATTATTTGCAGACGAATTAACTAGTAAAATTGTTATGAAGGTCAGCATTTAGACTGCTAGCCTTAGTCCTTAATTTACAATTGATGATATTTCCATGCGATTTTTTCATGAACAGTTTTTTTCAGGAATTTGAAAAAGAAGATAAGGATGGAAGTTTTCTAAAACAGAAGTAAATCACTTCATGGTTGAATAGTAGAGTTTATAAAAGTGTTCAAGTAAGATGTTATTTTATATATAGCTTGAGGAATAATGAAAGAAAGACCGATATGACGTCTTAATTATAAAGGATAAGTTGTCTCTGGAAAAATACAGTGCTTTAAGAGATCTCTGAGAGAAGTAGGTACTAGTCCAGATAATATCCTGTAAACCAATATTATTTCGTGTACTTTACTTCCGAGAAAACAGTTCATGGTATAGTTTTTTTTTTAGCGTTTCCATGGTAACTAAACAGAAATTTTAAAATCTATTTTCTTCATTTAATGTGAATAAAAAGTGTAATCTTTGATTTTTTGGTTAACACTATTGTGATTGTGCCATTAAGAATTTAAATATGAAAATTGAGAACCGTTGTTATGGTAACACGCTAAAAAATAAGGAAAATGATAATTTTTTTAGGCATCTTTGAATGGATATTATTCACTTATAATGAATGAATATATAAAATCAAATGGTGAGAAAAAATAAAGTATGTCCATAACTTCAATGACAATTGAAACAATTCTGAAATTTTCTAAAATTAACTGCCGTTGCTATGGACTTTTCAAAAAGTAAGAATTTCTTTGTGATTTTTTACGCAACTTAATTTTCCATAGCAACAACAATTCTCTGTTGCATAATAAAGTGTTTTCGTTGTATATATTGAAAAATCAGATGTATGTTTACCTGTTTGCCTAACTAAATAACTTGTTTGAAAATGTTGAAAAAACGTCAATACATATTACTTACCGAATAATAAAAATAAAGACAATTGAACGCTACAATTGATAAAACCGATGCACCAAAATACCGTTAGTAATGATCTATTGCGTTTCATTTAACTAAATGAACACAGTTCTCTTTTCATGTACCTGTGATACGTCTGGATTTTAGGACTCTTATCTATAGCACACTCAATGTCAAATGTTCCCGGTCAAACCACTGAATACCTAATGCACGTATTGATGTTTTAACATATCATGATTCATGTAATCCGTACAAGAGGGTAGATAGGCCTGCTGTGTTATGTTTATAATTATTTTATTTAATCCATAGCAATCCTTATAGCTCTCTTTAAGAAGAATAATGTGCTGAATTCTAATTTCCAACTAATTTCTAATCTCAAAAGATGAAATATATTATAAAAATTTTGAATTGTTTCATTGAAATGAGTAATTTTATCTTGAATTTATTTTTGAGTAATACTTCAACACCATGATTCAATGATAAAATTAGGACAGTTTGAATTTCAAAATAAAAATGTCAACTAATATTGGAATTTAAACAGCGCAATCTAAAGATTAGGTACAATAACTCATTCCATTGCTGTTTAAATAGCAAATTGATTGTTTTTGCACGAAATCAAAACAATGACCCAATGGTTAAATCATTAAATCTGTGGCATAATTTCTTGGAAATAATGTCGTTTTGCGGAATCAGAAGATTACATCGAACTGTTCTTATCTAGATAAAACTCTATTTTTAGAACGTAAATATAGGCACGGGAGCGGTTAAATGGGTCTCGTAGTTCTCATTTCTTGATAGAAAAGCTACCTAAAGACTTCGTTTTATTTGTTTAAACTTTTTGTTATATTTAATGTATGTTTAATGTAAATATTATGTGTTGTACATTATTATTGCTCATTTAGACAAGCTTTTTAAATGTGTGCTCATGTTATTAAACGTGGAATTTGAAATATGTATCCAATACCAAAATCAATTTGACGTTTAGATATAAAAATGCATGATTAAAAGTTACGTTGATATCTTGTCTCTTGAATGTGACTGTTTATCTAGATATAGATAGTCTGATTTCATCTTCTGATATTGAAATCCTTTTCTTGTGTTGTGTTCACGAAATTATGACCATTTAATTGAATTGAATTAATGTTTTATTAACAATACAATGTAAGTTGGAATGAGCTTAGTTCACTAGAGTATATAAAATGTAGTTCGCAACTCAGATAAGGCGTGCGATTAAATAGCATCGTATCTCTGAACAAAACCATGCACATGTTATGCAAGAAATTTTCACATAGATATACAGACAATGCTGCGAAATGATGATATCAATTTAATCAAACTTTGTTTTCGCAGCAAAGTCATGTCAAAGTCATTACCTTTTTACATATCGTAAAGGTTTATTCAAAAGATGTAATCGTATTTATGAAACTGACATCTATAAAATGATATTTAGTTTCTGTTGTACGATGAGATTACAACAACACACAATGTCTATCAGTTTATTCAAAATAAAGTTGATTGTTGATTAGCGGTGAAAATGTGGTTTTGATAATTTTCCCCCTTTCCGTTTTGATTTCAGTATGAAAGAACAGCAGACTAGTAACTAGGATGAGTAGTCAAGCATGTAGTAATAAGGGTAACCCTTTCATTTTATTTTTAAAATTTAATTTTAATAGGGTTATTCACCGTGGTGTGGTTCATTACAATTCTTTTCATTTCACAGCATTTACTATGTTTTAACTCTAATATCATTATTACTACAAAAACATCAAAATTAAAGAAAACACAGTCAATTTTATAGTTAAAGGAACAGTTAAGTCATATGTAATAAAACACACCAAAATTAAGGGAAACACAGAAAATGTCATAGTTAAAAAAAAATGGTTTAGTCCTATGTCATTTTTAATTGTATGAAAAAATGTGATAATTAAATATGTTGACGAGTAAAGTTAAATCGTAAGTATGTTCAAAATCAACACGTCGTCAAATTAGCATTGTTTATTGTATGAAACTGGTAAAACTTTTAATTCAATAATTGATACATTAATAAGTTTTTAAAAGTTTGCAAAATGTTTTTATCTAATCAATGAATGTAAGATGGCGTAATACTGCTTAATATGATTGTATACACATGTAGTAAACGGAAAACATGAAAAAAGAAAATAACGAGGTATAAAAAATCTCAATGATTAATAGGTAAGTGGAAAAAAATTACCACGCATTTATTATATACAGAATGAGCATTGGGTTTACATAATTGCTTTTTCTTTATCTTTTAATATTTGAAATATATGCATGTACAAAATTAAGTAAGACAGTGTTTTCAGCATAAGAAATATAATTGTCTCCCGCTAACAATAAGTCAAGATTTATGGGTTTTTGTATAGAATTTATCTGCAATTGAATAGAGTGTTTCTTATTTAGAACATTGAAATAAAAAAATAAAATGTGTTTACAATATTTTGACGATTGATAATATTTTTCATGCGATTTCCATGATTAAGAAACATTTTTTTTTCAGAAATTTGAAATTGAAGGATAAGAGGGTTCTAAAATGAAGAAATAAATAATTCCATAGCTGAATAGTTGTGTTTTAAATCAAAAGTAAAATGTAGTTTTACATATTGATTGAAAACGACCATCATGGTTTTAAGAAGAATACAGGACTACAAGAGATCTTTGGGATAAGGAGGTGTCGATACAATCTCTATCTTGTAAAATAATATTAGTTTATCTACTTTTCTTCTGACAGATAATATTTCCCTTCTCAGTTCATGATATCATGATAGATAATAATTTTTTTGTTTTTTTGTTTTCACATTGAAAGTTTATTCCTTCATGAAATGTGCACGTGTGATAATCAGATGTTTTTATTTCAGGACAATTTTCCCCAAAGTTTAAAAATTAATGAGATTCTCCAGTGAAATACAACTTTTCACAGCTTATATTAACCAACCAACGGCGATTACAAGTAATATTATTATAAATAATGAAAAAAAAAAACAAAAAAATGCAACAATAGTTATTCATGACATATTTTCACAACGTTAAACAATATTGACCGATATTTTTAAAACTATTCTTTCATTTTTTTTCACCAAACCAGTTTTATCTTGAGTTGTCTTGTAATATATCTTGAGACGCTTATCTAAACGTGTCTGAACCTTGTTCCATGTATTACCCCTCGAATTTGAACAATACTTAAAGTGTACTGATTTTTTTCGTTATCAATGTAACCACTGACTGGTTATGACAAGTCAATAGCAATTTTAACTGGATGTTTATGAAAAAATAGATTGTAAAAAATAATATAGAAAAGCAGGCATATACAAGCATGGAGTGTTTCTACTTTTTAAACGAAAAACCGTCAAACCGTTTCATACTGTTCCCCCAAAAAAATGTTGGCCTAACATTTTTAAATTAGAAAAATTTAGTCTGGTGAAAGTATTATGATTATAACATTTTTCTTGGCATTACTATCAACGAGTGTCATATACTATCATATACTTTTTCATTCATTTTTTATCACTCTTATTTTCTGTTTTAAATCAAATTAAATTGAATATATATGTATATTATTTTCTTCTACCCAGCTATTATATGGAGCATAATTTTTTTGTTCAATACTTATATATGAAAAATAGAATTTATTCGTTGTGGCCTTCAACACGAAATTTAGGTTTATCGTCGCGGTAATGATTTTACTTCCTTTCTTACGTCGACTCGATAGTTTCCAGTGAACTTGAAATAAAAGATACCACTGAGCCTGAGTCATACGTTTCAAATTATGATAATTTACTAGATATATGATTTCGGTAACTTAACACAAAACCTAATGATACACACATTGCCTATATATATTTATATCGTCAACTTTCCTTACTTATGTAGACGTGTATCTTTACCATATGCAAATGGAGTTCGGCCGATCACAGTTGTGTCCATATTAGGCATCCAGTACATTATATTATTTGCGCACGCATTCCGTCTTGCACTACTTTATCTAATATGCAGTAACAACCTCACTTAAATCTTTAATTACATGTAGATAACTGAAAACGTTACTCATATCCGTTTGCTATGAAAACAAAACATGTATACAGTTATACAAAATATGATTCAAATTACGTTTTTCTTCACATATGCGTAAGAATATTTATCGGAAATATAAATTGCCTTCTAAAACTAAAGGTTATTCATGTCTTGTTTTTTTGGAAATAAACAAAACGGTGCTAAATATAGTTTATTCCATGCAGCGTAATGCTTTTGTATGAAATTAACAGAGCTGACCAATGATATCACACGCACGACAAAGAACACACGACAGGTGTGACCGGTCAGCAGAGGATGCTCACTCCTCCACGGCACATGATCCTACCTCTATCGTTTTAGAGGTCCGTTTTTGCTCTGCTTTGAATTTGTATTTCGTTTTATGGATGTTTTTTGTAAAGGTCTGTATTTGCTGTGCTCCAATTTTGTATTTCTCCGTTGGACTTTGATTTAGAACACTGTTCGTTATTGCCATATTTCATGTAGTAAAGTTGATTTAAAGGAAAGTAATAATAATACTGCGTTGTCAAAAAAATCGATGCTGTTGACGCCAGCCATTTTATAACGCACGTACAAAAGTTACTTAATTTTATTATTATTTCTTTATCATTTAAATAACGCAAAGTGATATAATCATGGACACGGGTATATTATAAGATACAGAGTTTGATTAAATTTAAAATCTAATAATGACTTAAATCTTGTTGTGTTTAAAAATTTAAACATTTAAACATGTTTATTAATTGCTAGCATATGACGTTTCACATTATGTAGAAAAATCATATTATAAGAGGTATTAAAGTAGTGATTAGTCTAACATTAAAAATGCAACAAGACGCTCTCTTTTGCTGTTATAAAAGAAGGATGCGGTATATCATAAAAAAGGAAAGCAAAAGATATTGAATGTGATACATGTATGAGTTTATTGTATATCAATAAAAGAAGTGGAGAATTACTAGGGATTAAAAGAAAAAGAAAATATCTTAAGATATTTGATATGAAAGGTTGTTAAAGGAATTGTTTTATGGATCCTTTTTTTCCATACAAACAATACATGTGAATCAGCATACGATTGATTTAAACTTCAACAATTACTAAAGTAGCACAACCACTTTTTTTTGACTCAAAACATCAGGAATCCACGAATAACCACACATCAGAAATAAAGTTTTATCAACCTTAGAAAACAAAAGGTATATAATCTGTTGTTAAGTGTGTTAAATTTCTTGATTTAGTTGCATTTGTTGAAATTAATTCTACGGAATTCTTAGAAATAACATTTTTGTCTATGAAGCATAATAAAACAAGCAGTTACACAAAACGTTTACATGTTTAAACAAACATATCTATTGGTAATACGTTTATCTAAAATATGAAAAACTGTATTAAACCTGTTTACATAACTTTATATATTTACCTTAAGAACAAGGTCTTTTCTGGTTTTCGACTGGTCAGAATATTAAAAGTACTTTTTATGTGTTCATTAGAATATGATCAGAGAAAATTAGAAGACCATTTTATTTTATTTTGTTTTTACCATCTTACAATTTGGCATAGAAATAAGTATCAATGTTTAGAATCTAACAAAACAATATGCATGTAACACTTTTTCTTCCGTATCATTGACGTCGAGAAAATTCACATGTTTTTGTAAAACAGAATAACTGTAGACATACATTTGTACTTGGCGTTTTTACTTAAAATAATATTATTAATGCTGGAGTACTGTAAACTAACTAGATTACATATTTTTTAAGAGGACTAAATGATCGTTGTCATTTTTAGGCTATATTTACCTCATGCTTTGATTGGTAAAAATAAATTCAATTTCCAACAACTATTTAAACAATTTTTTCAAAAGTCGTTATATTTCGAAAGTGGTTGGTAAATAATTTTTGTAATGAAATGCATTCTTAATCACAATTGGAATCATTTATTTCAATACTGTTGTATGTCAAAAGTAGTTGGAATAATCCTATACCGAAATCCAATCCAATCAAATCCAAAAAAAAATAAGAAAAAAAAAGAAATTGATCTTGAGTCGATACACATGTATACTTTAAAAAAAGGCAAAGATATTGCTGTCTTAATTTGGCAGTGGCGTGTTTCTATTAGGGCCGTTTTCAAGATCTGACTCTAGACACAACATGTTAACGAAACGAACAATAGCAGGTCTTTAACTGGTTCAAAAAGTAGATGAGGTAAATGAAAATGTCATACAGTTGTGTATATATTTCATTAAGCTGGAGGGGAGATGCTAAGCTATATGTGGACTGCTCAATTCAATCTTTTGATACAGTAATAACCTATTCTTTTTAAAATTATGAACATAATTTTATGGTTAAATCATTGAATTGTGATCATAGTTTTGTAATAAATATTAATAACTTCAGTATCGGAAATTAAAATTTTCTGATAACAAGTAGTGTTTCAAAATCAAAAGTACAAAATAAAATTAAAAACAGGAGCAGAGCAAACACGGATCTCTACAAAAATAGAGGAAGGATTAGACGGCAAGGAGGAGTGAGAATATCTAAATAAGCAAGCAATGTCTTGTTTCATTTCAAAATAGAATAAAATATAGAATTGCATGCCAAACGTCATACTTAGGTCGCTTTTGTTTAATTTGGGTAAAACATCTAGAAAATACAGTACCGTCATTGTGGACCACGTACATGTATTTTTCGCGCACCCCCACCGTACGAGTCTAAATTGCAACGCGGTTGAGAACAAGTGTCTCAGGTAAAACTGCGTACTCCCGCAGGAGAGTCGTACAGCAAGTCAACATCGCCGCGGTCGTCACGACCAAATACAGGTGAACAAACGTTTTGGACTGAAACGCGAGTGACCTTTATCTGTTTAACCTACATAAACTGTGAGCCAGGTAAATTAAATGAATGAAATGATTTTGCAGATGTATGTCCGTGCAATTGAGTTTCATCAAACGTTCAGCCAGTTTGCAATCGTATTATAAAAAAACAATAAGTACACATTTACATGCATTGATTATTTTGGTATTTTGTGTATATTTTAACTTTTAAGTTCTTTATTAACCTTTTCTGTACAAGTGATATAATACACGGTCTGGAAAACAACGCACTAGTCGCTCATTATGTAAGAATATATGCGAAGCATTTCTTGGAAATTTAAGGTCGCAAGGACATTTTCCAGGTTAACATTAGAATTAGACAGATGATAATGTTTAAATAATTAGTGTTGTTTTGTTATTTTATCCTAATATGCTTGTTATAGTACTTCTGTCGTTAACTCGATACATGAAGTTGTTATTGTTTACAAGACATTGAAGGAGGTAATTTATTTGCCTCACAAAACAACATGGAAAAATGTACATGTTATTAAATGCACACATTTCCAATTACGTTTAAAAATTAAATGCAAAGAATTTATGTACCCATTTCTTTCTTTTTTTTATGTATATTAATTATAAGTCGCGATCATTTCATGTGAATACTGATCAACAAACCCAGGGTTGAAAACTACATGCCTTGGGGGTTTCACACCTATTCAAATAAAAGTAAAACCGCGTTTGGTTTTGTCTAACCGTAAAAAAACTGTCCATTTTCTATCTTACAGAAGATAATTTTTGATATTCTTTATGAGAGAGAGAGAGAGAGATGCATTTTAGGCGTAATTTCACAGTTTTACGTACAATCATTTGAAATATAACATTATATATTCATAAGATTATTATTCATAAAATATATCGAGAGGTACATTGTGGTTGAATCCATCATGCAGTTTCAGTACGAGTCCACGTGTTTCACCTGTCAATCAAATCAGTCCGCAAGCTGCACAACGCACTCCTTGCCAGATAAAGGGAAACGTTTTGTTGTATTTTTTTTCAATTCAAGTGTAGAAAAAAGAGAAAAAAAGAAGTATGTCCAACAATAAAGTATTTGACATTAAACACTGTGATACATAATTTAAAGCTTGTGCTTGTGAAGTTGAATTCTAATTCTATGTTGTTTTTTAACAGAATAATATCTAAATTTTAAACTGTAAAATTGCGCCTAAAATGCAAAAATCACGAACTAGGTTAAATGTATTGAGGATGGAGAGACTGTGCTAAAAATGCTCTCAATTGATATTGATTAAAACACATTTATAGTGGAATATATTTAAAATCAGTAAACATTCTGAAAACAAAAACTATTTTTATAGTTCATACACCCTCCTTTATGTAGATTATGTAATGAAAATGATCAAATATTTTTAAAACTACAATGGTGTAACAGGTAAGGATTATCTAACCGTGGAGGGGAGCGCGGTCAAATACGTGATCCGCGTTGACAGTACTGTACATGTAAACCTTGAAACGCGTGAAATTAGTGTTCATGTTTATAACAAAAAGGGTTATGGTTAGATAAATTAAAACACATATATGTGCATTTTCTCTATCTTCCTAACTAAATAACATAAACTTGTTTGCAAATGAATAATAAAAAAAACTATTTAAATTACGTCAATACGTATTACTTACCTAATAGGAGAAAAGGCAAATGAACGTCACCATTGATAAAAACGATGCATCAAAATATATTTTAGTACTGTTCTGTTGCGTTGCATTTAACTAAGTGAACATAGTTTTCTTTGTTTGTACGTTAAAACGTCTGCATTTTAGAAATCTTATCTGTAGCACACTCAATGTCAAATGTTTCCTGGAAGAAATACCTAAGTATCTAATACAAGTATTGATTTTTTATCAAATCATGAGACATCCATTTTGAGAATGAAGAGGCCGGTTGTGTTATGTTTAAACTTGTTTTTTCCACAATTTATGTTATCCAGATAAACCCCAATAGCATATTTTTAAATGAAATTTTTTTGTATCGTATCTGCTCAATTTAGATGATCAAATATATTTTTAAATTTTGATTTGTATCATTGCAATGTGTATATTGATTTATATTGTTTAAAGAGTAATAATTTAGTAAGAATATTCAATGATGAAATTAAACTATTTAGACATTCAAAATAAGAATGTGCACTTATTTTGAAATGAAACATGAAACATGAAATGAAACATCTCAACGTAAGAAAAGGTGCAGTGACTCATTCCATTGCCGTTTAGTTAAAATATATAGTCTTTTACGCGAAAACGTAACTACTTGTATGACTCACTAGTAGATTCATTAAATCTGTTGCATAATTTCTTGAAGAAAAAAAAAAGTTTTACGGAATCGGAAGATTAATCGAATTGCTCTTATCTAGATAAACTTGTATTTTTAGAACGTAAATATATGTTCAACAGCAAACAAATATGTCTCTTTGTACTGATTTCGCATACCTGATATTGCTTTTGTAACTCAGAAAAAGTCATTTCTTGATTTAAAAAAAACCGAAAAATGAAAAACTGGATTTTTTTAAATTGTTTACCTTATGTATTTATCGATAAAATCACATACAAATTTGTATTATTCAAATGTAACTATCCCGCTTTGTACATTCTTATTACTCATAATTTGACCAGCCTATTGATTGTATTTGTGGGTATAATGTGTTATAAAACATGGAATTTCAAATATTGATCTAATACTGAAGCTCAGTTGGATGTAAAAATATGAAAATGTGCACTGAAAAGCTGCGTTGATTTATATATTTTTTCTAATTTTTGAGAGACAACCTTGTGAACACAGTGCATGCTAATACACAAACACTGACATACAATAGAACGATACACTCCATATCTAGCTCTATACGGTAAATGTTTGACTACTTTGGCCAAAATTGAAAGAGCTCTTAATTAAAAGAAATCACAGTACTTTAGCTAGCTGCCAATTAATTATTACATTCCTTGTCGCTGAAATATGACCGTTTACGTGGATTTAGGTTTGAGTAATCTTATTTAATCTTCTGATACTGAGATATTTGGGTTTTTTTCCCCTAAAAATACTACTTTCATTAAATCAAACTTGAATATATTGTTCTAAACGATGAATTGTTAGCTGAAATAAACCATAATTTACTAGACAATTTAAAAACGGGTATGCAGCACAGATAAGGCGTTCAATAAAATAGCAACGTATCTCTGCACTTAAAACATGCATGTATTATACAGGACATTTTCACACAGACAATGATGTTATCAGTTCCAACTTTGTTTTCTGTAGCAAGGTTATATTAAAGTAATTATCTTTTCACTAAACTTAAAAGATTATTAAAAAAAAGATGTAGTTACTCATATTAAACTGACACCTGTAAAATGATATTTAGTTTTTGTGGTGCAATGAGGTTTATCTAGTACACAAAATGTATATCAGTTCATACAACCAAATTAAAATGATTTTTAAATTAAAGTTAATTGTTGATTAGCTGTAAAATGGCTTTCATAGTTTCCCCCTTTTTGTTTTGATTTTAGTATGAAGGAACAACAGACTAGTAACTAGGATACAAAGGCAAGCAATTGACAACTACTATAATACTTCCATTTAATATAATTAAAATATGGTTGGTCATAGTTCATTTATGTTATTTTTAATGTCACAGTACCTTCTATGTTGTAATTGTAATATCATCATTCCTACACAGAACATCAAAACAATTTTTTTTTTAAAGTAAATAATTATAAATATAAAAGAAATGGTTCAGTCATATGTAAGTATTAGTTATATGTTGTAAAATTCGACGATTGGATATCTTGACGAGTAAAGGTCAATTGTCGATATGGTCAAAATGTTCACGTTGTTAAAAAACAACGTTTACAGAGCTTAAATTCGCTGATTGATACACCAATAGGTTTTTGAAGATTTGCGACACATGCTTAAGTACTTATCTAATAAATGAATGAAACATGGCATACTACTCCTTATTATGGTTGCATCAACATGTAATAGATGATTCATATGAATAATAGGAAAGGAAGAGTTATGAAATAAATTGGGGAAAAAAAGTTTAGGTAAAGAAGAATAAACGCGAATTCACCGTACACAGATATAGCATTTTGTTTACATTTTTTTATCTTTTAATATTTGCAATAAATTCGTTTACAAAACTTAGCAAGGCAGTGTTTTTAGCATTGGGAATATTATTGTCTCCAGGTAGCAATAAGTCAAGAGTTTTAGGTTTTTGAATACATTTGATCTGCAATGAATAGAGTGTTTCTTTCCTTAACGTATTTAGCACAATATGCTAAAAAAGTAATTGTACTTTCAGCATGAAACCCACAATTATTTGCAGAAGAATTAACTAGTAAAATTGTTATGAAGGTCAGCATTTAGACTGCTAGCCTTAGTCCTTAATTTACAATTGATGATATTTCCATGCGATTTTTTCATGAACAGTTTTTTTCAGGAATTTGAAAAAGAAGATAAGGATGGAAGTCTTCTAAAACAGAAGTAAATCATTTCATGGCTGAATAGTAGAGTTTATAAAAGTGTTCAAGTAAGATGTTATTTTATATATAGCTTGAGGAATAATGAAATAAAGACCGATATGACGTCTTAATTATAAAGGATAAGTAGTCTCAGGAAAAATACAGTGCTTTAAGAGATCTTTGAGAGAAGTAGGTACTAGTCCAGATAATATCCTGTAAACCAATATTATTTCGTGTACTTTATTTCCGAGAGAACTCAGTTCATGATATAGTTTTTTCAAACTGAAAGGTTATTACTGCATGTACGTGAACTTGACTATTAGATGGTTTTCGTTTTTGACAATTTTCATCAAATTTCGTCAATGCATGTATAAGATGTATTCTCTTCAATAACATTTAAGACCAATTCTATGTAAGAAGTTCGGTGGCCACGCATAGTCATTTGACAATTTGATAGAATTTGGTGAGTAAAAAAAGCCTAACACCATTTGTTTGTTGCTATGTGGTCTCGTTGCCCTGGTAACCGAGGGTAAAGATGTAAACATGACATTTTAATGCTTACTTAAAAACATATTGTGAGTAAGGTGCAGAATTTGGGGGTTCCAGGGTAGAATATATTATTAATTTAGTTGTCATTATTCAAAGGAAAGAAAAAAAATCATAGAGAAACGCATATTTTTAGAGCGTTTCCATGGTAACTAAACAGAAATTTTAAAATCTATTTTCTTCATTTAATGTGAATAAAAAGTGCAATCTTGGATTTTTTTGGTTAACACTATTGTGATTGTGCCATTAAGAATTTAAATATGAAAATTGAAAACCGTTGTTATGGTAACACGCTAAAAAATAAGGAAAATAATAATATTTTTAGGCATCTTTGAATGGATATTATTCACTTATAATGAGTAGATATATAAAATCAAATGGTGAGAAAAAATAAAGTATGTCCATAACTTCAATGACAATTGACGGCCAGTATGCCTTTTTAAAGAATACGTGGTTTTAAGAAGATTACATGGCTATACGAGATCTTTGGGATAAGGAGGTGTCAATACAATCTCTGTCTTGTAAAATAATATTAGTTTATATACTTTTCTTTGGCAGATAATATTTCCTAACCCAGTTCATGATATAGTTTTTTTTTCAGACTGAAAGTTTATTCCTTCATCAAGTGTAAAACTTTGATAATTAGATGTTTTAATTTCAGGAAAAAAGTTCACAAAAGTTTAAAAATTGATGAGATGAATTTTTTTCAGTGAAATACAAGTTTTCACAGTTTGTATTAACCAACCAATGACGACATGTATTAATATTATTATCATTATAAATAATGAAAAATAAAAACATACAACGATAGTTATTCATAATCTATTTTCACAACATTCAACAATATTGACTGACATTTTAAAAAATATTATATCTTTTATTGACCAAACCAGTTTTATCTTGAGTTGTCTTGTAACATATCTTGAGACGCTTATCTAAACGTGTCTGAACCTTGTTCCATTTACTTCACCTCGAATTTGAACCATACTTAAAGTGTATTGATTTTTTTCGTTATCAATGTAACCACTGACTGGTTATGACAAGTCAATATCAATTTGAACTGGATGTTTATGAAATTATATATTGTAAAAAAAAGTAGTCATGTACAAGTATGGAGTGTTTATACTATTTAACCGAAAAACCGCAAACCGTTTAATACTGTTTCCCCAAAAAATGTTGGTCAAACATTTTAAAATTAGATAATTTTAGTCTGGTGAAAGTATTATGATTAAAACATTGTTGTTGATATTATTATCAACGAGTGTCATATACTACCATAAACTTTTTCAACTTATTTTTTATCACTCTTATTTTCTTGTAAATCAAATCAAATTAATTAAATTAAATATATATTTCATTATTTTTTTATACATAGCTTTTATACGGAGCATATTTTTTTTTAATACTTGTATATGATAAATTGAATTTACTCGTTGTGGCGTTAACACGAAATTAGGTTTATCGACGAGGTATTGAATTTACTTCCGTTCTTACGTCGACTCGATATTCTCCAGTTAACTTGAAATAAAAGATACCACTGAGCCTGAGTCATACGCTTCAAATTAAGATATTTACTAGAAATATATAATTACGGTAATCTAACACGAAACCTAATGATAAACACCATGACTTTATTTTTTTATCGTCAACTTTCCTTACTTATGTAGTAGTGTATCATTATCATATGCAAATGGAGTTTTTGTGATCGGCTTCGGCAGATCACAGTAGTGTCCATATGAAGTATCCGGTAAATTATATTATTTGCGCACGCATTCCGTCTACCACTACTTTATCTCATATGCAGTAACAATCTCAATTAAATCTTTAATTTCATTATATTATATTATAAGAGGTACTAAAGTAGTGATTTGTCTAACATTAAAAATGCAGCAAATATCGTTAACAGCAAACCAAAAGATAATTTATTTGATAAAAGTTAAGGTGCATTGTATATCAACAAAAAGTAGCGGAAAAGGATTAGGGTTATAAGAAAATACAAAATATCTTAAAATATTTGATATGAAAGGTCTTTAAAGGACTTGTTTAATGGATCTTTAATGGATGTACTTGTACATTCCATACAAACATTACATGTGAATCAGCTTATGATTGATTTAAACTTCCACAAAAACCAAAGTGTCACAACCACTTTTTAGTTCAAAACGTCAAGAATCCACGAATAACCACACACCAAAATTAAAGTTAAATCAACCTAAGAAAACAAAATGTGTATATAATCAGCTGTTAAGTGTGTTTAATTTCTTGATTTAGTCGCTTGTTTTGAAATTAATTCTAAGCAATTTTTAGAAATAACATTCTTGTCTATGAAGCATAAAAAACAAGCAGTTTCACAAAACGTTTACATGTTTAAACAAAAACGTGTTTATTGGTAATACGTGGATCTAACATATGACCAACTGTATTTAATCTGTTTACTTTCTATATTTACCTTAAGAATAAACTCTATTCTTGTGTTTGACTTGTCAGAATATTTAAAGTACTTTTTATCATGTATTCATTAACTTAAGATCAAAGAAAACTATAAGACCATTTTATTTTATTTTGTTTTTACTACATACAACTTGGCATAGAAATATGCATCAATGTTCAGAATCTAACAAAACAATATGCAACACTTTTTCTTCCGTATCACGTATACCGGGCACGTAGCATCGGGGGGGGGGGGGGGGGGGGGCAGGAGGGACTTTTTCTCGCAGCAACAATGTTTTTAAAATTTACATAAAAAATATTGAATTATCATGGAGTTGGCCCCCCACTTGTTTGGGAGTTTGTAAAAAACTGATATGAAAATAAGGAAATGAGGAGTGAAATTGAGTAATATAGTATGCCCCCCCCCTCCCCACGGATTAGGATTTTGAAGTATTTGGAAAAGTTTAAATTTCCCTTTTTTTTGTTTTTGCTTGCCAATATTTTTTTCATTTGGATGTGTCTGCCCCCCCCCCCCCCCACTTTCAAAAACAATGCTACGTGCCAGTATACTGATGCTTTTGTGATTCAGAATAAATGTAGACTTACATATGTATTTAGCATTTTTTATTAAAAATAATATCATTAATGCTGGAGTACTGTGAAATAATAAAAACAAAAAAGAAATTGACGTTTAATCGAAAAAAATGTATACTTTTAAAAAATGCAAATATATTGTTGTCTTAATTTGGCAGCGGCTTGTTTCTATTACGACCGTGTCAATATCTGACTCTAGACACAACATGTTAACGAACATTAGCAGGGCATCGTAACATAAAGCATGATAAGATTTTGACTTAAGTAGGGTCATAAGAAGAACTTAGGCGGATCTAAGTACCTACATAAGTCCTGCTTAAGTATGTCTTATACCGTAACATAAAGCAAACTTAGCAATGTCTTAGCTAAGTCATCCTTATGTTAAAAAGCAAAACAAAAATTGTCATTTCTTTTGACAAATTGGGATGCATTGGTAATACAATTATTGTCTTAGGTTAATAGCTTGTTTATTTTTTATATCTTTGATATTAGATGGGGTAGATGTAAATGTACAGACACAATTCAAGTTGGCATGAATATACATACATATGTACCTATTTTTTTTCTTTTAAAAGCTCAAAGCGATAGACTTTAGGCAATGTATTCAGTCGATTGTTGTTACTTCTTTGTTTTGACGAATATTCACTAGTCGTTCTCGAAGGCTGCATGTGGTGAAGCCGTTAGAACTTGATAGAATAATATACTCAGTAGTGAATTTCTTTAATTTTTTGGTTATTAATCTTACTTCGCCAATACGGCAATTCACATACTCTAAGTATACGCTCATAGTAAAGTTGATTTACATTGTGAAGGAATGAGGCAATCGTCGTCTATAAAATCGCAACGGGTTTGTCCTTTTTTTAATTTCTCAAGATTTGCGAGTTTACATAATTATATAGTAACTTCTTCTTTACTGATCATTACGTGTTGACAACCATTTCAGCAGCCCAGTTGCATTCTATATGGAAATTGTTATAGCTCTTTACAACCTTTGTTAAAATATATATCAATAAAATCAAAACATTTATATTGATGAACATTATTAAAGATATTGATTTTGCGTAAATATGTGATAAATGCACTGTATTTAAATGCTAAATTAAAATAATAAACAATGGAAATTCTAAATGTATGAAAACAGTACTTAAGACATACTTAAGTCAACTCTACCGGCCGTCTAAGTTTTAGGTAAATTGTCCTAGCTAAGCACTCTTCTAGTTACGGACTTAAGTCTAAGAATGTACATAAGTCCTACTTAAGCACTGTCTTATACTTAAGTATCCTTTATGTTGCGAGCCCCAGGTCTTTAACTGGTTTAAAAAGTAGATGAGGTAAATGAAAATGTCATACAATTGTGTGTATATTTCATTAAACTTGAAGGGAGATGCTTAAGTATGTATGGACAGTTCAATCTTTTGATAACATTTTGATAACCTATTCTTTCTAAAATTATGAACATAATTTTATGGTTAAATCATTGAATTGTGGTCATAATTTTGTAATAAATACTATTTTTAATCTACTGGCTCTAAAAACCCCTGTCCGTATGAAAATCCCCTGTCTTCCTCTGTCACCCCCTGTGTTTTCACTGTCATCCCATGTACATCCCCTGTGTGCCACTGTACGGAGCCCCTGTATACCCTGTCATCCCCTGTGCGCCCCTGTACACATCCCCCTGTGTGCCACTGTAAGCCCCTGTCACCCCCAGTACGCCCCTGTAATCCCCTGTAGGCCACTGTATGCCCCTGTGCATGCCCCTGACATCCCCTGTACGGCTTTTGACTGGGTTTTTTTTCAATTACATTTTCTTAATTCAACTATTGAAATCACATGGGTTATATTTTGAGCTATATTTGCACTCAACAGCGCCGAATCACAAGACACACTGTTATCGTAATTTTAGAAATCACATGTTTTAGGTAATAATTTATTGATACTTCAATAATCATGCTAACAACTAAAGATATGCGATTCACCGGGTGGTAAACCTCAGGTGAGGGCGGGAATTATTTTTTATTTTAGGTGTGCAAGCCCTTAAGGCATGCAGTCCTTTGGAGCTCGGGAACATCGCTACTCCCTAATGTTTGAAAAACAGACATAAAAATACAACATAGAGTGAATTATTCAATTTTTAAAATTGTCTATAGATATATGTACACTTAACTTATGAATATCTTAAGCCTATGAATCATATGATTTTTGGTAATAAACAACACACTAAAGACTAAGATCGAGCGCGGCACATGGTTTTTAATTTTGTATATATCTAAACATGTAGGAGCGAACTAAAACCAATAAATCAGTCAGAATATAGAATTTATAATCAGCTATGTAACGATAGAGTACACCTTTCTTCTTTTTTCTAACCAAGTTCTTGGTTATACCTTTATCAATTTCCCGTGAATAGCAAAATAAAGCTTCAATAGATTATATAAATTTGCCTAAGAAATTATGTTAATTTATTTGTTCAATACGTTTCTGACCGGCTTATTGGATTCTTGAATTGAATTCAAACTGATGTTTTAATCTCATCAATTTCATTAATTTCCAAAATCTAATTGGCATACCTCTTTTTACTGCAAAGTGGAAGATATCAAAGATAATTTAATTAATTGCCAGTGAACAGAAATCTGTCGCCAAGGTTAGAAAATGTAAATGTGTTTTCTATACATGTAGGAGGTTTTATAGATATTGAGAAATTTAAAAAAACTGATTAGTAGAGAGAGATAGACAGACAGACAGACATACAGACAGACAGACAGAGAGTTTGCATTGATTTTGAATTAAATTTATTAATTATATAGTTTACCCGGGAATTAATTTTCTAATTATTTTTATTACCTATTCGTTATCATTCCGCAGCCCTGGTCAGAACATACACATCATACATGTAAATGTAGAACGTGTTTTCTATACATGTAGCCTAAGGAGTTTATACAGAGAGAGAGAGAGAGAGAGAGAGAGAGAGAGAGAGAGAGAGAGAGAGAGAGAGATTGCATTGAATTTTAATTAAAAGTTACTAATAGTTTAACCGGGAATTAATTTCTAATAAGTAAACATGCAATCCTAATTAATTTTCATAACCAATTTTCTAAAATTATTTAGATTAACTTACAGCTGTCTTATTGATTTTTGATACATCAATGTTTTATACTAGACCAGATCAATTGATCAAAGAACTTGAAGACACATGATTAACAACTAGCTGATTGAAGCTACAGTTTTCAAAGAAGATGATGTTGACATTATTTCACTCGGTCAGTGATTATATAATAGGTACTGTACACAGCCCTCCTTGACAATTTGCAGTTCACGGTAGCAAGAGATGATAGACACACGTGTACAAGTATATATACACACAGTTCCTCAGATCTTAATGGTCGGTCAGTGATTATATAATAGCTATATACTGTATACTGCCCTTCTTGACAATTTGCAGTGCACGGTAGCGAGATTAAGAACAATGAGGTGACAGACACACGTGTACTTGTATAGACACACACGTTCTCAGGTCTGGAGGCTCGGTAATGCTACAATAATGCAATATGTTGTTTAAACACCCCTTATGACCTTTTTCCTAGTCTGTCAAGTAAAGAAACAAGAAATTGAAAATTTCAATTTTTCAGTTCTGAGAATTTCAAACATGAAAAGATTGAAGAGCTTTAAATTCAGAACATTATTTGGCACAGCGATATGAATTAAAACTCTATATTGCTCTTTTATATTTTTTTTATTTTTCAAATGAAATAAAATTTAAATAAATGCCTGATATTTTTCTGATCCGAAACCCGTACCATTGTTTAAGATAATGCATGGGTGTATGATTAAATGGTACCCCGTTACCGGCATTTGCATACAGTCATGCATTAAATCATTCATTAACGGTAGCATTGCTGTACAGTGTATATGCATGAGGACAATTCTATAGAATAATGCATATAGATAACTAAACTGAAAAATGCACACTAGCTGATAGAAGTTAAAAGTGTCAATGGACCGGTCTAATCCCCCTTTCCGAAAAAAAATCAACTATCTCTCTCTCCCTCTCTCTCTCTCTCTCATGATTTATTAAAAAAAAACAATACTGACAGCAAATATCAGCGATTTACACGAACTTTGTAAAGGCTGTTTAATTCTTTGCATCATAACACTGGTCAAAACAGTCAAAATATAGGTGATTATTTCATCATTTCGATCGGTGTGTGGTTATCTGCACGTGCTGGTAATATTGTGTTAGTATGCGTTTAATCTCAGTCAGGTTACATGCCACAGAACATTGCAGGTTTTACGCACTCCTCCACTTATTTTTTATTTTTATTTTTTTACAAATTACAGAACACGGTCATTTATATAAATGCATGTAATAAAATAAGCGGTTTATCGGTATACAAGTATATCTTGATTTGTATCAATGCTGAGTCAAAATTATTTACGTTTGTAATAATATTGCCCTCTATAAAATGCAAAGAAAAACAAGGACCGTCTAAAACATGAGTGCTAAATATAAATTTTTAAAAATCCGAATTAATTAAAAGCTATTTATTTACTTAGCGAGCAGTTAAAGACCGTACAGGGGATGTCAGGGGCATGCACAGGGGTATACAAAGGCTTACAGGGGATGACAGGGGCTTACAATAGCAGACAGGGGTTGTGTACAGTGGCGCACAGGGGATGACAGGGAATACAGGGGCTCTGTACAGTGGCACACAGGGGATGTACAGGGGATGGCAGTGAAATCACAGGGGGTGACAGGGGAAGACAGGGGATTTTCATACGGACAGGGGTTTTTAGAGCCAGTAGTGTTACTTTAGTATCACAAATTGAAATTCTCTGATAACAAATAGTGTTCCAAAATCAAAAGTACAAAAAAATAAATAAAAGCAGGAGCAGAGCAAACACGTATCTCTACAAAAATAGAGAAAGGATAAGACGGCAAGGAGGAGTGATAATATTTAAATGAGCATGCAATGTCTTGTTTCGTTTCAAAATGGAATAAAAGATAGAATTGCATGCCAAACGTCATACTTAGGTCGCTTTTGTTTAATTTGGATAAACACATCTAGATAAAAGAAAATACAGTGCCGTCAATGCGGATCAGGTATTTTTGAATCCATCATGCAGTTTTAGTATGAGTCCATGTGCTTCACCTGTCATTTATATCAGCCGGCTAGCTCCACAACGTACTCCTTGCAAGATAAAGGGAAACGTTTTGTTTTGTTATTATTCTATTCAAGTGTAGAAAAAGAGAAAAAAAGAAGTATGTTTAACAATAAAGTATTTGACATTGAACACTGTTTGTGATATTTAATTTAAAGCTTGACACTGTGTTTGTAATGTGAAGTTGAATTCTTATTAGGGTCTTCCGTTTCCAACGGAAGACCCTATTGTTTTTCTTCGGATTCTTTTTAGGGTTTTCCGTTTTCAACGGAAAACCCTTCTGTTATTCTACGGTTTCTTTTTCTTTATTATTAAGGTCTTCCGTTTCCAACGGAAGACCTTATTGTTTTTGCTTTGTTTCTTTTTCCCTATTATTAAGGTCTTCCGTTTCCAACGGAAGACCTTATTGTTTTTCTTAGGTTTCTTTTTCCCTATTATTATTATTATTTTTTTTTTTTTTCTTACCGATTTTGTGCACGCGATTTCTCGGAAACGGCTCAACCGATTTACGTCAAATTTTCAGTTCTGATAGGTATTGGTCTGAACCTTGTTGGAAAATTTTTTTGTTGATGATGTCACTTCCTGTCTTGAGATATCGTGGATTTATCAGTTTTTATATGGGTATTTTGTGTGGAGAACTCCTCTTTTACTATTAAAGATATGATGTTGAACTTTTCAGGGCTGATAGACGAAAGACTGAAATAGTGTCTAATGGTCATTAATCATCTTTATCTCAAAGAGCGCCGAAGCTCGCCCGAGCTTGAAAATTAAGATAAAAAAAGCGTCATGATTTTTCTTGGTTTTCTTTAAATATCTCTTTTCTTGAAAGCATTTTGTTAATACATGTATAACAAAAAAACTTAATTAAATCAAGAGCTTTCATTTCAGATCATGAAAAAGGGGCTGGCCCTTCAAATTAGGGGCTGAGGGGGCTCTAAAGTCTTTTATTGATAACTTTTTACCGTGAAATATTTTGTGATGCGTTAAAGAAGCAATTATGTTTATTCTTAGGTTATTAACCTAATCATGGCAATCATTTACTCCTATGTTACGTAATTTTAAGGGGCCAGAAGTCCAAAACTTTGATGTTCAATATCTCAAAATAAAGAAACATTTGGATAAGCAATATTGAACAAAAGATGCTCAAAATATTGAGCTTAACAATCTGAAACCATAATTTCCTTGTTATGCGGTCCCTAAAAGGAGTTACAGGGTCGGCCCCTAAAACGACCCTCTCCAGATATCTCGAGAACGGTACAAAATTTGTAAACACTTTTTGAACAAAATGTGTTTGAATTGACAAGAGCTTTCATTTGAAATCATAAAAAAGGGGCTGGCCCTTCAAATTAGGGGCTGAGGGGGCTCTAAAGTCTTTTAATGATAACCTTTTACCGTGAAATATTTTTTGATGCGTTATAGAAGCAATTATGTTCATTCTAAGGTTATTTACCTATACATGGCAATCATTTACTCCTATGTTACGTAATTAGGGATTTTAAGGGGCCAGAAGTCCAAAACTTTAATGCTTAATATCTCAAAATGAAGAAACATTTGGATAAGCAATATTGAACAAAAGATGCTCAAAATATTGAGCTTAACAATAATCAACTATAATTTCTTTGTTATGCGGTCCCTAAAAGGAGTTACAGGGTTGGCCCCTAACACGACCCTCTCAAAATATCTCAAGAACGTACAAAATTTGTAATTACTTGTTGAACAAAAAGTGTTTGAATTGACAAGAGCTTTCATTTGAAATCATGAAAAAGGTGCTGGCCCTTCTAATAAGGGGCTGAGGGGGCTCTAAAGTATTTTAATGATAACGTTTTACTGTTAAATATTTTGTGATACGTTATAGAAGTAATTATGTTCATTCTAATGTAATGTACCTGTACATGGCAATCATTTACTCTTATGTTACGTAATTAGGGATTTTAAGGGGCCAGAAGTCTAAGGCTTTGATGCTCAATATCTCAAAATGGAGGAACACTTTGGAAAGCAATATTTAACAAAAGATGCTAAAAATATTGAGCTTAACAATGTACAACCATATATTGTTTTTATCTGGACCCTAAAAGGAGTATAAGGACCGGATATCAAAACGATTTTTCCCAGATATCTCAAAAACGGTAACCAATTTCTAAATACTTATTAGTGGTACACAAAAATACCTTTTGATTAAAATTAATGAATAGGAGCTGATCCCTCAAATAAGGGACACCAGAGGGATAGATAGTCTTTCACCCATTACTCATAGATCCCGCCTCCTTTTCCGGATACGTTTCGCTGATGAAGGTCAAGAGTAAGGTCATTCCATATTCTAAAAATCGGACGGAAGACCTCCTCGTTGCTCGCAACGAGATCGTATCTAGTTAGTATTTTTTTTCTTTTTTTTTCTTACAAATTTTGTGCACGCGAGTTCTCGTAAACGGCTTTGTCGATTTTTATGAAACTTTCAGATCTAATAGAAGTTGATCTGAACCTTATTGGAAATTTTTTGTATTGATGACGTCATTTCCGTTTCTGAGATATTGACGATTTAGTGATTTTTTGAGGGTCTGCTTGTCCATTGAACTCCTCCTAAACGGTAAAAGATATTGAGTTCAAATTTTCAGGGATGATAGACAAAAGATTGAAGATATGTCTAAAGGCAATCATCAATGTCTAGCTCAAAGAGCCTAAAAGCTCGCCTGGAACCGAAAATAAATATTAAAAAAAAGTCATGATTTTTTGTGGTTTTCTTTGTTTATCTCTTTTCTCAAAAATATTTTGTTAAAACTTTATTAGCAAAAAAAGTTTATATTTATAAGAGCTTTCATTTAATACCAAGAAAAAGGGGCTGGCCCCTAAAATTAGGGAGCCAAAAGGGTCTAAAATCTTTGATTTGTAGCTCTTTATTGAGAGTTATTTTGTTATAAATTATAGAAGCAAAATTGTTTATCTTACTGTTATGTACCCATACAATAAAATGCCTTTCTCATATGTTACGTAATTAGGGATTTTTAGGGGTCAGAAGTTCAAAACTTTTATCATCTATATCTCCTTAATGAAAAATATTTTTATAAGCAGTGTAAAAGAAAAAGTGTTTAGAATGACGTTTTCAACAATATTCAACTCTCAAAATTTCGTTAAACGGCCCCTAAAAGAAGATAAGGGACCGGCCCCTAAAACCTTCTTTCTCATATATCTCCAAAACGGTAACGAATTTCTAAAGATTTGTTGAACAAAATGTGTTTAGAATTAAATGACCTTTTCTTTGATATCAAGAAAAAGGGGCTGGCCCCTCAAATAAGGGGACCAAAGGGCTCTAAAGTCTTTAATCTGTAGCCCTTTACTGAGATATATTTTGTGATAGATTATAGAAGCAAATGTGTTTATCTTATAGTTCTGTATTCAAGCAATATAATGATTTAATCATGTGTTACGTAATTAAGGGTTTTTAGGGGCCAAAAGTCAAAAAATTTGATCACCCATATCCCAGAAAGGAAAAATATTTTGTAATGCATTATAAAAGAAAAGTTGTTCAAAATGATGTTCTCAACAAATTGCAACCGTCAAAATTTCGTTGAACGGCCCCTAAAAGGAGATAAGGGACCGGCCCCTAAAACCTTCTTTCTCATCTATCTCCAACACGATAACGAAATTCTAAACACTTGTTGAACAAAATTTGTGTAGAATTAAATGACCTTTTATTTGAAATCAAGAAAAAGGGCTGGCCCCTCAAATTAGGGGACCAAAGGGCTCTAAAGTCTTTAATCTGTAGCCCTTTACTGAGATATATTTTGTGATAGATTATAGAAGCAAATGTGTTTATCTTATAGTTCTGTATTCAAGCAATGTAATGATTTGATCATGTGTTACGTAATTAAGGGTTTTTAGGGGCCAAAAGTCAAAAATTTTGATCACCCTTATCTCAGAAAGGAAAAATATTTTGTAATGCAGTATAAAAGAAAAGTTGTTCAAAATGATGTTCTCAACAAATTGCAACCGTCAAAATTTCGTTGAACGGCCCCTAAAAGGAGATAAGGGACCGGCCCCTAAAACCTTCTTTCTCATCTATCTCCAAAACGGTAACGAATTACTAAACATGTGTTGAACAAAATTTGTTTAGAATTTAATGACATTTCATTCCATATCAAGAAAAAGGGGCTGACCCCTAATAAAAGGGGACCAAAGGGCTCTAAAGTCTTTAATCTCTAGCCCTTTACTGAGAAATATTTTGTGAAATATTATAGAAGCAAATGTGTTTATCTTATATTTATTTATTCAAGCAATGTAATGATTTTATCATGTGTTACGTTATTAAGGGTTTTTAGGGGCCAACAATTTTTAAACACTTGCTGACAAAATGTGTTCAGAATTAAATGTCCTTTCATTTGAATCCAAGAAAAAGGGACTTGCCCCTTAAATTAGGGGATCAAAGAGCTCTAAAATCTTTTATCTATAGCCCTATAATGAGAGCCATTTTGTGAAAGGTTATTAAAGCCAGATTAGGTTAACAAAGCAAGAGAACTTATACAAAAACAATACAATAAAGCATTAGTACTCTACTCCTTTTCCATAACATGTTTGCTGTCGAAAATCAAAGTCGATGATGTCATATTTCATTCTAAAAATCGAACGGAAGACCTCCTCGTTGCTCGCAACGAGATCGTGTCTAGTTATACTTTTTTTTCTTTTTCTGACTTTTTTGGATCGTTATTTCTATGAAACTATTCAACCGATTTACACCAAATTTTTAGGAGTTATAAAGCATCAATGTCGCTATTGATTATTAAAATTTCAAATGATTACGTCACTTCCGGTTTCAGATATGGACGATTTTGTAAATTTTTAAGGGTCATTTTGTCCTCGCATCTCCTCTGAAACTAATCATGATAAAAGCTTGAAATTTGCAGGGATTGTAGATGAATGTCTGTAGATTTCCCTCCATGCTTCCAATTGCGGAAAATGCGTAAGGCCTAGAAGCTCGCCTGAACCTGAAAATTAGCACCAAATTTTTTCACAAAATTTTCGCACATTTTCCGTAATATCTTTTGACGTATAAATATTTTGTTAAAACATGTAATGCAAAAGCTGTTTCAATTTGCACGGGCTTTTATTTGATATCAAGAAAAAGGGGCTGGCCCCTCAAATTAGGGGCCAAGAGGGCTCTAAAGTATATTTGCAATAACTTTTTAGTGAACAATAATTTGTTATAAATTATAGAAGCAAAAATGTTCATTGTACAGCTGTTTATCTATACAGTACCATACTTAAGTCATATATTACGTAATTAGGGGTTTCAAGGGGCCAGAAGTTCAAAACTTTGATCATTAATATCTGAAAAAGGAGAAATATTTTGAAAAGCAATGTAGAACAAAAGTTGTTCAAAATAATGTTCTGTACAATATGCTACCTTAAATGTTTTTGTTTATGACCCCATTTAGGAGTTAAAGGGTCGGCCCCTAAAACACATTTGTACAGATATCTTAAGAACGGTAAACATTTTGTTTACACTTGTTAAACAAAATATGTTTATGTTTACAAGACCTTTCATTTGATGTCAAGAAAAAGGGGCTGGCCCCTCAAATTAGGGGCCAAGAGGGCTCTAATGTCTTCTTACAATAACTCTTTAGTGAACAATAATTTGTTATAAATTATAGAAGCAAAAAAGTGTTCATTGTACAGCTGTTCATCTATACATTACCATACCTAAGTCATATATTACGTAATTAGGGGTTTCAAGGGGCCAGAACTCAAAACTCTGATCATTAATATCTGAAAAAGGAGAAATATTTTTAAAAGCAATGTAGAACAAAAGTTCTTCAAAATAATGTTCTTAACAATATGATATCAAAAATTTTGTTGTTAGTGGCCCCGGTAAGGTGTTAAAGGGTCGGCCCATAAAACGCATTTGTACAGGTATTTCGAGAACGGTTAACAATTCCTGAACACTTGTAGAACAAAATATGTTTATATTAGCGAGACCTTTTATTTGATATCAAGAAAAAGGGGCTGACCCCTCAAATTAGGGACCAGAAGGGCTACTAAGTCTATTCATAATAACTCTTTTCTGACCAATAATTTGATATTAATCATAAAGCAGCAAAGAAGCTTTTATTAAGTTTAATTTAAAACCGAAACCCGTTTTAAAATCGGACGATGCATTACAGAGATATCGGGGTTAAAAAATTGATTTTTCCGGAAATTTTGATTCCGCGTCCTTGGTTTAAAAAATAGCGTAATGTTTAAAATAAAATTAACTCGTACCAAAAATTATTGTTAAGTCGTACGTGAACCCATTCGGATTTTTTTGGTTAAGTCGGTCTTGAAATCGGAAAGGTGTTTGTTAAGTCGTACTTAAAATCATTCTGATTTTGTTAAGTCGTACCAGGAATAATTCGATTTTTTTCATCTTTTATATTTTAGTTACTCTTGTTATTGGTTGAAGAGCTCTGCTTCTTACAGGAACCTCCAGCTTTACTTCCGACATTAACGGAAGACCCACTCGTTGCTTTGCAACGAGCTTTGCTCTAGTTCATTATTATTATTCTTCCTCTGACTTTTCTTGAGGCTTATATCTCAAAAACTATTCAACCGATTACCACGAAATTTTCAGAACTTGTTTGGTATCGTAAATACTCGAGGTTGTTAAGATTTGAACGTATGACGTCACTTCCGGTTTCAGAAACTGACGATTTTGTAAATTTTTAAGGGTCATTTTGTCCACGCATCTTCTCCGAAACTAATCAAGATAGAAGCCTGAAATTTTCAGGGATTGTAGATAAATGTATGTAGATGTACCCCATTGCCTTCACAAATGAAAATTGTGCAAGGCTTCGAAGCTCGCCTGAACCTGAAAATAAGAACCACATTTTTCCACGAAATTTTTGAACATTTTCTGAAATATCTTTTGATGTATACATATTTTGTTAAATAATGTAAAGCAAAAGATGTTTATTTTTGCAAGACCTTTGATTTGATTTCAAGGAAAAGGGGCTGGCCCCTCAAATTAGGGGCCAGGGGGGCTCTAAAGTCTTCTTACAATAACTTTTTACTGAACAATAATTTGTTATTAATCATAGAAGCAAAAATGTTCATTGTACAACCGTTTATCTATACAGTACCATAGCTAAGTCATATATTACGTAATTAGGGGTTTCAAGGGGCCAGAAGTTCAAAACTTTGATCATTTATATCGGAAAACGAAGAAACATTTTGAAAATCAATGTAGAACAAAAGTTGCTCAAAATAATGTTCTGTACAATATGCCACCTTAAATTTTTTTGTTGATGGCCCCATTAAGGAGTTTAAGGGTCGGCCCCTTAAACACATTTGTACAGATATCTCGAGAACGGTTAACTCTTTGTGAACACTTGGTGAACAAAATATGTTTATATTTGCAAGACCTTTAATTTGATATCAAGAAAAAGGGGCTGGTCCCTCAAATTAGGGGCCAAGAGGGCTCTAAAATCGTCTTACAATAACTCTTTACTGAACAAAAATTTGTTATTAATTATAGAAGCAAAAATGTTCACTGTACAGCTGTTTATCTTTACAGTACCATAGCAAAGTCATATATTACGTAATTAGGGGTTTCAAGGGGCCAGAAGTTCAAAACTTTGACTATTAATATCTGAAAAAGGAGAAATATTTTGAAAAGCAATGTAGAACACAAAATGTTAAGAATAATGTTCTTAACAATATGGCAACTAAAAAATTTTTGTTGGTCGCCCCGATAAGGAGTTAAAAGGTCGGCCCCTAAAACACAGCTGTTCAGATATTTCGAAAACGTTTAACAATTCGTGAATACATGTGAACAAAATATGTTTACATTTGGGAGACCTTTATTTTATATAAAGAAAAAAGGACTGGCCCCTAAAATTAGGGGCTAAAAGGGCTAGTAAGTCTTTTTATGATAACTTTTTTCTAAGCGATAATTTGTATTTTTTATTTAGCAAAAACAAAGAACTTTGTAAGCTTAATCTAACACTGAAATTCGTTTTCAAATCAGACCATGCACTTCAGAGAAGTTCGGGTTTAAAATTTGATTTTTCCGGAAATTTTGATTCCGCGTTCTTGATTTAAAAAAAAGCGTGAAGTTAAATGAAAAATTAATTCGTACCAAAAATAATCGTGTCAAGTCGTACATTAACACATTCGGGTTTATTTTGTTAAGATATTCTTGAAATCGAAAAAGTTTTTGTTAAGTCGTACCAAGAATTATTCGATTTTATACTAAATTGTTTTAGTTACTCTTGTTCTTGGCTTAAGAACTCTGCTTCTTACAGATACTTCTAGCTTTTCTCTTGACATTAACGGAAGACCCACTCGTTGTATTGCAACGAGCTTTGCTCTAGTTCTACGTTGTTTTTTAACAGAAAACTATATAAACTATAAAACTGTAAAATTGCACCTAAAATGCAAAAAGCACGAACTAGGTTAAATGAATTGAGTATAGAGAGACTGTGCCTTAAAAATGCTACCAATTGATATTGATTCAAAAATTGTTATAATCGAAAACGTTTAAAATTAGTAAACATTCTGAAAACAAAAACCATTTTTATAGTTCCTACCCTCATCTTTATGAAGATTATGTAATGAAAATGATCAAATATTGTTTAAACCACAATGGTGTAACAGATAAAGATTTACAAACCGTGGAGGGGAGCGCGGTCAAATACGGGATCCGCGTTGACAGCACTGTACACGTAAACCTTGAAACGCGTGCAAGTAGTGTGTATGTTTAAAACGAAAGGGGTTAGGGTTATGGTCAGATAAATTGAAATAGCATGTATGTGCATTATATAAATAACATAAACTTGTTTGCAAATGTTTGATAAAACCATTTAAATTGCGTCAATATTTATTACTTACCTAATAGGAAAAAAGGCAAATGAACGTCACCATTGATAAAAACGATGCATCAAAATATTTGTTAGTAATGTTCTGTTGCGTTTCATTTAACTATGTGAACAAAGTTTTCTTTGTTTGTACGTTAAAACGTCTGCATTTTAGATATCTTATCTGTAGCAAACTCAATGTCAAATGTTTTCCTGGTAGAAATACCTAAGTATCTAATACAAGTATTGATTTTTTTATCAAATCATGAGCCATCCATTTCGAGAATGAAGAGGCCGATTGTGTTATGTTTGAACTTGTTTTACCACAATTTATTTTATCCAGATAAACCCCTATAAGTATTTTTTTAATGAAAATATTTTGTATCGTATCTGCTATTTCAGATGATCAAATATATTTTTGAATTTTGATTTGTATCATTGCAATGTGTATATTGATTTATATTGTTTAAAGAGTAGCAATTTATTTACAGGATTCGATGATAAAGTTAAAACATTTAGACATTCAAAAAAGAATACACACTTACTTTGATATGTAATGAAGAGTTTTAAATTCAGAACAATTTTTGGCACAATGAAGTGATATGGATTAAAACTGTATATTGCTCTTTTTTATTTTTCATTTCTCAAAACAAATAAAATTTAAATAAATGTATAATTTTCTGATCCAAAACCTGGACCATTGTTTAAGATTATGCATGTGAGTATAATTAAATGGTACCCCGTTTCTGACCTTTGCAAACAGTCATGCATTGAATCATTCATTAACGGTATCATTGTATTATGCATGTGGACAAATCTATACAAAAATGCATATAAATAACTAAACTGAAAAATGCACACTAGCTGAAAGAAGCTAAAAGTGTCAATGGACCTGTCTTATCCCACTTCCCGAAAAAAATCAACTCTCTCTCTCTATATATATATATATATTTCTCTCTCTCTCTCCTTCATGATTTATAAAAAAAAACCCAAAACTGACAGCAAATATCAGCGATTTTGAACTTCATAAAGGCTGTTTAATTCTATGCATTATTACACTGGTCATAACAGTCAAAATATAGGTGATCATTTCATCATTTCGATCGGTGTGTGGTTATATGCACGTGCTGATCATGTTGTGTTATTATGCGCTTTATCTCAGTCAGGTTACATGGTAAATTAAAGAACATTGCAGATTTCACGCACTCCTAAACTTACTTTTTCATTTTTTTTTTTACAAATTACAGAACACGGTCATTTGTTTAACAGGTCGAGACCACTAGATTTTGTGACTTCGGCATAAATTTGCATACATAATTAGGTATCTGTTTACTTTTATTGCCAAACCAATCAGGTGAATGAGTTGCAAAGCATTGTGGGCTACTACAAGTTTCAGTGTATACAAAGTGTACTGAAAATATATTACCATTTTGAATTGTCCTTTGGAAACTCATTTTCAATTATTTTTCATAAAAAAGATAATAAACATGGAAAATCAAGTCTGATCTTTCATTTCTAAGCTCACATTTGAAAAAAATATTGCCTATGAAGCCTTATATCAACCCATCTAAACACCTCATTGTCAAAGTTCAAAAGAGATGTACGCCCTATTATATTAGAAGCAGTGAGTACGTTTTTCACGTAGTACCCCAGGTTTGGGACAACATTTATTAGTAGAATTTTGAAGTTTCTTCAGGGACACTCATCAGAATGCTTAGTGTACCAAATACTACACGATACATTACTTGTACTTCTGTATTTGTATATTTGTGCATTTCTACTATCGTAGCTTTTTATGTATGTTGAAAATGTACAATTACCTGCATTTATTAATGGTGTACAATAATTACTTCACCAATAAACAATTAGGCAGTTTTTCCTTATCAAAATCTGCTTGTACTTGTATGCGTATGTATACCAGTCTATTGATACTGATCGATCTTTGAAGCAACAATTGATAAATTAAAACAACAGTATTTTTCAATGTGAGCATGGAACAATGTCTACGGTAAGTAATCTTTCCTTTTTTACCTTCTAAAGTAAAGATCAAGTTGTACAAATTTTCCCGCAAGCAATTAAATATTGTGTCTAAAACAGCCACAAACCACGTGTATGTGTTGAAAAGTAAACACGTAGTAGACCGTCATGCTTTTCACCTCTATCACTGGATTTAAGAACCTTTTTGACGTGAATATTGTCACATGTTAAATAATGCTATCCATATAAAGTAGTGTACCCGACCTGTTTAAATGCATGTAATACAACGAGCGGTTTATCGGTGTACAAGTATATCTTGATCTGTGTCAATGTTGAGTCAAAAATATTCACATTTGTAATAATATTGCCCTCTATGAAATGCAAAGAAAAACATGCACCGTCTAACACATGAATGCTAAATATAAATTTTTAAAAACCCAAATTAATTTAAAGTTTTTGATTTATTTAGCGAGCAGTTAAAGAGCGTACAGGGATGTCAGGAACGTGCACAAGGGTATACAGTGGCTTACAGGAGATGACAGGGGCGTACAGTGGGTGACAGGGGCTTACAGTGGCACACAGGGGTTTTGTACAGGGACACACAGGGGATGGCAGGGTATACATGGGCTCCGTACAGTGGCATACACGGGATGTACAGGGGATGACAGTGAAAACACAAATGGTGACAGGGGAAGACAGGCGATTTTCATATGGACAGGGGTTTTTAGTGCAAGATGGCATACTACTGCTTATTATGGTTGCATCAACATGTAATAGATGATATATATGAATAGTAGGAAATGAAGACGTATGAAAAATACGGAAAAAAAGGTAGAGAAGAATAAACGCGCATTTATCGTACACAGATATAGCATTTTGTTTACAATTTTTTTATCTTATATTTGCAATAAATTCATGTACAAAACTAACAAGGCAGTGTTTTTAGTATACGGAATATAATTGTCTCCAGGCAGCAATAAGTCAAGAGTTTTAGGTTTTTGTATAAATTTGATCTGCAATGAATAGAGTGTTTCTTTCCTTTACGTATTTAACACAATATACTAAAAAAGGAAATTTATGTCACAGATTTTCGAGCGGAATTAATTAAAATTTATATTTACTGTAAGACAAAGAATAAGACAATATGTTTACATTGTTTTTAAATATTTAATATAGTTTGAATCAATACATATTGAAAGTAGTGGTCCTAGTATGGGAACTGGTAAGGTCCTCCACTGTAGTATATTGCCACTTGGTCTAAACAAAAATGGACTGGTAAGGTCCTCCAATGGACAATTTTCTCCACTGGCCACTTAGTCTACACAAGACTTCACCAGTATTCGGCAATGAGCACCACCATCGATGAAAGTGGTTTACATACTGGCTGGAAGAAGGGACCTGCGCCAACATAGTACACAAACACATTAAGTACATGACAAAAGCCAATGTGGCTTTTACACCAATACGCACCATGCTTTACTTACAGGCTATACGGTCATGAATGACACACCTAGCATAGACGCTTATTACACACACAAAATACTGATATACTGTCTTAAAAAAGACTTACTAAAAGCATGTTAGCTTTGACACTCACAAAATATTAACTCATAATTACTTAAATGCATTGTTTCATAATACTACTCATTACTAAAAAAGGAATATGACCATAATAGTCCGCCATACTTAAAATAGATTCAAACACATGTATCTAAACATAGACATTTATATTCAAACGTAACAAATAAGCATAGAAACGATTGGAATACAATGACTGGATGTTTTAGAACAGTATGAACGAAATGACGATAAACCTCACCTCAGAAAAAGCCGGTACCAGGTTCACCCCAGAGTAAGCACACAGCTATTCATATTAACAACATGCATAGTGACTGGATGGTATGCACGAGAGAAGTATAAGTACGTCCTTCCCTCTGGACTGCCTCGTCCAAACTGATACTGCACGGACTGGCGGGTTTAAAGCCCAGTGAACTGAGGTTCAATTGGGGTATTTACAAATACGTAAGACTAAAACACTAAGGGGCTCACCACGGGATATGTGATTAACTTAAAATACGAAACTAAATATATGCAATGATGAATTTTAATGCGACATTTCCCTCCCTTTTTAGAGAAGTACGAAGTACTGGAAAACCCATTAAAATTTAAAATACTGAAAGTAAACAAATTTATATCAAACGACTTAGGTAGTCTGCAACCACATTGTTTTTACATTTCACTGCATGTATAGTAAACCTGTAAGGTTGCAAACAAAGCGCCCAGCGCATAAGTCTAGGATTAGTGACCTTAGCTTTATTTAAGTAAACAAGTGGGCTATGATTTGTCTCTAAAATGAACTCATGTCCATACAAATACTTTTGGAATTTCTGAATTGCCCAAACAACTTCCAAGCACTCTTTCTCAACAGTTGCATACTTGCACTCACTCTATCTTAGCTTTCTACTAGCATAAGCAATTTGGAAATTCTGACCAAGTTCTTCTTGTAAAAGAACTGCACCTAGACCTCTGTCTGAAGCGTCCGTCTGTAGAATGAAAGTATCCTTGATATTGGGAAGTTTAAATATGAGACACTTAGTAAGTGAAGCTTTTAACTTCTGAAATGCTAAATTGTGAGCATCTTCCCATTTCAACTTAGTGGGTAAACCTTTTTTTGGTAAAGTCAGTCAATAGTGACGCGATTTGAGCAAAATTGGACACAAATTTCAGGTAAAACCCAACTAAACCAAGGGATGACCTTAACTGTGTTTTCGTAACAAGGATAGGGGCATTACAAGCTTCAACCTTGTCAAAGTCTGGCTTCAACTCCTCATTACACACTACATGTCCGAGACAGTCAATATTTGAATAGGCCAATTAACATTTATCTGGTTTTGCTGCCAGACCCGCTGTCCGCAATCGCTGAAAAAGCTCATCTAGTACAAACAAATGATGATCTAGAGACTTTGTGTACATCAAAATGTCATCTATGAAATTGTCTACATTCTCCATTCCATGCAAGACTTTGCGCATTAATCTTGAAAATGTGGCCGGAGCCGTAACTAACCCAAAAAGCATGACCCTGAACTGAAACAAACCCTTACCTGTTCTAAAAGCTGTTTTTGGTTTCGAATCATCTGTTAACTTAACCTGCCAGTACCCTTTTGATAGATCAATTTTTGAAAAGAATTTATGTCCTGCAAGTTTGGAAAAACATTTCATCAGCATCTGGCATTGGCTCTGAATCAAATATGGCACGATAACAACTGGTGAACAATACGGGGAGTCAGAAGATTCAATAATGTTCATATTCAACATGTCACTCACTTCTTTGTTTACTGTTTCCTCTATTGAATATGGTATCTGACGATTTTTGACATGAATCGGTTTAGCACTTGTCGTTCTAATATCATGTTCAAGTACACTTGTGATACCAGGACGGTCTTGAAAAACATCATCAAACTTAAATAGCAACTTCATCAATCTGTTCTTGCTCTTTAATGACAATGATGGGTTAATGTTTACTGTGCTTACACTAACCTGTGATTGAGGGTACTCATCTAACTGTCCATCTTGGTCCTCATCATCCACACAATCAACTACTGCTGCGTTCACTAAACCAAGAACACCTGCATCTTCCATCACTAAAGTAACATCTAAAATTGGTCTCTCTATGTACTTTTTCAAAAGATTTATATGAAAGGTTTTTGTCTTACCTTTCATATCTAACTGATCATCAACTCTGTTGAATTTCTTTGTGACCACAAAAGGTCCTTTCCACTGAATCAATAATTTGTTATAGTCAGTCAGTAAAAGAACAAGAGCTTTATCTCCTACCTTTAGACTTCTAGTTCTATTTTTCCTGTCATAGTGTTTGTTGTATATAGTAGACGACTTTTCTAGACTCTCTTTCGCAAGTTCAGCCATAGATTGGAGTCTGTCCTTGAGTTCTAAGACATATTGGTAGGTTGTCTTGACGTTGGGATCTGGTATATTGTTTGTCCACAACTCCTTCAATATGGAAATAGGTCCACGAACTGATCTATTATATACCAACTCAAAGGGTGAGAATCCAAGACTCTCCTGTGGCACTTCTCGGTAGGCAAACAGCACAACACTTAGGTACTTGTCCCAATCTTTTGGTTTCTCGGAACAGAGTCGCTTCAACATCTGCTTTAAGGTCCCGTTGAATCGTTCCACCAACCCATTACAGCTAGGATGATACGGGGTTGTTGTCCGCTGACTAAGAGAAATAAGGCTACTTACCTCTGACATTAATGCGGAAGTAAACTGAGCTCCCATATCTGTCAACATTTCACGAGGTATACCAATTCTCGAGAACATTTCTATTAAAGCCTATGCAATTCTCTCTGTTTCGATGCTGGGAAGTGCGATGGCTTCAGGATAGCGAGTAGCATAATCCACTTAAGTGAGAATGTAGCAATTACCTTTGTCTGTGATCGGAGAAAGAGGGCCCACCAGGTCAACAGCAACTCTCTGAAACGGTTCGTCTATGAGTGGCATTCGTTCAAGAGGTACTTTCTTAATATTACCTTTGTGAACTGTGCGCTGACAAATGTCACAATACTGGCAAAATCTTCGCACATCACTCTGGATTCCTGGCCACCGAAATTCTGACGTTACTCTCGCTTAAGTCCGCTGTGTTCCTAAATGACCTGCTAGCAATGAATCATATTCAAGTTTCATCACCTGGTTTCGGAATTTATCGGGAACAATTAATTGAGAATAACTCTTTTCCCTTTCTCCCGCAGTGGTACTATACTGTCTAAACATTAGGTCGTTTTTCTTAAACCAACTCACTTTACCATTTTTCTTAACCTGAGAGAGATTTTTCTCGACATTTTCACGTACCTTTTTGCAAAGAATAATCATGCTTCTGTGCATCCCTAATTGTCATCGGATTGATATCTTCAGTAATCATGTCTGGAACGCTAAGTTGGTTTACTCTTGTCACGTTTCTGTTGCCTAGACTCAACAGCATTTACCTGCCAATCTGGATCTTGTTGATCTGCTGGTTTGGCATCTGGAACTATCAAGTCGTACACAGGATTTTCCATACACCATACCTCATACAGTACCCGCAACGTTATTTTTTACAATCCTAGCCTATCGTATCGTGTATCAATCCTATCGTATCGTGCATTTATACTGTTCTATCGTGCGTTAATTCTATCCTATCGTGCGTGTATACTGTTCTATTGTGCGTTAATCCTATCCTATCGTGCGTTAATCCTATCAGGTTTATCGTTTAATTAACTTCCGTTTATCCTATCGTGTTAATCGTTTCATGCCTTTTCATAAGCAAGTAAATTTATTACTAAGTTGCAACTCGTTCGGTGCGCCGTATACGAATATTTATCGAACAAGAATTGTAAAATACTATTCAACATTCCGTCATGATACTAATTTTTTTAATTTTTTAGATCAAAATTAACCAACTAGGGTGTTCGGTAATGAAAACGATTTTAACAATACCGAAAATTTATTGATCATGAAAGCTCATAATTTTAGTTGAAAAAAAATTAACTGGTCATTTTATACATTCTATAAATAATGCAGCGATGATTAAAAACTTGGCAATTGTTACTAAAAAGAAATTCCACGTAAATCTTTATTTGTACATGTTCTCTCTCAAATTCTGCAATTATCAGTTTGTTCGTAAATATCGTTTAAAGCGATCATACGTTTATCATGAACATCGTTTATCCTTTCCTATCGTGTATCAATCCTATCATATCGTGCATGTATACCGTTATATCGTGCGTTAATCCTATCCTTTCGTGCATGTATACTGTTCTATCGTGCGTTAATGCTATCTTATCGTGCGTTAATCCTATCGTTTATCTTGTAAAAAATAACGTTGCGGGTACTGTACTGACCTTTCAGAAATGGCGTATCGATGGACACCTCGGCAATCGGGACAGATACCTGCTAAAATACAAGTCTGTTTCTTACCAACTATAAGGTTTTCCTCGTGTATCTTGCTCATTTTAACAACAATACCACTACACCCAGTATCTCTTAGTACCGTCACAGGGACATTGTTAACATACCCTGCATATAATGGCATGTTAAAAAACGTGTTCTTCTGACAAGATGATGACATTGTCATTGGAGAAGAAGATATTCTGGAATCTACAATAGAATCAGTAGGCATTGTGCTAACAAAACAAACCTTTTTCTCTGAAGATCCAGCGTCTTGCACTGCATTAGAAACGTTAATGAACGATGTTCTAGACTTACATTCTGATGCAATGTGTCCGTACCTTTGTAACATTTACGATCTGTCTTTGGAATAAACCTTTTCTTATCATTAGGTACATGCTTGTTCTCACCTACATCTGTTCTCTTCACTTGATCAACTTTTTTTGCTAAAGGCATCATACCCTTACCCGTAGCTTGGAGCGCATTTAGGTCACGATCATCTTTATACTGATCAGCCAAGTTTGCCATTCTTGTCAAATTCTTAGGTAATCTTTCCTTTAAAAATAGTTTCAAATCTTAACTACACACATGTAAAAATTGATCGCGTAACATAAGATCATACAAGTCTTCAAATGATTTGGAAACCTTTGCCATTTCAATCCACCTATCAAAATAACTACTCAACCGAACAGCGAACTGGGAAAATGTTTCACTAGGATCTGACCTACATGATCGAAATTTCTTTTTAAAACCGTCATTTGTCAATTCAAAGCGTCTGAGTAATGCTGTCTTTAAGGTACTATAGTTAAGGGCATCAGTTTTGGGCATCAACGCATAAACATCTAAAGTTTTCCCTTTTAATAAAGCACTAAGATTTATAGCCCAATCCGATATATCCCAACGCTGAGCTACAGTGAACCTTTCAAATCTTAAAGCTGCTTGGTCCGATTTTTTTGTAATTACAGTATCAATTTTTTTTTCATACAAATCATTTATCTTAGAATGTTATGGACTTTCTCCTATTTACACCAGCAGAATCAGTCTCCTTTCAAAGTTAGAAATATTCAAAGTAAATAAAAATAATTTCTCTTTGGGCAAACGAAAAAACAAACCAAAATGCATCACGGGAATGTTTAGAAAAGGAAATTGCTTGGTTTCGTCCCCTGAATGATTGGGGTTATTCAACCCGCATGCTATGCATCGATTGTATAGAAAGCAGACTTTGGAAATATAAGCTAACAAAAAGTACATATGTTTATTTGTAATTTGTCTGATCATTTCGACCTTTATTTAAAGCGATGTCAAATTCGTAATACAACCATACCCGTCTCGTCGTCAGGGGTGAAATTTAACATGAGGCGAAATAACGCGGTACCTTTTAATGTCGTTTGTTTTGTTAGCAAGTTTTGTACGTATTTTTCTTCATTGAAATTTGGCATAATTGACGGGTTAAACTACTGCAATGTCTATTATTATACATATACTAAGCATAGCCATCGTTTAAAAGCGTGCATAAAATTTGATATAAAATCGGACCAAGCAGCTTTAAAAGATAACTATCCATCTCATCGTGAGAAGATCAAAAAAAGGGAGTTTGGAATTTTAGTGGACACATGACTATCGTAAGATTTTGACTCACTTGCAGTATAAGATTGTTGCTCTAATTTCTTTTTCTCAATGTCAATCTTCACTTTCTCTCTCTCTAACTCAAAATTATGTTTCTCTCTCTCAGCATCCGCTTGAGCATGCATCTTAATCTTTTCCAACTCTCTCTGAGCTTATCTCATCTCTTCTAATAGCTTGCTGTTCTTTGATAAAATCTGCCAGAGCAGTGTCCTTAAGACCTAAACCCTCACCAAATGCTTTTAACTAATTCAAATCATCCATGTTTGACATGAAACTATCGGTACAAGAATAGATTAACTTGAACCTCACTTCACATGTGACTAACTCAAAACCACCAGTAGCTATGATACACAATACATCGCGAAAACAAATACATCCAGTATCACAAAACACAAAATAGCTTACTACTCTACAGTTACCAGAAGGTTCCGACTTACTGAGACAGGTCCAACTCTGGTTAGCATTTTTCCAAAACCCCAAACAACCAGTACACGGTTGATTTTGTACAACACAGAACAAACACAAAAGAACAATGGTACACACAAACTGAAACAACATAAATGAACATGAATAACATGGAACAAAAACAAAATGGTAAACAAATTGAACACTGCGTAGTTGTTTTTTTTTTCAGAAAAAACTTTACAATTTTTTTTAATACAAAGATTTTGGGGCATCTATCCCACTTCTGACACCAATTTGTCACAGATTTTCGAGAAGAATTACTTAAAATTTATATTTACTGTAAGACAAATGAAAAGACAATACTTTTACATTGTTTTTACATATTTAATATAGTTTGAATCAATACATATTGAAAGTAGTGGTCCTAGTATGGGAACTGGTAAGGTCCTCCACTGTAGTCTATTGCCACTTGGTCTAAACAAAAATGGACTGGTAAGGTCCTCCAATGGACAATGTTCTCCACTGGCCACTTAGCCTACACAAGACTTCACCAGTTATCGGCAATGAGCACCACCATTGATTACAGTGGTTTACATACTGGCTGGAAGAAGGGACCTGCGTCAACATAGTACATAAACACATTAAGTACTTGACAAAAGCAACTGTGGCTTTTACACCAATACGCACCATACTTTGGTCATGAATGACACACTTAGCATAGACGCTTATTACACACACAAGATACTGATATACAGTCTTAAAAAAGACTTACTAAAAGCATGTTAGCTTTTACACTAACAAAATACTAACTCATAATTACTTAAATGCAGTGTTGCATAATACTACTCATTACTACAAAAGGAATATAACCATAATAGTCCGCCATACTTAAAATAGATTCAAACACGTGTATCAAAACATAGACATTTATATTCAAACGTAACAAATAAGCATAAAAACGATGCGAATACCATGACTGGGTGTTTTAGAACACTGTGAACGAAATGACGATAAAATTGACAATTAAAAAACCTCATCTCAGAAAAAGCCGGTACCAGGTTCACCCCAGAGTAAGCACACAGCTATTATTAACAACATGCATAGTGACTGGATGGTATGCACGAGAGAAGTATAAGTACGTCCTTCCCTCTGGACTGCCGCGTCAAAACTGATACTGCACGGACTGGCGGGTTGAAGGCCTAGTGAACTAAGGTTCAATATGGGTATTAACAAATAAGTAAGACTAAATCACTAAGGGGCTCACCACGGGATATGTGGTTAACAAAAAAATCGAAACTAAGTATATATATAAACAATGATGAATTTTAATTGACAATCTACTTTCAGCATGGAACCCACAATTATTTGCAGAAGAATTAACTAGTAAAATTGTAATGAAGGTCAGCATTTAGACTGCTAGCCTTAGTCCTTCATTGACATTTGTGATATTTCCATGCGATTTTCATGATCAAAATTTGTTTGGGGAATTTGAAAAAGAAGATAAGGATGGATGTCTTCTAAAACAGAAGTTAATCATTCTATGGCTAGAGAATAGAGATTATACGGGTGTTCAAGAAAATGTAGTTCTAAATATAGCTTGAGGAATAATGAAAGAAAGACCGACATGACTTCTTACCTTTAAAGGATAAGTAGATTTAGGAAAAATACAGTGCTTTAAGAGAAGAGGCAGTTGGCTACCCGGCGTCCGAGATTTTGCCGATGTTTTATAGCTGGCCAATATATTGTGTATGTATTTATCTTATTTTTCAGTTTTTTTGTTTCAAAAATGTAAAAACATATGCACACTTTTCATTAAAACAATATACTATTGGTTTAAAGATCATTATCTCAGTTTACTAAAATGCAGATCTCAAAGTAAGGTTGGTCCCTTACCATTTTTCAACAACAAAACACGGAGTTATCTAGTTTTCTTGTTTTCTAGAAGTTATCTATTTTTTATGGCTTACAGCCATCTAGTTACCGGATTATCTTTACGGCAAAGAGTTCACAATTATCTGAACATTGGCGACACAAACTAGTTCTATTCGAATGTTGCAAAGTTAACTGTTTGTTGTTCAAAATAAACATCTTTAACCAAGATTATATTTTTCGTTATGTTAATTATCACTTCAAATAAACTCAAAATCTAACGCGAATGAATACCCCCGTCATGCATCACACAGTGCCGTCATGCTTCCCGCTTTGCATACTTACATGTATTATAAGCAAAAAATCTGTTTCCATTTATTTCTTATCTTAACAGTCATTAGTAGATGTGAAATTGTCGTTATTCCGTTCAATCTTCATTATTACGATTGCACCCACAGAGAGCGTCGCTAACTTCGATCGACATCGATCTCAGCAATGGGGCACAGGTGGTTAACGGTTAAAGAACTGAACTTATGATTGTGTTTTGTCAATTCTGGATGACTTGTGATTTTTGATTTGAGAACATATCTGTTTTTGAAATTCAACATGCCGTCCAAAGTCCCGCCCTGGTTCAGTGAATGCCGGAAGGTCAGTGACAGGCAACAGGAATATCTACGCAAGATCCACGACCTCCGGCGGAGCATCCAGAACCGGGACGAACAGCTGATGATGGTCGCCATTGAAAGACAGCGGCTACTTAGGGGAAGGCATAAAAACCCAACAAAAAAAATGAGCAGTGTAATAAATATGCAGATCAATAGCGGGCCTTTTCCGAACAGACAATGCGAGAGGAAGTTTTATCTATGTCCCATCCCCGTTCCCCGGAAGTTAACGCCCATCATCAAAGAAAAAACAACTCATGAACGCCCGATCTGAGACGTCAGAGAAGGATCTGGATAAGGAGTCTATAGACATCATTGCCAAACGTAACATGAATCTCAGCGTCATAGGACAGGTCTCTCCAAACTGTAGCTCCTAAACCGTTCCACAAGGAACGACAACTCCTGAACATGTCACGTGTGTCTATAAGGGAGGAGGACAGGAGAAGACGTTCCGTGGAGTCGTTCCTCAGTGTGCTGCCAGCCATGGAGTACATCACTAACGTCAGTACCAGGAAAGTGGTCTACTCCTCGGGGAAGTAATGCCGCGTTTCAGACTGTGTGATCATGATAGTGAATAATTTCGTATTTAGTTGAGACGTTTTTATCTTTATAAATAAACCGTTTAAAAGTATGGAATAATTTTTCAGATTTTAAACTTTCGAGGAAAAAAAAGTTTCAAAATTAAAATAAAAATGTTTATACAAATGAAGTGTTCGGAATTTGAATGATTTTAATTCACTATTACCTTTATCTTTATTCTCATCATCTTTAATATGTATACGGTGTGACCGTTGGACCGAGCGCAGATTTAACACAGTACAATTTGATATGTGTACAACAATTTATTTGAAATGCACACAGTAGGATTAAGCCAAAATCAAACTAAACGTCGCCTGCTCAGTCTACATTATGACGTCATGTGTCGAACGTAAAACGCACAAGTTTTGTCTTCGGAAACAGCCGAAGAGAGTTATGTGATTCCAACAAAATTTTATTTCTTCTTTCATTTAATTCATATCTCGAATACCGGTAATAAAAATTGAATACTTTATTCAGTATCTATATAAAAGGTCAGTTCCTTGATGTTTATGTTTTTATTTTCCATCTGATAATTTGATAAGATATACTAGAACTAGTCGTATTTCTTGATTGAAGCACTATTCAAACTTATCTGTTTTTTACTATCATTTTTCAAAATTTTAATTACCTTCAATTGGAACATTGGAAAGTTTTTACTCCAGTTTAGGAGCAATAAACATCGATAAGTGCCAGTCAATCAATGATCAAACAAACTTTATAAAAACAAAATGGCGGCCAATATGGCGGCGTCCAGGGCTGGAAGAAATCTTTTTAGCCCTTAGTACCGCTGATTTAACTCTCATTTTTCACTAATTTTCTTATATATACGCGTTACCATTAATCCTCGCTTCGCGAGGCGGGCTTTGCCCGCCTCTCGCTGCGCTCGGTATTAGCATGACTGTGCTTTTATGTAAAATTCATTCAAACCATTACTATACACTTTTTCATGCTACATATGTACATCATTTTATTGTGGTAACTAACCACTAATCGAAATATCTGGAGTAGTTTTTTTGTTTTGTTTTTGCACGTTTCAAAATTGAAATAAAAATGCTTATAAAAATGAAGTGCTCGGGATGTGAATCATTTTAATTCACTATTATCCTCATCTTTATGCTCATCATCTGTATTAGCATGTGCTTTTAAGGAAAATTATTTCAAACCACTACTTAACGTTTTCTCGTGTTACCTCATATTATTGTGGTAACTAACCACAGATCGAAATATCTGGAGTATTTTTATGTTTTGTTTATGTACGTGTACACTCGGGGTACACACATTACATTAAAGAATACAGTTATAAGACACAAACTGTATGGTAATGACCGCCATATTGATATTAAAGAAGGAATGTGACACTTTACATGTAACTCTAAGATTAACCCTTTTGAAATGAACAATAAATCTACCAAAATATTAATATTAATAATAATACCTTTTCTCTCACAATCTAGATCTTTATATGGCAATGGTTTTGATCTTAAACATTTGCTACTGATTTTACAAGTCATGAGATAGAAACCCGCAGGTTTTTAAAAGCTTTTTTGTTTATAAATAATGCATATCGTTGTAAAATATAGCACTTTGTAGAATTGTTCAAAAATTTAGTGTACATGTTTGCCTAATGTTTAGATATGCTTAACATATTTTGTTATTCTATGGGACACAATTCAAACACCTAAGTAAGTAATGAATCTATAGGTCCAGACGCGAATATGCAGACAAATATACTATAACCGGCCTTATTAACGAACATTTGTTTAAATGTTGCAAAGAAAAAAAATTGCCTAATGATCGAATTTCTGTGTTGACATAACACATATCATTAAATGCATTAATTACAGTTTTCTAGGGTTTTTCTTAATGCTTTTCTAATGGTTATTTTACTGAATCACGCGATCAAGTTGTTTCAAATCATTAGCACGATAAAACCAGTGCAACTATTAATTATCGATCTTCGATGTAATAAATGTGATTGTTTATCTAGGAACTGAAAACTAATTCATAACATAAATATCTGATACACTTAGTCTCACTTTTAGTTAAAAACAAAAGAAAATAATTGTAAAAATGTTTATTACTTCTTTAGTCCATGTTAGTTTAGAAACTTAAAAACAGCAAGCATTTAAAAACTTATCAAACTGTCGTAAACACGTACGAGTTTTCAAAGTTAGGAGCTACAAAGAAATCACAATAACAAGAGGCCCATGGGCCACATCGCTCACCTTAGCAACACTAGACATAATAAAATCAGCTAAATATAAACCTACATAAAACTTTGAACCTTATATGTGGCACAACAATTATCCAGGACCACAGTCTAAACAACTGAGAATCAACAAATGTCAATATGATTGCATATTAGTAATACAATATACTAAATATTTTTGAGAATGATCAAATTTTATTTCCAGTGTAAAAATTTGACCCCCACCCCTTTATAATTTCATCCTTCTTTATTTGATTTTTAAAGATTTTTCTTTATAAATATAACACTACCTGAGAACGCTTTCACTCAAGTAACAGCTTTTCTACTCAATTGATTTTCTAAACTAAGATATTTCTCTTTACATTCCTATGTAAAAACTTGACCCCCAAATTGTGGCCCCACCGTACCCCTGGGGATCATGATTTGAACAAACTTGAATCTACACTACCTGAGGATGCTTCCATACAAGTTACAGCTTTTCTGGCCAGATGGTTCTTGAGAAGAACATTTTTAAAGATATTTCTCTATATATTCCTATGCAAAAACTTCAACCCCCAATTGTGGCCCCACTATACCTCTGGGAATCATGATTTGAACGTACTTGAATCTACACTATCTGAGGATACTTCCACGCAAGTTACAGCTTTTCTTGCCATTTGGTTCTTGAGAAGAAGATTTTTAAAGATAATTTTTATATATTCCTATGCAAAATATTTGACCCCCAATTGTGGCCCCATCGTACCCCCGGGGATCATGATTTGATCAAATTTAAATCTACACTAACTGAGGATGCTTCCACGCAAGTTACAGCTTTTCTGGCCAATTAGTTCCTGGTAAGAAGATTTTTAACGATATTTTTCTATATATTCCTATGTAAAAAATCGACCCCCAATTGTGACCCACCGTACCCCCGCGGATCATGATTTGAACAAACTTGAATCTACACTACCTGAGGATTCTACCACGCAAGTTACAGCTTTTCTGGCCAATTGGTTCTAGAGAGGAAGATTTTTAAAGATATTTTTCAATATATTCCTATGTAAAAATTCGACCCCCCCCCCCCCATTGTGGCCCCACCGTACCCCCAGGGATCATGATTTGAACAAACTTGAATCTACACTACCTGAGTATTCTTTCATGCAAGTTGCAGCTTTTTTGGCCAATTGGTTCTAGAGAAGAAGATTTTTAAAGATATTTTTCTATATATTCCTATGTAAAAATTCGACCCCCAATTGTGGCCCCACCGTACCCCCGCGGATCATGATTTGAACAAACTTAAATCTACAACGACCTGAGGATGCTTCCACGCAAGTTACAGCTTTTCTGGCCAATTGATTTTAGAGAAGAAGATTTTTAAAATACACTATTACTTTTTCACTAATTCCTAATTATCTCCCCTTGAAAGAGGGCGTGGCTATTCATTTGAACAAACCTGAACCCCCTTCACCTAAGGGATACTTTATGGCAAGTTTGGTTAAAATTGACCGAGTGGTTCTTGAGAAGAAGATGAAAATGTGAAAAGTTTACAACAACGACGACGACGACAACGACGACAACGACGACAACGACAGACAAGGGACAAATTGTGATCAGAAAAGATCACTTGAGCCTTTGGCTCAGGTGATCTAAAAACACAGTGATCTGTTACAATTAGCTTTCGGAAAAAAAAATCAAATTGCGTTACCGGTGAGATCAAATCAATTCACTTTTAAAACAAATAAAAGCAAGTGGATGTCGTCGATATAAGCGCACTTCAAAAACAAAATTGTCGATGGTATGGTAGAAATATTTAAGAATTTCAAAATCATTTTTAACATCTTACACATTTAAACAAATGAAAGTGCTTAGATTTGGTCTAAAATATATGCACTTTGAATTTTAATTTTTTTTTCAAAGTGCGTTGCTACATGGTATTTAAGGGGACTGAATGATCATGGCCGTTTTGGACTATATTTTTCTCCTAAGAAGAAGAGCTTTGTCTTTATTGAAATTCAAAAATCAAAATATTTTGCTTAATGATAATCAAAACATATACTAGTAAAATATTGAAGGAATATCAGATAATAGTTTGTTTACTACCCTGACCTCCTTACTTATAGAGACGAGTAAAATAAGCATATGTATTCTATAAAGTCTATTTCATATCAACAAAAAGACCAACAAACGATTCAAATACTGTAAACGCATTATATTTGGCGTGTACAATATTTGGCGAAAATTAGTTTTTGAACAAGTTGGCGTAGATTTGAATTGGCGTATTCCTGAATGTTCCTTTTCTTATAATATGCGCATAGCATTTAGCGATGTACTTGATTTAGCAGAAGCCGTATTCCGCCAAAAGCGCTAAAAAGGATACAAAGCCAAATGTAGTACGTTTACAGTAGTCTAATTTGATGCTGACCGGTCTGACGGTTCAACGATAATAGTGAGTACAATGAAATACAACTCAATTAAAAATCCATCAGAATACTAGAATAATGAGTACAATGAAATACGCTGTACAGTTGTGTATAAATTGGATCAAATATTACTCTTTGCAAAAATAATTCATACAAAAGCGCATTTAATAAAAACTAAATTATTTACAAGTTAATGTTTACTCAGACACTGTCGTCCGCGTTTGATTTAATGATTGAATATTCCCGACACACACGACATTCTGTAACGTTGTTCATTAGAATTCTTATTGTACAAATCAATCAATTTCCAATACTTAGAGCAATGAATGATTTTTAATATATTTTTAAGCTTTGGTCTTAAACAACTGGAGAAATATAGCTTTATAATGCTGGATAAAATGGATCACATTAATTGATGTCTGCTGAAGCACTGTGGAAAATTAGCACAGTGCCTCCATGCCTTTTTTGTCCGACTTTATGCAAATAAGTTTCTTGGAATAAATTACTTAAATTTACGTTTGCTACCTTACTCAGTAAAAATTGAAAAAAGCAATTGTATTAGGTTTCTGGTTACTGGCTTTATAAATAGAAGTTTCTTTGTGTTGATCACATAAATTAATGTCTGCGTTTGGACTCATTAAAACTGCACATTACTATCATGTTCCTTTTTACTGTCTTTATCAAGTGAAGCTTATCCTTCCTAAATACATCAATAAAAGTTGACTCCTTTACCAAATGAAAATTGTCAGTGCTTTTGTGTCCCTCTCCACTGGCTATATGTAAAAGAATTTGTTTTTGTTTTTATCAATACATGACTTAAGGTTTGCTGCTTTACTAAATAACAATAATTTTGTAAAATGTATTTTCTTTTTGTTCTTTATCTAAGGAAAGGAGTTTTTCCGTCACCACGGAAACTTACGTCGGCTCCTTTACTTATTAAATGTTGCATAGTGCTATCGTGCCCCCAATTACCGGTGATATGTAGAGGAGTTTGTTTGTTTTTGCCACAAAAGTTAATATCTGCTCTTTTATCTATTAAAAGTTGAATAATGCTTCCACGTCAGTATTCACTGGCTTTATATAGAGGAGTTTCTTTGTTTGTGTCACATGAATTAATTTCTGCTCCTTTGTCTAATAAAAGTTGTACCGTGCTTTCATGTCCCGTTCTAATGGCTTTTTGTAAAGGGGTTTCTTTGTAGTTGTCATATGAATTAATATCTGCTCCTTTTTCTAATAAATACTGCACAGTGCTTTTACGTCCCCATTCACAGGCTTTATGTAGAGGCGTTTCGTTGTTTGTGTCACATGAATTAATATTTGCTCCTTTTTCTAATAAAAGTTGAACAGTGCATTTACGTCCCCATTCACTGGCTTTATGCAGAGGAGTTTCATTGTTTATATCACATAAATAAATATCTGCTCCTTTATCTAATAAAAGTTGCACAGTTCCTTCACTTCGCAGTATACTTGCTTTATGTAGAGGAGTTTCTTTGTTTAAGTTACATGAATTATAATCTGCTCCTTTTTCTAGTAAAAGTTGTACAGTTCCTTTATGTCCCTTTTCACTGGCTTTATGTAGAGGAGTTTCTTTGTTTGTATCACATGAATCAATATTTGCTCCTTTATCTAATAAAAGTTTCACAGTGCTTTCATGTTCATATTCACTTTCATTATCTAGAAAATCGAATAACCATTGTACAGTGCTTTCATGCCCTCCCTCACTGGCTTTATGTAGAGGAGTTTCTTTGTTTGTGTCACATGAATTTATATCTGCTCCTTTATCTAATAAAAGTTTCACAGTGCTTTCATGTCCTCCTTCACTGGCTTTATGTAAAGGAGTTTCATTGTTAAGGTCACATGAATTAATATCTGCTCCTCTTTCTAATAAAAGTTGCACAGTGCTATCATGTCCTCCTGCACTGGCTTTATGTAAAGGAGTTTTTTTGTTTAGGGCACGTGAATTAATATCTTCTCCTTTATTTAATAAAAGTTGTACAGTTCGTTCGTGTCCTTCTTCACAGGCTTTATGTAGAGGAGTTTCTTTATATTTGTCACATGAATTGATATCTGCTCCTTTGTCTAATAAAAGTTGCACAGTGCTTTCAAGTCCAAATTCACTAGCATTAAGCAGAAGAGTTTCTTTGTTTGTGTCACACATAGTAATCTCTGCTCCATTATCTAATAAAAACTTTACAGTGCTCTCATGGCCACATTTAATTGCTTTATGTAGAGGAGATTCTTTGTTTGTGTCACATGAATTAATATCTGCTCCTTTTTCTAATAAAAGTTGTACCGTGCTATCATGTCCCCATTCACTGGCTTTATGTAGAGGAGTTTCTTTCTTTAAGTCACATAAATTAATATCTGCTCCGTTATCTAATAAAAGATGTATAGTGCTTTCACGTCCCCGTCTACTGGCTTTATGTAGAGGAGTTTCTTTGTTTGTGTCACATGAATTTATATCTGCTCCTTTATCTAATAAAAGTTTCACAGTGCTTTCATGTCTTCCTTCACTGGCTTTATGTAGAGGAGTTTCTTTGTTAAGGTCACATGAATTAACATATGCTCCTTTTTCTAATAACAGTTGCACAGTTCTGTCATGTCCTCCTTCACTGGCTTTTTGCAGAGATGTTTCTTTGTTTGTGTCACAAGAATTAATATCTGCTCCTTTATCTATTAAAAGCTGTACAGTGCTTTCATGTCCTCCTTCACTGGCTTTATGTAGAGGAGTTTCATTGTTAAGATCACATGAATTAATATCTGCATCTCTTTCTAATAAAAGTTGCACAGTGCTATCATGTCCTCCTGCACTGGCTTTATGTAAAGGAGTTTCATTGTTTAGGGCACGTGAATTAATATCTGCTCCTTTTTCTAATAAAAGTTGTACCGTGCATTTACGTCCCCATTCACTGGCTTTATGTAGAGGAGTTTCTTTGTTTGTGTTACATGAATTAATATCTGCTCCTTTTTCTAATAACAGTTGTACAGTGCTTTCATGTCTACATTCACTTGCCTTATGTAGAGGAGTTTCTTTGTTTGTGTCACATGAATTAATATCTGCTCCTTTATCTAATAAAAGTTGTACAGTTCTTTTATATCCCCGTTTACTAGCTTTATGTAGAGGAGTTTCTTTGTTTGTATCACATGAATCAATATTTGCTCCTTTATCTAATAAAAGTTTCACAGTGCTTTCATGTTCATATTCACTTTCATTATCTAGAAAATCGAATAACCATTGTACAGTGCTTTCATGTCCTCCTTCACAGGCTTTATGTAGAGGAGTTTCATTGTTAAGATCACATGAATTAATATCTGCATCTCTTTCTAATAAAAGTTGCACAGTGCTTTCAAGTCCAAATTCACTAGCATTAAGCAGAAGAGTTTCTTTGTTTGTGTCACACATAGTAATCTCTGCTCCATTATCTAATAAAAACTTTACAGTGCTCTCATGGCCACATTTAATTGCTTTATGTAGAGGAGATTCTTTGTTTGTGTCACATGAATTAATATCTGCTCCTTTTTCTAATAAAAGTTGTACCGTGCTATCATGTCCCCATTCACTGGCTTTATGTAGAGGAGTTTCTTTCTTTAAGTCACATAAATTAATATCTGCTCCGTTATCTAATAAAAGATGTATAGTGCTTTCACGTCCCCATCTAATGGCTTTATGTAGAGGAGTTTCTTTGTTTGTGTCACATGAATTTATATCTGCTCCTTTATCTAATAACAGTTGCACAGTTCTTTCATGTCCTCCTTCACTGGCTTTTTGCAGAGATGTTTCTTTGTTTGTGTCACAAGAATTAATATCTGCTCCTTTATCTATTAAAAGCTGTACAGTGCTTTCATGTCCTCCTTCACTGGCTTTATGTAGAGGAGTTTCATTGTTAAGATCACATGAAATAATATCTGCATCTCTTTCTAATAAAAGTTGCACAGTGCTATCATGTCCTCCTGCACTGGCTTTATGTAAAGGAGTTTCATTGTTTAGAGCACGTGAATTAATATCTGCTCCTTTTTCTAATAAAAGTTGTACCGTGCATTTACGTCCCCATTCACTGGCTTTATGTAGAGGAGTTTCTTTGTTTGTGTTACATGAATTAATATCTGCTCCTTTTTCTAATAACAGTTGTACAGTGCTTTCATGTCTACATTCACTTGCCTTATGTAGAGGAGTTTCTTTGTATTCGTCACATGAATTAATATCTGCTCCTTTATCTAATAAAAATTGTACAGTTCTTCTATATCCCCGTTTACTAGCTATATGTAGAGGAGTTTCTTTGTTTATGTTACATGAATTAATATCTGCTCCTTTATCTGATAAAAGTTGCACAATGTTTTCACTTCCTCTTTCACTAGCTCTATGTAGAGGAGTTTCTTTGTTTATGTTACATGTATTGGTATCTGCTCCTTTATCTAATAAAAATTGTACAGTTCTTTTATATCCCCGTTTACTAGCTATATGTAGAGGAGTTTCTTCGTTTATGTTACATGAATTAATATCTGCTCCTTTATCTGATAAAAGTTGCACAATGTTTTCACTTCCTCTTTCACTAGCTTTATGTAGAGGAGTTTCTTTGTTAATGTTACATGTATTGGTATCTGCTCCTTTATCTAATAACAGTTTAACAGTGCTTTCATGTCCTCCTTTACTAGCTTTATGTAGAGGAGTTTCTTTGTATATGTCACATGAATTAATACCTGCTCCGTTATCTAATAAAAGCTGTACAGTGCTTTCATGTCCTCCTTTACTAGCTTTATGTAGAGGAGTTTCTTTGTTTGTGTCACATGAATTAATACCTGCTCCGTTATCTAATAAAAGTTGTACAGTGCTTTCATGTCCTCCTTCACTGGCTTTATGTAGAGGAGTTTCTTTGTTTGTGTTACATGTATTGGTATCTGCTCCTTTATCTAATAACAGTTTAACAGTGCTTTCATGTCCTCCTTTACTGGCTTTATGTAGAGGAGTTTCTTTGTCTGTGTCACATGAATTAATATTTGCTCCTTTATCTAATAAAAGTTGTACAATGCTTTCGTGTCCCATTGCACTGGCTCTGTGTAGAGGAGTTTTTTTATATTTGTCACATAAATTAATATCTGCTCCTTTATGTAATAAAAGTTGCACAGTTCTTTTATGTCCCCTTTTACTGGCATGATGCAGAGGGGTTTCTTTGTTTGAGTCACATGAATTTATATTTGCTCCTTTATCTAACAATAGTTGTACTGTGCTAGCAAGTCCCCCTTCACTGGCATAAATAAGATGAGTTTCTTTTTTTGTGTCACTTGAATTAATATTTCCCCCGTTGTCTAATAAAAGTTGCACAGTGCTTTCAAGTCCGCGTTTAATTGCTATATATAAAGGAGTTTCTTTGTTTGTGTCACATGAATTAATATCTGCACCTTTATCTATTAAAAATTGTACAGTGCTATCATGTCCTCTCTCACTGGCTTTATGTAGAGGAGTTTTTTTGTTTGTGTCACATGAATTAATATCTGCTCCTTTATCTAATAAAAGTTGTACAGTGCTTTCATGTCCCTTTTTACTAGCTTTATGTAGAGGAGTTTCTTTGTTTGTATCACATGAATTTATATTTGCTCCTTTGTCTAATAAGAATTTTACAGTGCTTTCATGTCCCTCTTCACTGGCTTTATGTAGAGGAGTTTCTTTGTTTGTGTCACATGAATTAATATCTGCTCCTTTATCTAATAAAAGTTGCATAATGTTTTCACGTCCCCATTTACTGGCTTTATGTAGAGGAGTTTCTTTGTTTGTGTCACATGAATTAATATCTGCTCCTTTATGTAATAAAAGTTCTATAGTGTGTTCGTTTCCTTTACCACTTGCTATATGTAGAGGACCCCCCAAATATGGATCACAGAAATTAATGTCAGCTCCATGAGTCAGTAAAAGTTCAATAGTGAAATTAACTGGCTGATTTTTAGTTTCCTTATATTTTGGTTCGCTTATGTCCGTATTGAAAACTGCCGCCATCAAGGGAGTATAAGTAAAGAACTCCGTTCTCAAATTCACATCATTCTTCACCTGAATCAGCTCCCGCAATATTTCATAATTATGAAATATGGAAGCAATGTGAATAGGATAAAATTTTTCCCACTTTTTCACCAAAAACCATTTAATTTGTTCTTTTGGAAAGACATTGAACAAATCCATCGATCCATTGCAACATACCATAGAAAAAAAAGAAGTATATTTAAGAGAATTTTGCATTCGCTGTAGAGTTTCTAAACAATGTTTTGATACATTTGTATGACAAAATACTATGATAGCACTAAGAATTTGCACTTTATCTTTTTTATACAGAAACTCAAGTTTGGAACCAAATGATTCTTGATTTTCTTCTTGTCTTCTAAACTTTTCATGAAGCTGTTTTTTGGCAAGTAAGTCATGCAGTTTTTCGGGGCTATCTTTTAATTTTTGTATGAAACATTTAGCCACCTTCTCATTCCTCATACATGGATTGAGAACAACATCTAACAGACGATCTCCAAATACATCATTAAAAAGTCTATCCACTAGATCGTTAACATATTTATCATTTATATATATAGTAAATATATCAACGTCTTGTTTTCTATTGTCGTTACTGCCTTTTAAGTTTACACGTCGTCTAAGGAAACCAATATCTGCATACTGTATTGTTTCTCTCGGATAGTCTGTTCCAAACACAAAGGTGGTAACTTCCATTACAAAATCGTGATAAAAATGATACGTGTCGTCAATCTTCTTCACAAAAAATCCCTCTAGAGTCTTTAGAGCGTCACCAATAGTATGAGATGCTGTGTTTGCCTTCATTTCACATAGTTTCAAAGCAAGTTCAAATTTTTCCTTTAAGCAATCGTTTTTTTGTATATCCTCAACACAAAGCTGATTGTTACACAGAACTAGAAGAACAAGAGCACAGTATTTTTTTTTGCATTCCTTTTTGGAGTCATTTCTGAAATTTCTTATTTGTTCCTGACATACGTTAAAAGGTTCTTTAAAAAATCGCGGTCCTATTGTCTGTTTATTTTTGTCGCTAAAATAAAGTTTACATAATAACGGAAAATACTCCTCAGTCGTCAAAATTCCACTAATATCGTCTTTTAAAAGACCACTGTTTGATGCGTAACTCCTTAAAATGGTTTCTTTTTCTCCATTATTCAGTTTATGTTTGTCATCACTAAGATCAATGCTGCATGATTTATCGTTTAATATTCCTTTAACCCTATTATCAAGTAGAATATATTTTCTACTTGAGAGCAACATCTTGTTATTTCTCAAACAAGCTTTCAACCTTTCATCTTGTTCCTTCCATGAATTATAGGCTATTTCGTCGAAGGATTCGTTGCCAATAGGATCATTGAATACAAAAAGGATTTTGCTTTGTAATACATCTCCTGAGGAATATGTATCAGTGATTTCCTTTACGTTATATACTGGTTTCACTGTCCAGCCTTGGTCCCTATACCTCAACGCTATATGTTGAATAATGGCTGATTTTCCTGATCCAGAGTTACCGGTCACGATCACCAGATTCTGACTTTTGATACGTTTTTCTACTTCTTTACAAGCTCTTGTTGAAACAAATTTGCTGTCGTCATCCTCCCACTGCTGAAATATAGCCTGGTCAAGTGGTGACTCTGAAAGATAAAAGTTATTCTGTATTATATTTTTTTAAGCATTTGACAAGAAGATTAATATCATCTCATCATAATATTTAATCGTTTAACCTTTTGGTACAATATTAATGATTTTAATTAAATTAGACATTTAAAAGCCGTAATTTAATAAAATATTATACAACTTGAAGAAAAAAAATTACAGCTTTAAAGTCACAACAGCAACACCAATGCCCGTGCATTATGAATGCCTACTGCTTTGTGACGATTGTGAAACGTTTACACTTTTGACGAATGACATAGGATAAGAGTATGTATTAACGACATCAAAGGACCATGATCGGAGGTATATTGAAAGTTCAACCTGACGCTTTGTCTCAACAATACATCAACTTTATGCATTTCAAACCTAAAAATATATTTTTTAATCTAAATGTCAAGGACTTTTTCTGCAACTGAATCTATATAGCGATGGCTACAGTATTGCAACCTAGATGTGAAAAAAAAATCATTATAGTTTTGATATTGCATGTCTCTAAAGTGAGTTTTTGGCCGAATAAAGCTTTTGTCGATTTACTTAATTACCTCTGGTCAAATAAAAAAAATGTTTCATAATAAGATTTCATTTTGGTTTTGTAACTTTTTATAGATCAATTCATTAAGATTAATTTGACATTGATAGCCATTTATATCGAGTAGTGGGTTAAAAGCAGAATGTTTTCTTTTTCAAAATATTTCTTCTTTGTTGTGCATTTTTCTTTTTTGTAAGTTAAGCTCTGACTGACGTTTTTCGTACTTATTGTTAGGCCATTATTATTCATCAAATTGTCTACATATTTTCCGTTTTCCCGATTACGACAAAGTGCACGAGGCGGATGTGACCGGTCAGCAGAGGAGACTCACTCCTTCATGGCACCTGATCCTACCTCAAACTTTTGTAGATATCCGTGTTTACTCTGCACCTGATTTGTATTTTTCCTTTAAATTTTCGTGTTTAAACACTATATTTCAAAATCATTATTCGTTTCTAATGACATGCTTCATTTACTACTTAGTAACTACTTACTGTTATTTCTCACTGGATCGAGCACTTAATGTTAACACGAGTTTTGATCTGAAAGTCACCGATAGTTTAGGAAATGGCTGTATATAATTTCCCTTTGGGGCCCCTCTTTTTACAATGAAATCTACATCAATGTTGATAGTTTTTCATATAATTAAGTATCAGTTAAAACACAGTATGAATTTCAGTATAATAAAGTAGCAAAGTGCGGTATAATAAAATATTTTACAATACGGTTCAAATGTTATTCTGTAGATGTCAAAAAATGTCAGTCAGTGTTTTTTAATATGTTTACTTTTTAAAGTCAATTATGTAAATGTTCACATTTTGAAAATAAAACCCATTAACCCTTAAAATAAGTCACAGTGCATGGAATATTCATCTATACAACTTCCAAGACGTATAACTTTTTAAAACACAAATTCGTGTGTATGAATGTCCCACTTGGCGTGTAAAGATAAATGAATTATATGGCATGTCTTAAGTATTGAACTGTGACGGCCAAAAAGGAATAATATTTTAGGGCGTAGACAACACAAACTTTGATTTTAAGAAAGAATTTAGCATAGCATTTTTACGCCTCTTTGAAAAAAGAAATGTGTTTTGTTTTGATTGGTGTGAGCGAGTGTGAAATTGGTTAAAATATGCAATGTATCTTATATGTTCATTTGTTAATAAATTTTATCAGATCAAAATATCTTAATTGTTTTGTAGAAAACGCTTGGCTCATCCACGTTACAATAGTATTATCACATTTTGTAAAAGTGTCATTGTTGAGAAGAAGGTGCAGAGTATTTATCATGTAGTTTTATGATAAAATTTAACCCCTTCATGGTCCCCAGTTTAGTTTAGGGTCACAAATTTAATAATTTACAATTTTTACTTTACACAAAAGCATGAATATAAATATTTTTATTTATTGTGATGTACTTTTTGAGGAAATATTTTACAGGGTTTATTCAGAAAAGATTCTGAATGCTGTTTCTGCTATGTAGTCTTCCCTGGAGATAATTTGTACCACGTTATGTTAAATTTGACCAAGTAGCAGTAAAGATAAGGTAAAATATTCGGAAGGTTTTTTTTTCAGACGAACGGCAGGATTAGCGATACTATATCAGAGAAGCCTGGTCTTTATAGGGTTTGTTTGCATAAGACAATTATTTGACTTTCTACTACCAAACCTTTAGAAATTGGTTCTGTTTTATCCCGTTGATATTTTTTAATAGATATTGACTCCTCCTCCTCCTCCTCCTCCTCCTCCTCCTCCCCTTCAAATTAAGCGAAAAATATAAAATGTGAAAGACAGAGATGTATTTTCAATATTATTTCTGATATTTTAATATCTTGACAATTTATCAAAAATATGTTTGTTTGTTTGAACTTTAGTAACTAATTGCCAATGTTTCATGCTGCAGATGATATATAAATAATAAGCCATATTGAACACATACTTTGTACATCTAATGTTTCTTTCTTCTTCTTTTGTTCTTCATTAACTTAAAATTAAATAGAAAAGATAAAAGGTAGAAGACAAATATGCATTATTTCTTGTGATTTTTTTTTATTTACAGATTAAAACATTCTCTTGTGTTTAAACCTTCCCAACTAGTTCCCCGCAAAAGTCAATGTCTTTTTGCCGCATAAATTATATTACTAACAATACTAAGCCATAAAAGTACTGATATTCCCATTTTTACTGATAAACATAGACATTTACTGACAATGTACTGATATTACTGATAAACTTAGTAAAGTACTGACGTTTTTACTGACGGTACTAAAAAACTTAGAAAAGTACTGATAAACTTAGACAGTACTGAAACTTAGAGAAGTACTGACACTTTTTACTGACGCTACTGAAAAACTTAGAAAAGTACTGATAAACTTAGACAGTACTGAAACTTAGAGAAGAACTGACACTTTTTACTGACGCTACTGAAAAACTCAGAGAAGTACTGACACTTTTTACTGACGGTACTAAAAAACTTAAAGAAGTACTGACAAGTACTGATAAGTATTGAATTCATTGTTCTTACTCCTGCTAGAGCTTGAAGCTAGTGGATTTGATTAAATAATGTATTTTGAATAATAATAAAGTATTAAATGATAATTACACTTATAAATAATGTCACGCTTCTACCATCGTTTTTAATAGTTTTATTTAGACAATAGACAGTGGTAATAACTACAACAAAACAAAGACAAACGTAAGCACATATGACATGACAACGACATCAAATGTTTTCTTTTAAAGATAATAAAAATAGTCAAAATTTATAGGCTTAGAATAATCAGAATGTACAATTATGGATTTTCATTATTATTAAACTTACCAAAGTTAATTAACTTACTCCATTGTGGTCTAAAACATGAAAAAGATTGACAGTTACTGATGTTTCTACTGTGTTTCCTCACGAACCGCACGAGACACACTGAGTTCCACAAATCATAACACACGGATATAAACAGAACATACACAAATTTATCAACACGGACAAAAACTGATAAACAAACAAAATAAGCCGTGTAACGGCACAAAAACATTTTCTTTGAAAGAAAATGTTAATTAAGGTCTTCCGTTTCCAACGGAAGACCTTATAGTTTTCGTACAGTTTCTTCTTATTTTTTTTTTTTAACAAATGTTGTGCAGTCGAAACTATCCAACCGATTTACACAATTTGTTCACAGATGATAGGAATGGACCTGAATTTATTTAGTTTTTAATGTTTTTGCCGTCGTCACTTCCGATACCAATTTATTGCTGCTTTTGTAACTTTTTCGACCCATTTTGTGCACGCTTCATCTCAAAAACTATTAGAGATATGAATATGAAATTTTCAGGATAGGTAGACCATAGTCTGAAGTTGTGCTTATTGTTTTTGTTTTACACCATTGGCGCCGTTCTGAGAGCTTACTATTGCTCGAAAATTGGGTAAGAAATTTGTTCCCCTTTTTTGTACACACGATTTATCAGAGATGGCTCGATATATTTTTTTTTGAAATTTTAAGGAGTGATAGAAAAAAATTATATCTTGAGTATTCATTTTTCATTATTTCAAAGTTCATTTCCTGTCGTCCGTTTCCTGTCCCGCGACAAAAAGCTTGTGATATTGAGACCTCAAAAATGATAAGGACTTGAACATTCAGACTTTGTAGGATTATAGACCTATAGCTGTAGATGTCTTTAAGTTATTTTGTTTTGTTCGTCATAACTTCCAGTCGTCATCGAAACCACTTTAATTTATTTTTTTCTTTTGCAATGAATTTGTTTAATATAGAATTGAAATATAAGTAATAAAAAATTACATGGGTCATGTATCCGAGGTTAAATGAAAACAAAAAAATCTACTTCCGGTGAGAAATCTCAAATATCTCAGAAAGCGTTTTTTTTAATAAATGTTTTACCCACGAAATCTCAAAAAAGTCAATTGATAAATGCACGAAACTTATATAGATAATAGACATTCGATAGAAAATGCATTCAATCGCTTTCAATTTATCAACCGTCACTTCCGGTACTCACCGGAAGGGTTAAAACAAACCAAACTGTTTGAAAATTTAACTTTTTCTTTTTACAGTTTAAGTTAAATTGATAAACAATAAAGTGAAAAGGTCTAATGTTTAAGAAAAATTAACTTTTTATTTTCACTGAGCATTTCCGTTTGTCCGTTTCCTGTCAAGAGACAAAAAAAACAATGACTCCACGAGATCTAAAAAACGGTGATGACTTGAACAACCATGATAGATTTAAGTATGTATCCGTGTTTACATTATGTTGTTTGAATCGTCGTCACGTCCGGTTGTCACCGAAGAGTTCAAACAATTCATGTTTTAACAAGTTTAACCGATTGTCTTTGGATTTTCATCTAGCTTGATAAACAGTGATGTTCACTAATGTGATGATAACAAATGTATAAAAAAAAACAGCTTTTATTTTCATTAATCAATTCCGTTCGCCCGTTTCTGGTCTCAAGACAATAATCCTAGTTTCACCAGGATCTCAGATTTGGCAGAAAGTATCGATATTTCATCGTATCATATAAAACAAAAGCGGACGAAAGACCTACTCGTTACTCGTAACGAGATCTAGTTTTATATGTTATTTTATAAGTGGAGGAGAATTTGAGCCAAGTTCTAAAATATACTGGCCCCGTTGATTTTACTATTACTGAATGAAATTCTATCTGCTCTTTTTTTATTGTATGTTATGTTTCCACATTAATTAGTTAAGCTACCTAGATACAGTGTAACATTTATATTTACTGCTATTAATTTTGAAGCATTAACTGGGTCTGTTATATTTAATTTGTTTAATGTTAACAAAATTATGATCAGAAAAAGTGTCATAATTAAGAAAAATGTAATATGGGGCTTTTTTCGTACACATAAATTCGTGTTGTACAAATAGGAAGGGGTGGAATTAGAGTTGGATGTTTGCAAATGATTAGGAATGCCGCGGTTTTTTTTATTTTCAGACGTAAAACATGTTTTAATTCAATGTTTTGCCATATGCAGATATTTACATTTGCAGATATGTGTTCTTATATGAACCTATAGAATTGCGAAAACGTTCAGTTCTGTATGAGCTTTTGCATAACGTCACAATGATCATAGCACGCGCTTATCGCTCGTCGCAAGGATAATTATAAACTTAAAATATCGGTAATTTTAACAGTTCTGAACGATATGTCTCTTTCAAACGTAAATATAAGTAATAAAAATCAATGTACAAAAAGTCACCAGGACATGAAATCGGTTGGTACGTGATCAAATCTACAAAGAGGCCGTTCGGGCTTTAAAGGATTTGATCACGTGATTTAACCAAATATTACATTAGTAATCATGTCATTTGATCACGTCATTTCACCTAAGATTACATTAGTAACATTAAATCCAATTCTAATTGTAGTTTTACAATATATATGCATGCTGGGTTTATTCCATAAGGGCAGTATTTTAATGTATACATGTAGATTTCTTTCTACATCTTCTTTGCAAAAAAAAAAAAACAGCAATCGTCAGTGCTCACAATAATTGTTTTAAGGTAGTATTTTGTAGGCAAAATTCTGAAAAGAATTCTGTACTGAAGCCACTGTACTGAGGTATCAGGACTTGTTTAAAACATTCTTTAAAGAACTCTTTAACCGAAACATTAATTTCCAGTTCCATGGATAATTCAGTGTTCCATTTCTGAATGGAGTTTGGTATAATATCTTTACTATGAATAAGATTGTACAAGATTTTCGAACATTTTCAAACAATAAAACATACTCAAAGTAAAATGGAATGTATGGATAGTGATCTTTTTTAACATCAGATCTTTTTACTGAGAAAAATAGCATACATGTTTTCAAACAAAATATCTGTAAAATGAAAAATATAAGAGAGCAGTTAAGTGTTAGTTCATATCAATGTGTCAAATGCTGTTCCGAATTTAAAACTCTTTCTTTTCATGTTTGAAATTCTTAGAACTGTTACATCCAAATTTTTAAATTCTGTTTTCCTTACTTGAAAAACTGGGGGGAAAGTATTCAGGGGTGTTAAAACGATATATTGTATTATTGTTTAGCAGTACCAAGCATTCAGATCTTAGGACATGTGTGTATATTCAAGAACATATGTCTCTGTCACCTCATTGTTTCCAACCTTGCTACCGTGCACTTAAAATTGTCAAGAAGGGTTGTGTACAGTAGCCATTATATAATCGCTGACTGGCCATTCAGATCTTAGTAAGTGAGTGTATATATACATGTACACGTGTGTCTGTCACTTCATTGTTTCCAATCTCGCTACCGTGCACTGTAAGTTGTCAAAAAGGGCTGTGTACAGTAGCAATTATATAACCGCTGACCGTGTAATAAAAAGTCAACATTCTTTCCTTTGAAAACTTCAAATTCAATCAATCAGTTGTTAAATATGTGTTTTAGATTTTTTGATCAATTGGTCTGGTGTTAAACAAGACATTGATGGATTGAAAATTACATTGACCACTCTAAGTTAATCAAAAACATTATACATAATACAAACATATGCATTTATAAAAATTAATAAGGATTGCTTGTCAACTTATTGAAAATTGAGAAATCGATTTCTGGGTAAACTATTTGTAACTTTTAATTCAAAATCAATGCAAACTCTCTCTCTCTCTCTCTCTCCCTCTCTCTCTCTCTCTCTCTCTCTCTCTCTCTCTCTCATGCTTTATTAAAAAAAGAAAACCAATGGTAATCATCGATTGCAGTTTACATGATTAAGATATAATAAGTTAGTATCTTATCTAATTTACTTCACATTTTGACTTAATGTCAAAATATAGGTGATCATTTCGATCGGTGTGTGATTATCTGCACGTGCTAATTATGTTATGTTACCTGGCTCCTTCACTTGTTTTTTTTTTTTTTTTTTTACAAAACACGGTAATTTTTTCAAATATTAACTAGATGCTGTCATTAGACAGTAATACCCGCACCATGTGTTTGCCCCTAAATAACACTGTTTTATACCAGTTTAATTAAAAATGAAGGCTACATGCAAACTCCGGTAATACATTTAAAAATTATAATTTTCATAACTGAAGGATGAGATCCCTGCCCACATGATAATACACATCGTGACATGAGCAGCACTTTATGTGCAATTTGGGGTAGAACTGTTTGCAGTGAATTTTCAGTTAATCAATAATCTTAACATTTTATGTCATAGGAAGTATAATGGTCTATATAATTATTACAAACAAAATTAAAAATTAAATTATGCCCCCTCCCTGTGGCGGTTGCCGGTTTTAGATTTGCTTCTGTGTGCCTACATGAACATCGTCGTGTGCACAGATTTAGAGAAGGGGTGGGAGTGAGGGGTCCAGACCCCCCCCCCTCCCCATGAAAATTCGTAAATTACCAAAAATACACCTTGGACCCCAATGCTCTTACAGACATGTAAACGCTCTAACCCATTGCGCTTCAATGTTAGGTAACATTATTTGGGGGGTAAATATTTAATCAATAGTCAACATACTTTATTGTTTATCTCAATAGGAAGTATACATGTACATCACAATATGCAGGTGTCCTGCACCACCTTAAAGCTGTTATTTACCTAATAAAATAGTGCAAGTGGATTTGAAGAATAGGTCATAAAAATACATGCATGTTACAAATGACTGATCTTTGTCTGAAGTTACGTACACAACACAGGTTTGCATGTCTCATTAGCGGGTACTAGTTTTACCCAGCTCTTCGATTAGATGGGTTCACGTGTATACATACATGGGTGTTGCTAAAACGCGGAACGGAAAACGGAACGGTAGGAAAACGGAAAATCTTATCTAATGTTATTTACCTCATAGATTTGTTAAGTATGCTAAAACGATATACTTTATGTACCTTTTTAATATTTTTTGAAAGATTAGCAATATTAGATTATTTATTCAAGAATATTTATTTCCTCAAAATTAACAGTACATGCATTGACCACTATATTCTGTCCCAAAATATCATCGATTCACTTTTTGCTGTATATTTATATATACCTCAGGGTTCAAGCGATTATCTTTTAGAAGCATTAAACATTCTCATTATTCTTTCTTTAAAACGTCCTCTCTAGCTTATCAGCTGGTATAAATACACGGCTAAAAATAAAGAAGTCTACGGGGTTTTGCATTTTAACAGACCCGGATGATGGTGTTGAAAAATTGTGCAAGGTCTTCTGAGTGACTTCCAAATGGAGAAAAGATGTCAACATTTTCCATTATAAATCGTCCAAATGTGCTGCATGAATATTTTGGGATCGACAGACTATAGTCCCAATATATAATCGGAAAATCAAACCAGGCAACGTCTAGAGCTCTCTTTTCGGATCATATGTATATAGCTGCTGGAATAAACAACTGCATGCTTTGTTATGCAAACGTAAACAAAATTGCATTGCTAAAAATACTAGTTTCACAAATTACTAGTTTCACAAATTACCGGGTATTTTAATGTTTACTGTATTTTATTTTTTTAATGTCGTCAGTCCTACAGTTTTTTTCTTCCATCTCAATGATACTGTATCGTCTGTATGATAAAAGATCGTCTAGAACACCGAAAATTCAATTTTGATGTAAGTATATACATGTACATCATATTTGAAAATAATATAAAAATACTCAAAACACGCATAAAACGCTTTCACTAACTGCGTACGTTACACTAATATGCCAGCAATACCATATAAGAGAAATAAGTAAAAAGTTATAGCTAATTTGCTCGTTTAATCATGTTAATGTTTCACAATTCGTATACATTTGATTTTTCCGTTTCGTACTCAACTAAAGCCGAATGAATACAATGCTATAATTGATAGACATTCATATGAATATTAATAAGATAGCAACATGTTGATAATCATTCATTAGATATAAATAAAAGATACAAAGTAAATCGTTTCTGGCCAGTCTATACCCTTTTTAAGGGATAAACGTGATGATATTTTCCATTCCGTTCCGTTTTCCGTTCCGCGTTTTAGCAACACCCATACATACATGTCTGTGTTTTCCGTATGCAGAAAAGGATTACGGTAGTTAAGATCAGCTAAAGGAATTCATTATTGTGTTTTAATTGGATTATCATTATGATGTTGACCAATTTAGGTAAGCATAATACATGTAGTAGCAGTAGCACAATATAATAAGATGCCAGCATGGGATTCCTGCCAGCATACATACACATGTATATAAGTTCTACTTTCACTTTCTAAATGTAATCTCCCTTTGACAGCATACTGTATCATCATCTTTTAATATTTAAATAAGCTTATCATCGTTACCTACATGTATCCTATCGCATTTGTAAAGTTTCTGTCATTTTAGTTGCAAAAGTTATTTTTTTCATTTGTCAGACTGCATGCACTGTTGAGTTGACCCCATATTGACCCTGTATAAACAATTTCTTATTAAATTTGTGTATTTCATATGTAAGTAAGTGTAGACACTTATATTTTTTATATGAGTAATAATAGGAAGGAAGGAGTATTTCTTTCTTAATGTATTATAATGCATCAAATACAATGTAGGTCATGACCTTATGGGACTGTTCTGACCCCACGAAACAGGAAATACAAAATATCTTCTAAAGTCATTATGATGCATCAACTGGTGTAAAGTACATTAATGACCCCCAGGTGTTGTCTTTAACCCCCCCCCCCCCCCCGCCTTTATGAAATAGGAAATGATATGATACACTGTATATTTTGTTAACTTCTGAGATCTGAGATCCTCATCCCTAAACCGTTTAATTTATTTTTGCTCTTTGTGTCATTGCGCGTAAAATTGTATTGTAAGATTATGCCCCCTTGGAGACACCCTGACATTTTAGAACTAGAAATAATAATGTATTTTATCTTATTCATATGTTATACAGTAGTGTTTGATCCTTGTGGGTAATTCCTAGCCTAATGATGTCACTGCTTTGTTTAGGAGACTTTACAATTGCCCCAAATAGGTGAATACACATGGCAGTGATGCATATAACATTTTGTTCATAAATCTTAAAAATTGAATTAAGCAATTTCCAAAATGTTAATGTGAATCACGAGAGAAAAAGCAATCAAGAAATGATTTAAAATTTGCTACTGTACACATGTAAGAATGTATTAAGAAGACTGAATCTTTATAAGCAGGTTAGATTGGGGGGGGGGATGAATGTGGAGTATAAACATTTATAATTTGAATCATTTATTGTTATTAATTAATTTTAACTTGTCAATGAATACTACTTATTGATCCCAAGGTAGAAATATGACCTCTGATCGTATCTCAATAGATCATTTGTCAATTATGCAAGGTGTAATGTAATTTTTTTTTAAGAATAACATTTTTTACCAGTTTATAAAAGTTTTTAGACACCCAAATTATATTTTGATTTTAATAGATTATTCGACAAGGAAGGGGGGAGGGGGGGGGGGAGAGAACAGTTTATATTTGAGTTTGTTTGGGAGTGGGGGTTCCAAGTCATATATTTGACAATTTTTTAATGTAATTTAAAATAAGACTAAGCCATACATGTACTACAGTCATGAACATGAATAGTATAGAACAAAACACAAACTAATACATGTACATGTATATATACATAGGAAGTATTACAAAACAGATGATTGATCTATATCTGGGTTCTTAAATTGAATCATATATCATGTACATATTATATTATTGTTTCTTTGTTCAAGGCATTTAAGATGGTATGTAGGTCATGATCCCAAGTGCTCTTCCTGAAATTATCAAATATCATAAAAACCATTGAGATCCCCACCTTAATCCAAAGATATTATTCCTCCTTAGGTCATGCAGGCGCATCAGATCATTATGGCATGTAAGTCATGACCCTAAGGGGTCATCCTGACCCCCTGATGTTTGATGATCCTATCTCTATTTAATCTTTATTAATTATTAAGTCTCCTGAATGAAGTTTGGAGACTTATTGTTTTTGTACGGTTCTTAATACATGTATATATTCTTCATCTTCTTTTTCTTCTTTCCCGCTCTGAACTTGTTTCTCAGAGATGGCTGAACATAATTGTACAAAACTCTAGGATATGATAGGCCTGCAAATCTAGTTGTGCACCCTGGTTTGATTTTTCTCATTTTGGGTTAGACAACCACTTTTCGGGGGAGGGGGTGGGAGGGGGGTGTCAAAAGGGTGTGGGGTCTAACATTGAACCTTGTAGAAAGAATCATAGACTCTATTGTAAATGGTAACTTGAAAACGGACAAAGATAATAATATAGGGTTTTCATAATCATATATTGGCTGTTACTGGCAATATATAGGGTTTATTAGATCTGACCCCTGGGGTCATCCCCACCCCCCAGGAATTTGAAATTACCATATATCTCAGAAACTTTTATAATCATGACCCCTAAACCATATATATTCATGTTTCTGATGTCAAGGGGCATCAAATGTTATGTAGGTCATGGGTCCTGTGGGTGGTCCTGACGCCCTCAAACAGCAAGTCCCTTAATATCTTCAAAACAGTTGAGATCCCCACCCTTAAACCATATATATTCTTGTACCTTGTGTCAAGGGGCATCAAACGGTATGTAGGTCATGGGCCCCGGGGGTTGTCATGACCCCCCTTGAACAGGAAGTGCACGAATATCTCGAAAACGGTTGAGATCCCCACCCCTTAACCATATATATTCTTGATCCTTAAAGGGCATCAAAAGGTATGTACCGGTAGGTAATGGGCCTCAGGGTTAAATTTAATTTTTCAAAACCGTAATGCACATCTATGGAACAGTTCCTTTCATATCCCAAGATATGATGTGTCTATCCATTAAATCATAAAAGGAGTTCTAGGATCTATGTTTTTTTTAAAGTGATAAACGTCAATTTTCTGCTACATTTTGACTCCCTGGATGAAATTTAAATTTTGAAAACCTTACTGCACATCTATGGAACAGTCCCTATCATATCCCAAGATATGATTGTCTATCCATTAAATCATAAGAGGAGCTCTTGGATCAATGTTTGATTTTTTAGTGATAAACGTCAATTTTCTGCTACTATTTGACTCCCAGGATGAAATTTAAATTTTTAAAACCTTATTGCACATCTATAGGACAGCCCCAATTATATCCCAAGAGATGATGTAGCTACTCCAAAAGTTGTAAGAGGAGTTCTGGGAACCATATTTTTTTTGCCAAAAAACGTCATTTTTTGTTGCCCACTGATCCCCTTAATAAAAAAAAAAATTCTGGAACCTGATCATGCCTCAATATGACACCCCCAATCATATTCTAGAAGATCATTTGGCTACTGCTTAAAAAAAATGACGTTTTTTAAACCAGTTTTTTTTGTAAAAAAAACGTCATTTTTTTAACCATTAAATGACCCCCAGGAAAAAATTGAAAATTCCGAAACCTTATTGCACATCTATAGGATACCCTAAAACATATTCCAAAAGATAATTTGTCTACTTTTGAAAATGTAGGAGGAGTTCGAGGAAGAAGGTTTTTTGTGAAAAAACGTCATTTTTTACCAATTATTTGACCCCCAGGACTAACAGAGAATTTTTGAAACTTTTTTACAAAACAACATGATACCCCAAATCAAACTCCAAGAGTTCAGTTTGCTGGTTTATAAGATGTAAGAGCAGTTTGAGAAAGTAAAACGTGACAGACGGACGGACGGACGGACGGACGGACGGACGGACAGACGGACGGACGGACGGAACAGGGTAACAACAATATACCCGAACTTTCTTTAGAAAGTGCGGGTATAATAATGATATATGTAAACGGTTTATCAGTATAAACAAGTCCAACTTGATTTGTGTCAATGTTGAGTCAGATGTTTAGATAAAATCTAGTCTCCTCAAGCTTCAATGTAGATGGATAGGATTCAATTCTAGATTTATATTATTTCACAAAGACAAAATCACAGATAAACACCTTCTGCCTCTGTCATAAGCGCTTACCGCAATCAGAAGTATACGGAAACACAGCGCTTTGATTTACTAGAATGTAAAATGCGTGAAATATTGTTTATGTTTTCCGGGTGTGTGTGTGTGGGGGGGGAGTTCTGAGCAATATCTAATATTTATGCAAATGTGAAAAATTGGATTTTTCCATGGAGGGTGCAAGGAGGGGGGGGGGGGGTCAAGTTTCCCCGTAAATCCGCGGACGGGTAATACGGGAAGTCGAATGCTAATAGCTATGAATTGTTATGGGTGATCAAGTTTATTGATGTACAGCTCAATAGTGTCAATTCTTTTACTGACTTTTCGTTTCTAAATAATTATTAAACCTTATGCTAACAACATAAATATAATAAAATCTGTCAGGTTTTTTTTTTTTTTAGATAAGGCTCAATTTCTACTTCACTTATAAAATTACATATAAAGTTGACATTTTCATTTAAGGAAAATGTTATTAATAAGTTTAATAATTTTTTATTCTTTATTATCATTCACAATACATTATTTAATACAATTTCACACCTTTTAAGCTCTAGCGGGAGTACGAACAATGGTGTCAGTACTTCTCTGAGTGTATCAGTACTGTCTAAGTTTGTCAGTACGTTTTCAAGTTCCTCAGTACTGTCAGTAAAAACGTCAGAACGTTTCTAATTTCATCAGTAATGTTATTACATTTTGAGTAAATGTATCAGTTTATCAGTAAAAAATGGGAATGTCAGTACTTTTATGACTTAGTAGTGTAATATGCTATGTTGCACTAATACCTTGTTCAATTAAGACTGCATTATCACGTTTATCCGTTTGAATCAGTGGTAAAAGTTCAGAGGTTGTTTCTGTATGTTGTTCTTCGTCATCACTTTTCCGGAGTTGAATACCTAGATATTGAAGAATGCATAATAATTGCATTTACTAAATTTGTTTTTGTTTTCAGTACTCTGTGCACTTATTTCATTGTTTACAATTTCATATATTTTTATATCCTTAAGTGCTAAGTAAATTTTATTAATTTAATTTAACAACTGATAGGAGAAATTGTTCCGAAGGTTGCGGTTTGAATAGCCGACAAATAGCTGACAACCCCACCCCCCCCCCCCCCCCCCCCCTCCTCCCACTAAAAATTGTCCTTAAGTGATAAGTATATTTTATTTATTTAATTAAACCAATGCTAGGAGAAATTGTTCCGAAAAAAAACCCAAAAAAACCCAAAACAAACCAAAAAAAACCACACACACAATAATTAAGGTAGTCCTATACTCGGCACTAAATGGGCTCAATCATTAAAAGCTTAGTTTTAAATGATAAATATACATTCTAGCAATACATATACAAAAGAAATTATGTATCTTTACATGCAAGTTTGTTTGTTATCACCTCTCAGGCGGGTGTACCCCCTTGCGAAAATTATTGACAATTATGAAATTTGCCAGACGTCCGTTTTTCCTAAAAATAATTACAAATTTTGGGGAAATTAGAACTGAACATATAAAATAGAGTATAAATATTTATTTAAGCCATATCTCATCAATAATTTTGCGCAAATTTTTGTAAGTAAGTACGCTTTATGGACCTGATGTATCAAAATAGAATACAAGAAATGCAATGCTAGTATCGCGTTTGGTAATTTTTTTACTATTTTATGGACTCAAACTTAAATTCATGGTGTTTATTCGATAGATTGATATCTTAGAAAAAAGATTTGGTAAAATAAATTATATGTTGACGGATTACTTTTCACGCTATAAGCTCTAAACCAAGTAGACCCTGACGAAAAAATCCGTAAAAATCATATTTTGTTACAGTTTTCTGCCTAGATCTGTCAACAATGTTAGATATCATTCAAACATTAATTAATTGGCGATTGATTAAATTCGAAATAACTTCTGTCTCTAAATTTAAACCGGTTTTAGTAAAAGAAAAAGAAAAATTCGGGGTGGGGGGGGGTCAAAACAAAGAAAATATAAGCATACCTGAGATCCTGGTTAATCAGAAACTTCGTTTTTCATTTTACTTTAACAGAATCGAGTTTCTCAACATTAATCAATTCTATCTCTCATAGAATACATATATTACCGTTCTAATTGCTTATTATTGCCATTGTTTACAACAGCGATGTAGAGCAAAATCAATACCGGGTATCAAAAACGCTTTGTAAAAGTCGAACCAATATTGTAAAATCCGTATTATGACGTAGTGCGATACTCGGACTACTTTAATTTTATTTATAAATAGAAAAAAAAATGAGTTTTTGAAAAAAAAAATTTGGAAATGTCTTCCTCACAATCAAACTTATTTTGTATTAATAAGGTAATGTTTTTTTTTACATATAACGGCTTACGTAGTTCACGCTTTATTACGTCTTATGATCTAATTAAGGCATTAATGATATATATAACAACGGAACTAAGTATACTTAAAAATTGATTTATAACAAATTAATTTTTAAAAAGTGATGACCCGTAATCACAAAAATAAATGGAAACTAGAGCAAAGCTCGTTGCAAAGCAACGAGTGGGTTTTCCGCTAATGTCGAAAGCAACGCTAGAAGTACGTCTAAGAAGCAGAGTTCTTAATCTAGTAACAAAGAAACCTAAGTACAAAAAGATAAAAAAAAAATCGAATGATTCTTGGTACAACTTAACATAATCCGAATGTTTTTAAGTACGACTTATCCAAAAACCCTTAACCATTTCAAGAACGACTTAACAAAAAAAATGTGTTTAAGTACGACTTAACAAATTTGACTTCATTTTAGGTACAAGTTTACTTTACCTTGAACTAACATCTCTTTTCTTAACCCAGAATGCAAAATCAAAATTTACGTAAAAAATCAATTTTGTTCTTCACTGCTTTTCAAAGGGTTGACCTTTCGCATGTGTGCTCGTTGCGTCATTAATTGTCAGAAACTTATCGATGTAAAGTTTACTTTACTGTACCTCTGTGAATATTTTCTATGCAAAATTACTATGAACCAGACAACATTGAAATGGAGAACATTTCAAAGGGCCCCGCTTATGTTATTTCAGAGAATTCTGCTTTGACCTTGACCTATACCTTGAAATTTTTCCAGCTGGCATAGAACTTTTAATTCAATTTCATTCCCCCTAACATGCATGCATTTTTGTTCAATCTGACCAAGATTAAGCATATTTGAAAAATAATCTACTGTCTAAAACTAATTTTAAAAAGATCTGCTATGACCTTCACATTGACAGACTTGGTTCAAGGTCACTGCACGCCATTAACCAATAAACTCTGTAAAGGTAAAATATTCGCCAAATAGGGGCTAAAAGGAAAGTATATCTATGCTCTTAAAATATGGATTTTTGTGTGAACTGATATGACCTTGACTCTTCATCTACAAATATCATTCGAGGTCATTGCATATATTTTGATCAAAGGCATCATGTGGGTGAAGTATGAGGCTGAATGGAGCAAAGGGAGAGAAGATATACTCCGGACAAGGATTTTTAAAAATATAATTCTGCTATGACCTTCACAGTTTCTTTTCACTGAAAATAGGTTCAAGGTCACTACACACCCTTTCACCCTTTACTCAAAAGCTCTGCTTATGTGAAGTCTGAGCCAAATAGGGGTTAGTAGAAATTATATATGCTCTCAAAAAAGGATTTTTGCATGATCCGATATGATCTTCACCCGTTACCTAGAAATTTCATGCAAGGTCACTGCACATCGTTTAACCATAGAGACACTCTGTGAGTATTAGCCAGATTGGACCAAAGGGAAAAAAGATATGCCCCAGACAAGGATTTTATATATATATAATCCTGCTATGACCTTAACCTTATACCTAAAAAAAACATGGTTCAAGGTCACTGCACATCCTTCAACCAAAGGAACCCTGTGGATGAGGTATGAGCCAGATTGGGCCAAGGGGAGAGAAGCTATGCTCCTGTCAAGCCATCTCGGATGGACAGACGGACAAATTGATCACTAGAAGGCGCCCGCATAAACATGCCTTTTTATCTAATTTAATATAGTATCCATGCTATCTGCCCATGGTGAATAGTCATCAAAACCATTCATCAGCAGAATTTGATTTCCCTCCTTTTTAAGGTGGTATGGGACATCTGTCGATATTAATGTGGATTAAAGTACTATATAATTGAAAATTTTTCACCGGTTTAGAATTTTCAAATTTTACAATATTTAACCAAAAAATAGCTTTTAAAAATATTTGAAAGGTAAAAATTGTAAAAACCCCAGCGGGATTCGAACTCATGACTTACAGGTTCCTAGTAAACCCTCTAACCCACTGTGCTAAGGAGTTAGGTGACCATTTTTGAAAAGAAACTACATGTACTTTTATAATTACACTTTATTTTATTTTTTATTTCGATAAACAATACGTTACAACATGGAAGTGTCCCATATCACCTTAAACTTGGAACACCTCTGACCTAATAAGATCGCCGCATTAAATACAAAGTTTGATTTAACTCTAATTTGTTTATTATCAAGAAATTCTGCATCGCTGACAAATAAAGTTTTCTTCTGTATAATGAAATACCAATTAACTGACTATTCGGACAATAGCAAGTTTATTGTCCCACTCCACAGCAACTCTTTCCCTTGGCTTTGCCTCATTAAATAGTTGCTGTCTTGGGGGACAATAAACTTGCTATTGTCCTCATACCCAGTAAATACTAAATAGGCACATAATATCCCATCCACCTACATTTCATGTTATATAACCTCCCATTTGTAACCTTCAATTTCACTGTAAAGTCAACATATCTGTCATAGCCCAGGGCTCGACATTAACGCTTGTCCGCTTGTCCGGTACCAGTTCAAAAAATATGCGGACAAGTGAATATTGCTGGCCACTTGTCCGACTGGACAAGTGCATTTTTTATAGTAAGAGTCTCCAACATTTAAAAAGAAAAGAAAGTTTTGTGATAAGTTATCTGTAGTCTCGTTATAAGTTTATCGATTAGTTATTTTGATTTCGATCCCGACATCAAATTGCAATGCAATTGAGTTACTCTTGATCGGATTGAAGTTCACTAATTTCAAACAACTTTCAAGGTGTGGATCTTGGTTCTTACAAAGTACCAAACACATATGTTAAGAAAAAGAAGGAAGAAAAGGTAGCAAAGATAAAGGATTATGGAAAGAAATGTAACTTATTTTAGGTTTCATTCATCATTGATAGACTATGATGACATTCAATGTTTAGTTTAAAAACAGCTGAGAAATCAATATAACAGTTACATGTATTTTTAAACCTGATGCTAAATTTAAGATGTCTTGTAATTTGCCATGACAAAGCTACAGCTGACAATCATGTTTAATGTTATATAGAACAAATACATGTACATAATTATAGGAAAGACACTTTAAGTTTCCATTTAAAAGTCAGGTTATTAATTATAGCTAGAGTATTAATCAATAAATGATTTTATTTTAGTAATAGAGTACTGTAGTTCTCAAGTTGACAATATTTGATCTTTAATATTGAAAATTTTTCGGACAAGTGAAGTTGAAGTTCGGACAAGTAAATGTTTTGGTCACTTGTCCGAATGGAAAGGAAAGA
>NC_047562.1:123044-349347 GCF_902806645.1 Magallana gigas | reverse complement strand
TTGTGTGATTCTTGGTTCAAAAGTGTTATTTCCAAACATAGACTCAAGCAGTGTTAACCAAATTTTTAGAGATATTGGAATTAATAACAGTTTAAATTGTGATGACTCGTCTGCCAGGTTCAAACTATATTGCTTTCATATCTTAACTCTGAAACTGAAGGATAGAAATTAGCGTCCTCTTTAAGGAGACGAGGTCCGAGACTTTACAAAACAAATTTTATATTGCATTACTATTATGCTACAGTCAACTGACATGTTTCTTCAATTTTGTTCAAAATTCTTAGTTCAATAGTATTATTTCTATATAATGATTCAACCAAAATTACAAAAAGTTTAGAGATTCTACAGTATGTTTAAAACGAAATATGCCAAGTGCAGCATTCAAACTGGGCAGTTATTCAAAGAAGCAACAACAACTTCATCATAAAGGCGCTACTGTGTGGAAAATGTGTATGCCTGTGGCATTTTCGTAGCAATTTGGCCTGAATATGTAAAGCAGCCTGCAAGTACGGGATTTTACATACTTCAGACGCCTGCAATACTGTGAAAAATCACACTTTACAACAAGGTATGAAATATTGTTTAAAACCTGTTCCATTAATTTTATCTTATTGTGAGCTGATACCTTTCAAGTGTAATTTGCAGATATAGACGTAAGTTATATTAAAATAATGTTAGAGACTCGGAAATAATAACAGTTTAAGTTATGATGACTCGTTCGCCATATCGTTTGTAATGGGAACATATTGAAATATTTGTATCTGGATCCAGCTTGATAAAGATGATTGTCACAAAAGCGCTTTCGTTTGAGTGTACATTCTTATTTCAAATTAAATTAAACATTCCAAATGTAGCATTCATGCTTGGTTGTTGTTCAGAGAAGCTACCAGCAGATCTGTCATTTTGGAGCCACTGTGTGGGAAATCTATTTACCTGTGCTAATTTGTAGCGATCTGGTCTGAACAAGTAAAACAGCCTGCAAGTCCGGGATTTTACCTACATCAGACACCTGCAAGACTGTGAAAATTCACACTTTACAAACTGATTTGAGTTATTGTTTAAACGAGTCGCACAAATTTTATCTTACAGTCAGCTGACATCTTTCAATTATGTGTATGATTCTTGGTTCAAAAGTGTTATTTCCAAACATAGACTCAAGCAGTGTTAACCAAATTTTTAGAGATATCGGAATTAATAACAGTTTGAGTTATGATGACTCGTCTGCCAGGTTCAAACTATCTTGTTTTCATATCTTAACTCTGAAATTGAAGGATAGAAATTAGCGTCCTCTATAAGGAGACGAGGTCCGAGACTTTACAAAACAAATTTTATATTGCATTACTATTATGCTTCTGTCAACTGACATGTTTCTTCAATTATGTTCAAAATCCTTAGTTCAATAATATTATTTCTATATAATGATTCAACCAAAATTACAAAAAGTTTAGTGATTCTACAGTATGTTTAAAACGAAATATGCCAAGTGCAGCATTCAAACTGGGCAGTTATTCAAAGAAGCAACAACAACTTCATCATAAATTAAAGGCGCTATTGTGTTGAAAATGTGTATGCCTGTGGCAGTATCGTAACAATCTGGCCTGAATATGTAAAGCAGCCTGCAAGTACGGGATTTTACATACTTCAGACGCCTGCAAGACTGTGAAAAATCATACTTTACAACAAGGTATGAAATATTGTTTAAAACCTGTTCCATTTTTTTTCTCTTATTGTGAGCTGATACATGTACCTTTGTGTGATTCTTGGTTCAAAAGTGTTATTTCCAAACATAGACTCAAGCAGTGTTAACCAAATTTTTAGAGATATTGGAATTAATAACAGTTTAAATTGTGATGACTCGTCTGCCAGGTTCAAACTATATTGCTTTCATATCTTAACTCTGAAACTGAAGGATAGAAATTAGCGTCCTCTTTAAGGAGACGAGGTCCGAGACTTTACAAAACAAATTTTATATTGCATTACTATTATGCTACAGTCAACTGACATGTTTCTTCAATTTTGTTCAAAATTCTTAGTTCAATAGTATTATTTCTATATAATGATTCAACCAAAATTACAAAAAGTTTAGAGATTCTACAGTATGTTTAAAACGAAATATGCCAAGTGCGGCATCCAAGCTGGGCAGTTATTCAAAGAAGCAACAACAACTTTATCATAAAGGCGCTACTGTGTTGAAAATGTGTATGCCTGTGGCAGTTTCGTAGCAATCTGGCCTGAATATGTAAAGCAGCCTGCAAGTACGGGATTTCACATACTTCAGACGCCTGCAATACTGTGAAAAATCACACTTTACAACAAGGTATGAAATATTGTTTAAAACCTGTTCCATTAATTTTATCTTATTGTGAGCTGATACCTTTCAAGTGTAATTTGCAGATATAGACGAAAGTTATAATAAAATAATGTTAGAGACTCGGAAATAATAACAGTTTAAGTTATGATGACTCGTTCGCCATATCGTCTGTAATGGGAACATATTGAAATATTTGTATCTGGATCCAGCTTGATAAAGATAATTGTCACAAAAGCGCTTACGTTTGAGTGTACATTCTTATTTCAAATTAAATTAAACATTCCAGGTGTAGCATTCATGCTTGGTTGTTGTTCAGAGAAGCTACCGGCAGATCTGTCATTTTGGAGCCACTGTGTGGGAAATCTATTTACCTGTGCTAATTTGTAGCGATCTGGTCTGAACAAGTAAAACAGCCTGCAAGTCCGGGATTTTACCTACATCAGACACCTGCAAGACTGTGAAAATTCACACTTTACAAACTGATTTGAGTTATTGTTTAAAACGAGTCGCACAAATTTTATCTTACAGTCAGCTGACATCTTTCAATTATGTGTATGATTCTTGGTTCAAAAGTGTTATTTCCAAACATAGACTCAAGCAGTGTTAACCAAATTTTTAGAGATATCGGAATTAATAACAGTTTGAGTTATGATGACTCGTCTGCCAGGTTCAAACTATCTTGTTTTCATAACTTAACTCTGAAATTGAAGGATAGAAATTAGCGTCCTCTATAAGGAGACGAGGTCCGAGACTTTACAAAACAAATTTTATATTGCATTACTATTATGCTTCTGTCAACTGACATGTTCTTCAATTATGTTCAAAATCCTTAGTTCAATAATATTATTTCTATATAATGATTCAACCAAAATTACAAAACGTTTAGTGACAAGTGCAGCATTCAAACTGGGCAGTTATTCAAAGAGGCAACAACAACTTCATCATAAATTAAAGGCACTATTGTGTTGAAAATGTGTATGCCTGTGGCAGTATCGTAACAATCTGGCCTGAATATGTAAAGCAGCCTGCAAGTATGGGATTTCACATGCTTCAGACGCCTGCAAGACTGTGAAAAATCATACTTTACAACAAGGTATGAAATATTGTTTAAAACCTGTTCCATTTTTTTTTTCTTATTGTGAGCTGATACATGTACCTTTGAAGTGTAATTTGCAGATATAGACGAAAGTTATATTAGAATAATGTTAGAGACTCGGAAATAAAAACAGTTTAAGTTATGATGACTCGTTCGCCATATCGTCTGTAATGGGAACATATTAAAATATTTGTATCTGGATCCAGCTTGATAAGGATAATTGTTACAAAAGCGCCTACGTTTGAGTGTACATTCTTATTTCAAATTAAACTAAAAATTCGAGGTGTAGCATTCATGCTTGGTTGTTGTTCATAGAACAAGTAAAACAGCCTGCATGTCCGGGAATTTACCTACTTCAGACGCCTGCAAGACTGTGAAAATTCACACTTTACAAACTGATTTGAGTTATTGTTTAAAACGAGTCGCACAAATTTTATCTTACAGTCAGCTGACATCTTTCAATTATGTGTATGATTCTTGGTTCAAAAGTGTTATTTCCAAACATAGACTCAAGCAGTGTTAACCAAATTTTTAGAGATATTGGAATTAATAACAGTTTGAGTTGTGATGACTCGTCTGCCAGGTTCAAACTATCTTGCTTTCATATCTTAACTCTGAAATTGAAGGATAGAAATTAGCGTCCTCTATAAGGAGACGAGGTCCGAGACTTTACAAGACAAATTTTATATTGCATTACTATTATGCTACTGTCAACTGACATGTTTCTTCAATTATGTTCAAAATTCTTAGTTCAATAATATTATTTCTATATAATGATTCAACCAAAATTACAAAAAGTTTAGAGATTCTACAGTATGTTTAAAACGAAATATGCCAAGTGCAGCATCCAAGCTGGGCAGTTATTCAAATAAGGAACAACAACTTTATCATAAAGGCGCTACTGTGTTGAAAATGTGTATGCCTGTGGCAGTTTCGTAGCAATTTGGCCTGAATATGTAAAGCAGCCTGCAAGTACGGGATTTTACATACTTCAGACGCCTGCAATACTGTGAAAAATCACACTTTACAACAAGGTATGAAATATTGTTTAAAACCTGTTCCATTAATTTTATCTTATTGTCAGCTGATACCTTTCAAGTGTAATTTGCAGATATAGAGAAAGTTATATTAGAATAATGTTAGAGACTCGGAAATAATAACAGTTTAAGTTATGATGACTCGTTCGCCATATCGTCTGTAATGGGAACATATTGAAATATTTGTATCTGGATCCAGCTTGATTAAGATAATTGTCACAAAAGCGCTTACGTTTGAGTGTACATTCTTATTTCAAATTAAATTAAAAATTCCAGGTTAGCATTCATGCTTGGTTGTTGTTCAGAGAAGCTACCAGCAGATCTATCATTTTGGCGCCACTGTGTGGGAAATCTGTTTACCTGTGCTAATTTGTAGCGATCTGGTCTGAACAAGTAAAACAGCCTGCAAGTCCGGGATTTTACCTACATCAGACACCTGCAAGATTGTGAAAATTCACACTTTACAAACTGATTGAGTTATTGTTTAAAACGAGTCGCACAAATTTCATCTTACAGTCAGCTGACATCTTTCAATTATGTGTATGATTCTTGGTTCAAAAGTGTTATTTCCAAACATAGACTCAAGCAGTGTTAACCAAATTTTTAGAGATATCGGAATTAATAACAGTTTGAGTTATGATGACTCGTCTGCCAGGTTCAAACTATCTTGTTTTCATATCTTAACTCTGAAATTGAAGGATAGAAATTAGCGTCCTCTATAAGGAGACGAGGTCCGAGACTTTACAAGACAAATTTTATATTGCATTACTATTATGCTACTGTCAACTGACATGTTTCTTCAATTATGTTCAAAATTCTTAGTTCAATAGTATTATTTCTATATAATGATTCAACCAAAATTACAAAAAGTTTAGAGATTCTACAGTATGTTTAAAACGAAATATGCCAAGTGCAACATCCAAGCTGGGCAGTTATTCAAATAAGGAACAACAACTTTATCATAAAGGCGCTACTGTGTTGAAAATGTGTATGCCTGTGGCAGTTTCGTAGCAATCTGGCCTGAATATGTAAAGCAGCCTGCAAGTACGGGATTTTACATACTTCAGACGCCTGCAATACTGTGAAAAATCACACTTTACAACAAGGTATGAAATATTGTTTAAAACCTGTTCCATTAATTTTATCTTATTGTCAGCTGATACCTTTCAAGTGTAATTTGCAGATATAGAGAAAGTTATATTAGAATAATGTTAGAGACTCGGAAATAATAACAGTCTAAGTTATGATGACTCGTTCGCCATATCGTCTGTAATGGGAACATATTGAAATATTTGTATCTGGATCCAGCTTGATAAAGATAATTGTTACAAAAGCGCTTACGTTTGAGTGTACATTCTTATTTCAAATTAAATTAAACATTCCAGGTGTAGCATTCATGCTTGGTTGTTGTTCAGAGAAGCTACCAGCAGATCTATCATTTTGGCGCCACTGTGTGGGAAATCTGTTTACCTGTGCTAATTTGTAGCGATCTGGTCTGAACAAGTAAAACAGCCTGCAAGTCCGGGATTTTACCTACATCAGACACCTGCAAGATTGTGAAAATTCACACTTTACAAACTGATTTGAGTTATTGTTTAAAACGAGTCGCACAAATTTTATCTTACAGTCAGCTGACATCTTTCAATTATGTGTATGATTCTTGGTTCAAAAGTGTTATTTCCAAACATAGACTCAAGCAGTGTTAACCAAATTTTTAGAGATATCGGAATTAATAACAGTTTGAGTTATGATGACTCGTCTGCCAGGTTCAAACTATCTTGTTTTCATATCTTAACTCTGAAATTGAAGGATAGAAATTAGCGTCCTCTATAAGGAGACGAGGTCCGAGACTTTACAAAACAAATTTTATATTGCATTACTATTATGCTTCTGTCAACTGACATGTTTCTTCAATTATGTTCAAAATTCTTAGTTCAATAATATTATTTCTTTATAATGATTCAACCAAAATTACAAAAAGTTTAGTGATTCTACAGTATGTTTAAAACGAAATATGCCAAGTGCAACATCCAAGCTGGGCAGTTATTCAAATAAGGAACAACAACCTTATCATAAAGGCGCTACTGTGTGGAAAATGTGTATGCCTGTGGCAGTTTCGTAGCAATCTGGCCTGAATATGTAAAGCAGCCTGCAAGTACGGGATTTTACATACTTCAGACGCCTGCAATACTGTGAAAAATCACACTTTACAACAAGGTATGAAATATTGTTTAAAACCTGTTCCATTAATTTTATCTTATTGTCAGCTGATACCTTTCAAGTGTAATTTGCAGATATAGAGAAAGTTATATTAGAATAATGTTAGAGACTCGGAAATAATAACAGTCTAAGTTATGATGACTCGTTCGCCATATCGTCTGTAATGGGAACATATTGAAATATTTGTATCTGGATCCAGCTTGATAAAGATAATTGTTACAAAAGCGCTTACGTTTGAGTGTACATTCTTATTTCAAATTAAATTAAACATTCCAGGTGTAGCATTCATGCTTGGTTGTTGTTCAGAGAAGCTACCAGCAGATCTATCATTTTGGCGCCACTGTGTGGGAAATCTGTTTACCTGTGCTAATTTGCAGCGATCTGGTCTGAACAAGTAAAACAGCCTGCAAGTCCGGGATTTTACCTACATCAGACACCTGCAAGATTGTGAAAATTCACACTTTACAAACTGATTTGAGTTATTGTTTAAAACGAGTCGCACAAATTTTATCTTACAGTCAGCTGACATCTTTCAATTATGTGTATGATTCTTGGTTCAAAAGTGTTATTTCCAAACATAGACTCAAGCAGTGTTAACCAAATTTTTAGAGATATCGGAATTAATAACAGTTTGAGTTATGATGACTCGTCTGCCAGGTTCAAACTATCTTGTTTTCATATCTTAACTCTGAAATTGAAGGATAGAAATTAGCGTCCTCTATAAGGAGACGAGGTCCGAGACTTTACAAAACAAATTTTATATTGCATTACTATTATGCTTCTGTCAACTGACATGTTCTTCAATTATGTTCAAAATCCTTAGTTCAATAATATTATTTCTATATAATGATTCAACCAAAATTACAAAACGTTTAGTGATTCTACAGTATGTTTAAAACGAAATATGCCAAGTGCAGCATTCAAACTGGGCAGTTATTCAAAGAAGCAACAACAACTTCATCATAAATTAAAGGCGCTATTGTGTTGAAAATGTGTATGCCTGTGGCAGTATCGTAACAATCTGGCCTGAATATGTAAAGCAGCCTGCAAGTATGGGATTTCACATGCTTCAGACGCCTGCAAGACTGTGAAAAATCATACTTTACAACAAGGTATGAAATATTGTTTAAAACCTGTTCCATTTTTTTTTATCTTATTGTGAGCTGATACATGTACCTTTGAAGTGTAATTTGCAGATATAGACGAAAGTTATATTAGAATAATGTTAGAGACTCGGAAATAAAAACAGTCTAAGTTATGATGACTCGTTCGCCATATCGTCTGTAATGGGAACATATTAAAATATTTGTATCTGGATCCAGCTTGATAAGGATAATTGTTACAAAAGCGCCTACGTTTGAGTGTACATTCTTATTTCAAATTAAACTAAAAATTCGAGGTGTAGCATTCATGCTTGGTTGTCGTTCATAGAACAAGTAAAACAGCCTGCAAGTCCGGGATTTTACCTACTTCAGACGCCTGCAAGACTGTGAAAATTCACACTTTACAAACTGATTTGAGTTATTGTTTAAAACGAGTCGCACAAATTTTATCTTACAGTCAGCTGACATCTTTCAATTATGTGTATGATTCTTGGTTCAAAAGTGTTATTTCCAAACATAGACTCAAGCAGTGTTAACCAAATTTTTAGAGATATTGGAATTAATAACAGTTTGAGTTGTGATGACTCGTCTGCCAGGTTCAAACTATCTTGCTTTCATATCTTAACTCTGAAATTGAAGGATAGAAATTAGCGTCCTCTATAAGGAGACGAGGTCCGAGACTTTACAAGACAAATTTTATATTGCATTACTATTATGTTACTGTCAACTGACATGTTTCTTCAATTATGTTCAAAATTCTTAGTTCAATAATATTATTTCTATATAATGATTCAACCAAAATTACAAAAAGTTTAGAGATTCTACAGTATGTTTAAAACGAAATATGCCAAGTGCAGCATCCAAGCTGGGCAGTTATTCAAATAAGGAACAACAACTTTATCATAAAGGCGCTACTGTGTGGAAAATGTGTATGCCTGTGGCAGTTTTGTAGCAATTTGGCCTGAATATGTAAAGCAGCCTGCAAGTACGGGATTTTACATACTTCAGACGCCTGCAATACTGTGAAAAATCACACTTTACAACAAGGTATGAAATATTGTTTAAAACCTGTTCCATTAATTTTATCTTATTGTCAGCTGATACCTTTCAAGTGTAATTTGCAGATATAGAGAAAGTTATATTAGAATAATGTTAGAGACTCGGAAATAATAACAGTTTAAGTTATGATGACTCGTTCGCCATATCGTCTGTAATGGGAACATATTGAAATATTTGTATCTGGATCCAGCTTGATTAAGATAATTGTCACAAAAGCGCTTACGTTTGAGTGTACATTCTTATTTCAAATTAAATTAAACATTCCAGGTGTAGCATTCATGCTTGGTTGTTGTTCAGAGAAGCTACCAGCAGATCTATCATTTTTGCGCCACTGTGTGGGAAATCTGTTTACCTGTGCTAATTTGTAGCGATATGGTCTGAACAAGTAAAACAGCCTGCAAGTCCGGGATTTTACCTACTTCAGACGCCTGCAAGACTGTGAAAATTCACACTTTACAACAAGGTATGAACTATTGTTTAAAACCTGTTCCATTAATTTTATCTTATTGTCAGCTGATACCTTTCAAATGTAATTTGCAGATATAGAGAAAGTTATATTAGAATAATGTTAGAGACTCGGAAATAATAACAGTTTAAGTTATGATGACTCGTTCGCCATATCGTCTGTAATGGGAACATATTGAAATATTTGTATCTGGATCCAGCTTGATAAAGATAATTGTTACAAAAGCGCTTACGTTTGAGTGTACATTCTTATTTCAAATTAAATTAAACATTCCAGGTGTAGCATTCATGCTTGGTTGTTGTTGAGAGAAGCTCCCAGCAGATCTATCATTTAGGCGCCACTGTGTGGGAAATCTGTTTACCTGTGCTAATTTGTAGCGATCTGGTCTGAACAAGTAAAACAGCCTGCAAGTCCAGGATTTTACCTACTTCAGACGACTGCAAGACTGTGAAAATTCACACTTTACAAATTGATTTGAGTTATTGTTTAAAACGAGTCGCACAAATTTTATCTTACAGTCAGCTGACATCTTTCAATTATGTGTATGATTCTTGGTTCAAAAGTGTTATTTCCAAACATAGACTCAAGCAGTGTTAACCAAATTTTTAGAGATATTGGAATTAATAACAGTTTGAGTTGTGATGACTCGTCTGCCAGGTTCAAACTATCTTGCTTTCATATCTTAACTCTGAAATTGAAGGATAGAAATTAGCGTCCTCTATAAGGAGACGAGGTCCGAGACTTTACAAGACAAATTTTATATTGCATTACTATTATGCTACTGTCAACTGACATGTTTCTTCAATTATGTTCAAAATTCTTAGTTCAATAGTATTATTTCTATATAATGATTCAACCAAAATTACAAAAAGTTTAGAGATTCTACAGTATGTTTAAAACGAAATATGCCAAGTGCAACATCCAAGCTGGGCAGTTATTCAAATAAGGAACAACAACTTTATCATAAAGGCGCTACTGTGTTGAAAATGTGTATGCCTGTGGTAGTTTCGTAGCAATCTCGCCTGAATATGTAAAGCAGCCTGCAAGTACGGGATTTTACATACTTCAGACGCCTGCAATACTGTGAAAAATCACACTTTACAACAAGGTATGAAATATTGTTTAAAACCTGTTCCATTAATTTTATCTTATTGTCAGCTGATACCTTTCAAGTGTAATTTGCAGATATAGAGAAAGTTATATTAGAATAATGTTAGAGACTCGGAAATAATAACAGTCTAAGTTATGATGACTCGTTCGCCATATCGTCTGTAATGGGAACATATTGAAATATTTGTATCTGGATCCAGCTTGATAAAGATAATTGTTACAAAAGCGCTTACGTTTGAGTGTACATTCTTATTTCAAATTAAATTAAACATTCCAGGTGTAGCATTCATGCTTGGTTGTTGTTCAGAGAAGCTACCAGCAGATCTATCATTTTGGCGCCACTGTGTGGGAAATCTGTTTACCTGTGCTAATTTGTAGCGATCTGGTCTGAACAAGTAAAACAGCCTGCAAGTCCGGGATTTTACCTACATCAGACACCTGCAAGATTGTGAAAATTCACACTTTACAAACTGATTGAGTTATTGTTTAAAACGAGTCGCACAAATTTTATCTTACAGTCAGCTGACATCTTTCAATTATGTGTATGATTCTTGGTTCAAAAGTGTTATTTCCAAACATAGACTCAAGCAGTGTTAACCAATTTTTTAGAGATATCGGAATTAATAACAGTTTGAGTTATGATGACTCGTCTGCCAGGTTCAAACTATCTTGTTTTCATATCTTAACTCTGAAATTGAAGGATAGAAATTAGCGTCCTCTATAAGGAGACGAGGTCCGAGACTTTACAAAACAAATTTTATATTGCATTACTATTATGCTTCTGTCAACTGACATGTTTCATCAATTATGTTCAAAATTCTTAGTTCAATAATATTATTTCTATATAATGATTCCACCAAAATTACAAAAAGTTTAGTGATTCTACAGTATGTTTAAAACGAAATATGCCAAGTGCAGCATCCAAGCTGGGCAGTTATTCAAATAAGCAACAACAACCTTATCATAAAGGCGCTACTGTGTGGAAAATGTGTATGCCTGTGGCAGTTTCGTAGCAATCTGGCCTGAATATGTAAAGCAGCCTGCAAGTACGGGATTTTACATACTTCAGACGCCTGCAATACTGTGAAAAATCACACTTTACAACAAGGTATGAAATATTGTTTAAAACCTGTTCCATTAATTTTATCTTATTGTCAGCTGATACCTTTCAAGTGTAATTTGCAGATATAGACGAAAGTTATATTAGAATAATGTTAGAGACTCGGAAATAATAACAGTTTAAGTTATGATGACTCGTTCGCCATATCGTCTGTAATGGGAACATATTAACATATTTGTATCTGGATCCAGCTTGATAAAGATAATTGTTACAAAAGCGCTTACGTTTGAGTGTACATTCTTATTTCAAATTAAATTAAACATTCCAGGTGTAGCATTCATGCTTGGTTGTTGTTCAGAGAAGCTACCAGCAGATCTATCATTTTGGCGCCACTGTGTGGGAAATCTGTTTACCTGTGCTAATTTGTAGCGATCTGGTCTGAACAAGTAAAACAGCCTGCAAGTCCGGGATTTTACCTACTTCAGACGCCTGCAAGACTGTGAAAATTCACACTTTACAAATTGATTTGAGTTATTGTTTAAAACGAGTCGCACAAATTTTATCTTACAGTCAGCTGACATCTTTCAATTATGTGTATGATTCTTGGTTCAAAAGTGTTATTTCCAAACATAGACTCAAGCAGTGTTAACCAAATTTTTAGAGATATTGGAATTAATAACAGTTTGAGTTGTGATGACTCGTCTGCCAGGTTCAAACTATCTTGCTTTCATATCTTAACTCTGAAATTGAAGGATAGAAATTAGCGTCCTCTCTAAGGAGACGAGGTCCGAGACTTTACAAGACAAATTTTATATTGCATTACTATTATGCAACTGTCAACTGACATGTTTCTTCAATTATGTTCAAAATTCTTAGTTCAATAGTATTATTTCTATATAATGATTCAACCAAAATTACAAAAAGTTTAGAGATTCTACAGTATGTTTAAAACGAAATATGCCAAGTGCAACATCCAAGCTGGGCAGTTATTCAAATAAGGAACAACAACTTTATCATAAAGGCGCTACTGTGTTGAAAATGTGTATGCCTGTGGCAGTTTCGTAGCAATCTGGCCTGAATATGTAAAGCAGCCTGCAAGTACGGGATTTTACATACTTCAGACGCCTGCAATACTGTGAAAAATCACACTTTACAACAAGGTATGAAATATTGTTTAAAACCTGTTCCATTAATTTTATCTTATTGTCAGCTGATACCTTTCAAGTGTAATTTGCAGATATAGAGAAAGTTATATTAGAATAATGTTAGAGACTCGGAAATAATAACAGTCTAAGTTATGATGACTCGTTCGCCATATCGTCTGTAATGGGAACATATTGAAATATTTGTATCTGGATCCAGCTTGATAAAGATAATTGTTACAAAAGCGCTTACGTTTGAGTGTACATTCTTATTTCAAATTAAATTAAACATTCCAGGTGTAGCATTCATGCTTGGTTGTTGTTCAGAGAAGCTCCCAGCAGATCTATCATTTTGGCGCCACTGTGTGGGAAATCTGTTTACCTGTGCTAATTTGTAGCGATCTGGTCTGAACAAGTAAAACAGCCTGCAAGTCCGGGATTTTACCTACATCAGACACCTGCAAGATTGTGAAAATTCACACTTTACAAACTGATTTGAGTTATTGTTTAAAACGAGTCGCACAAATTTTATCTTACAGTCAGCTGACATCTTTCAATTATGTGTATGATTCTTGGTTCAAAAGTGTTATTTCCAAACATAGACTAAAGCAGTGTTAACCAAATTTTTAGAGATATCGGAATTAATAACAGTTTGAGTTATGATGACTCGTCTGCCAGGTTCAAACTATCTTGTTTTCATATCTTAACTCTGAAATTGAAGGATAGAAATTAGCGTCCTCTATAAGGAGACGAGGTCCGAGACTTTACAAAACAAATTTTATATTGCATTACTATTATGCTTCTGTCAACTGACATGTTTCATCAATTATGTTCAAAATTCTTAGTTCAATAATATTATTTCTTTATAATGATTCAACCAAAATTACAAAACGTTTAGTGATTCTACAGTATGTTTAAAACGAAATATGCCAAGTGCAGCATCCAAGCTGGGCAGTTATTCAAATAAGCAACAACAACCTTATCATAAAGGCGCTACTGTGTGGAAAATGTGTATGCCTGTGGCAGTTTCGTAGCAATCTGGCCTGAATATGTAAAGCAGCCTGCAAGTACGGGATTTTACATACTTCAGACGCCTGCAATACTGTGAAAAATCACACTTTACAACAAGGTATGAAATATTGTTTAAAACCTGTTCCATTAATTTTATCTTATTGTCAGCTGATACCTTTCAAGTGTAATTTGCAGATATAGAGAAAGTTATATTAGAATAATGTTAGAGACTCGGAAATAATAACAGTCTAAGTTATGATGACTCGTTCGCCATATCGTCTGTAATGGGAACATATTGAAATATTTGTATCTGGATCCAGCTTGATAAAGATAATTGTTACAAAAGCGCTTACGTTTGAGTGTACATTCTTATTTCAAATTAAATTAAACATTCCAGGTGTAGCATTCATGCTTGGTTGTTGTTCAGAGAAGCTACCAGCAGATCTATCATTTTGGCGCCACTGTGTGGGAAATCTGTTTACCTGTGCTAATTTGTAGCGATCTGGTCTGAACAAGTAAAACAGCCTGCAAGTCCGGGATTTTACCTACATCAGACACCTGCAAGATTGTGAAAATTCACACTTTACAAACTGATTTGAGTTATTGTTTAAAACGAGTCGCACAAATTTTATCTTACAGTCAGCTGACATCTTTCAATTATGTGTATGATTCTTGGTTCAAAAGTGTTATTTCCAAACATAGACTCAAGCAGTGTTAACCAAATTTTTAGAGATATTGGAATTAATAACAGTTTGAGTTGTGATGACTCGTCTTCCAGGTTCAAACTATCTTGCTTTCATATCTTAACTCTGAAATTGAAGGATAGAAATTAGCGTCCTCTATAAGGAGACGAGGTCCGAGACTTTACAAGACAAATTTTATATTGCATTACTATTATGCAACTGTCAACTGACATGTTTCTTCAATTATGTTCAAAATTCTTAGTTCAATAGTATTATTTCTATATAATGATCCAACCAAAATTACAAAAAGTTTAGAGATTCTACAGTATGTTTAAAACGAAATATGCCAAGTGCAACATCCAAGCTGGGCAGTTATTCAAATAAGCAACAACAACTTTATCATAAAGGCGCTACTGTGTTGAAAATGTGTATGCCTGTGGCAGTTTCGTAGCAATCTGGCCTGAATATGTAAAGCAGCCTGCAAGTACGGGATTTTACATACTTCAGACGCCTGCAATACTGTGAAAAATCACACTTTACAACAAGGTATGAAATATTGTTTAAAACCTGTTCCATTAATTTTATCTTATTGTCAGCTGATACCTTTCAAGTGTAATTTGCAGATATAGAGAAAGTTATATTAGAATAATGTTAGAGACTCGAAAATAATAACAGTTTAAGTTATGATGACTCGTTCGCAATATCGTCTGTAATGGGAACATATTAACATATTTGTATCTGGATCCAGCTTGATAAAGATAATTGTTACAAAAGCGCTTACGTTTGAGTGTACATTCTTATTTCAAATTAAATTAAACATTCCAGGTGTAGCATTCATGCTTGGTTGTTGTTCAGAGAAGCTCCCAGCAGATCTATCATTTTGGCGCCACTGTGTGGGAAATCTGTTTACCTGTGCTAATTTGTAGCGATCTGGTCTGAACAAGTAAAACAGCCTGCAAGTCCGGGATTTTACCTACATCAGACACCTGCAAGATTGTGAAAATTCACACTTTACAAACTGATTTGAGTTATTGTTTAAAACGAGTCGCACAAATTTTATCTTACAGTCAGCTGACATCTTTCAATTATGTTTATGATTCTTGGTTCAAAAGTGTTATTTCCAAACATAGACTCAAGCAGTGTTAACCAAATTTTTAGAGATATTGGAATTAATAACAGTTTGAGTTGTGATGACTCGTCTGCCAGGTTCAAACTATCTTGCTTTCATATCTTAACTCTGAAATTGAAGGATAGAAATTAGCGTCCTCTATAAGGAGACGAGGTCCGAGACTTTACAAGACAAATTTTATATTGCATTACTATTATGCTACTGTCAATTGACATGTTTCTTCAATTATGTTCAAAATTCTTAGTTCAATAATATTATTTCTATATAATGATTCAACCAAAATTACAAAAAGTTTAGAGATTCTACAGTATGTTTAAAACGAAATATGCCAAGTGCAACATCCAAGCTGGGCAGTTATTCAAATAAGCAACAACAACCTTATCATAAAGGCGCTACTGTGTGGAAAATGTGTATGCCTGTGGCAGTAACGTAACAATCTGGCCTGAATATGTAAAGCAGCCTGCAAGTATGGGTTTTTACATACTTCAGACGCCTGCAATACTGTGAAAAATCACACTTTACAACAAGGTATGAAATATTGTTTAAAACCTGTTCCATTAATTTTATCTTATTGTCAGCTGATACCTTTCAAGTGTAATTTGCAGATATAGACGAAAGTTATATTAGAATAATGTTAGAGACTCGGAAATAATAACAGTTTAAGTTATGATTACTCGTTCGCCATATCGTCTGTAATGGGAACACATTAACATATTTGTATCTGGATCCAGCTTGATAAAGATAATTGTTACAAAAGCGCTTACGTTTGAGTGTACATTCTTATTTCAAATTAAATTAAACATTCCAGGTGTAGCATTCATGCTTGGTTGTTGTTCAGAGAAGCTACCAGCAGATCTATCATTTTGGCGCCACTGTGTGGGAAATCTGTTTACCTGTGCTAATTTGTAGCGATCTGGTCTGAACAAGTAAAACAGCCTGCAAGTCCGGGATTTTACCTACATCAGACACCTGCAAGATTGTGAAAATTCACACTTTACAAACTGATTTGAGTTATTGTTTAAAACGAGTCGCACAAATTTTATCTTACAGTCAGCTGACATCTTTTAATTATGTGTATGATTCTTGGTTCAAAAGTGTTATTTCCAAACATAGACTCAAGCAGTGTTAACCAAATTTTTAGAGATATTGGATTTTATAACAGTTTGAGTTGTGATGACTCGTCTGCCAGGTTCAAACTATCTTGTTTTCATATCTTAACTCTGAAATTGAAGGATAGAAATTAGCGTCCTCTATAAGGAGACGAGGTCCGAGACTTTACAAAACAAATTTTATATTGCATTACTATTATGCTTCTGTCAACTGACATGTTTCTTCAATTATGTTCAAAATCCTTAGTTCAATAATATTATTTCTATATAATGAATCAACCAAAATTACAAAAAGTTTAGAGATTCTACAGTATGTTTAAAACGAAATATGCAAAGTGCAGCATCCAAGCTGGGCAGTTATTCAAATAAGCAACAACAACTTTATCATAAAGGCGCTACTGTGTGGAAAATGTGTATGCCTGTGGCAGTTTCGTAGCAATCTGGCCTGACTATGTAAAGCAGCCTGCAAGTACGGGATTTTACATACTTCAGACGACGCCTGCAATACTGAAAAAACACATTTTACAACATGGTATGAAATATTGTTTAAAACATGTTCCATTAGCTTTATTTTACTGTCAGCTGACATCTTTTAAGTGTAATTTGCAGACATAGACTAAGTTTTATTTGAAAAATGATAGAGACTCGGAAGTTATAACAGTTTGAGTTATAATGACTCGTCTGACATATCGTCTGTAATGGAAACATATTAACATATTTGTATCTGGATCCAGCTTGATAGAGATAATTGTTTCAAAAGCGCTTACGTTTGAGTGTACATTCTTATTTCAAATTAAATTTATACTAGAGTAAATTTACAGTAAAAATTTCAAGTGTAGCATTCATGTTTGGTTGTTGTTCAGAGAAGCTACCAGCAGATCTATCATTTAGGCGCCAATGTGTTGGAAATCTGTTTGCTTGTGTCAATTTGTAGCGATCTGGTCTGAACAAGTAAAACAGCCTGCAAGTCCGGGATTTTACATACATCAGACGCCTGCAAGACTGTGAAAAATTACAATTTACAAAATGGTATGAATTATTGTTTAAAACGAGTCGCACAAACTTTATCTGACTATCAGCTGACATATTTCAATTATGTTTATGATTCTTGTTTCAAAAGTGTTATTTCAAAATATAGACTCAAGTAGTATAAACAAAATTTTAGACATTAGTTTGAGTTATGATGACTAATCTGCCAGGTTCAAACTATTTAACTCTCAATATTTAAACTCTAAAATTGAACGATAGAAATTAGGGTTTTCTATAAGAAGACGAGGTCCGAGACTTTATAAAACAAATTTTATATTGCATTACGTTTATTCTACTGTCAGCTGACATGTTCTTTCAATTATGTTCAAAATCCTTGGTTCAATAGTACGATTTCTATATAAAGATTCAACCAGTATTACAACAAGTTTAGAGATTCTAGAGTATGCTTATGACGAAAAATGTCAAATGCAGCATCCAAGCTGGGCAGTTATTCAAATAAGCAACAACAACTTTATCATAAAGGCGCTACCGTGTTAAAAATGTGTCTGTCTCTGGCAGGTTCGTGGCAATCTGGCCTGAACATGTAAAGCAGCCTGCAAGCACGGGACTTGACCTACTTCAGACGCCTGCAAGACTGTGAAAAATAACACTTTACAACATGGTATAAAATATTATTTAAAACGTGTTCCATAAATTTTATATGACTGTCAGCTGACATATTTCAATTATGTATATAATTCTTGGTTCAGTAGTGTAATTTCCATATATTGACTCAGGAAATATTTAAAAATCTAAGAGACTCAATAGTAATTACATTTTGAGTTATGATGACTGCAAGGTTCAAACTATCTTACTCTCATGTTTTTACTCTAAAATTGATCAAAAGAAATAAGCGTTTTCTATTGGGATACGAAGTCCCAGACTTTACAAAACAATTTTTATAGCTGATTGTCATTTGAAGAGTCTCATCTTTGGATGTATACATTTGAGGTTTTATTCAACATACAACATGCATTCGTAGAATGTTACATCTATCTTTATGATTAAATTGATTTTTGAGTTGCTAAAAAGTTGCACCTAAATGTGACCTAACCTAGAGGGAAAGATATCAAACTTAGAAATATGCATATTTAATTTTTTTACGTTTTAATGACGAAAAGCAAAGAAAATGGTTTCTTAATTCTATTGAAACTAAAATATTTCAAATGTAAACAATAATGAGGCGGAAAGACATTTAATTGTTTGAGAACAATCTACTAGTTTGTTATTGTTGTTATCTTCTCAGTAGACTGTAGTAATAATTACTGCAACACTGCGTTACTGTTGTGATCCTCTAATTGTACTTATCCATTTGGTTATGAAATGTATGTGTGATTTTCTTTGTAATTTGTATCATTAGCATATACGGAACCAATATGTAGGTTTAGTGATCATGTCAACGGACTTTTAGCATTACACTGGGATACTGTTGTTATCCTCTCAGTACACTGTATTAATAGCATATGATACTATTTAAAACGTTTATGGTCCTCTCAGTGGACTCTAACAATAGCATAACCAAGTAAACTAAGTAAGTAATAGAGAAACAAAAAGTAGTGTAAGTGGTTTGTTATATGTATCAAAATCAAGGACTTAACATTAGAAGCGCTCGTTTATAATATCAACAGCTATTTTAGGGAATCGACAGCCATATGGCGTTCGGACGTGTAACAGCATTGCTTCTTTTAAAAGAAAGTATCTACAACAGTACTATTTTACTATTTACTTACATTTTACAGATTATGATATCAAATCACTGTATATATATATCTATTGCTGTGAGTGTATATTTGATATTTGATATTTGTATACTGTTTATTTATGTGTCTTATACTTCTTTTTATACAAATGTTTTTTACAGGATCACAAAGAAGACTAGTGCACTGTTACTAATTGGGCTATCTTGTTTAGATAAAAGACTTCATTATTATTATTATTATTACAGCGTCGTAATGTATAACCTTTTTAATCGTCTTTGGACGGTTACAATGGCACAGAGTACCAATCTCTAGCTGTTGTTATCCTTTCAGTAGACTTTATCAATAGTAACACTGTGAAGCTGCTGTGGTCTTCTCAGTGGACAATATCAATAACCTATTACTGATGTATAACGGTTATGATATTCTCATTAGATTGTTTCAATGGCCTAGAGTACTAATGTATAAGGCTTGTGATTATTTCAGTTAAATCAATGAATAACATAATGAGCAAATGTGTAAATATGTTGATCCCCTAAGTAAACTGTACTAATGCAAAACTCAATGGCAGATATCAATTGCTTTGGTTTGCCTTTCATCTGATTGAATCCATAGTAAAGGGAACCAATGTGTGCTAATTGTGATTCTCTCAAAACACATTAAAAATATCTAGGATTCTAATGTGAAAGTGTTGTAATCCTCTCGGTTCAATTTATCAATATGCTCACAGTATAGAGTACTTTTAACTGCTGTAATCCTATCAGTGGACTGTATCAGTTGTTTTGGATCCTGAATTATAGGTGTTTGACCTTCCTGGTGAACTAGGTCAACAGCTAAGGAGAAAATTGTATAACTCATGTGACCTTCTTCATCGACATGATCAAAGCGTCAAGTTCTAAAGTGCAACTGTTGTTATATTCTCTGTAGACTGTATCAATAGTTCAGGGCACAATTGTGTTTTGTGAAGCTCTCAGCAAACAGTAGCATACGTTTCAGATACTTATGTGTTACTGTAGTTATCTTTTCAGTTATATGTATGAAAAGTTTACGGCATTGTGTATGTGTTGTGATCCTGACAATAGACTGTATCATTATCATTATTCTAAAGTACGAATGTACTACTGTAGAAATGACATGATCCCTCAGTTTGTTGACGTTGTCAATAGCTAGCATTAATTAAAAAAAAACTGCTGTTATCCTTTGACTTGACTGTGCATATATCAATAAATTACAGTGCAAGAATATGCTCTAAGATGACTATATCATTAGACTTAGTTATTAATGTGTTGCAACTCTTGGTAATCTGTATCAATAGCTTAGGGCGCAATGTTATTATGTTGTAATCCCGTCAATAGACCTTATTATTATTCTGGGGTACTCATGTGTAACCTATGTGATCCTCTCTTTGGACTGTACTAAATGAATAAGGTACTAATTAAAAATGGTGTGTTTCTCACAGTGGACTCTATTAATATCTAAGAGTAATTACTTGATGTGATCCTCTGACCGAACGTAATCGTTTTCATGAAAAAATGCTGTGATTTACTAAGTATCTTGTACCAATAGCAAACGTTATTATGTAAAAACATGTATGATTCTCTATCAATAGGTTAGGATACTAATATATTACCGTTGTGATCATCTTTGTAGACTGTTTCAATAAATTAGTGTACAAATGTGCAGCTGTTGTGATCATTTAAGTGGACTTTTTTTTAAGTTTAGGTAGCAATGTATAGCTGACGTGACCCCATAGTGGACTGTATCAATAGCTTATTATTAGGGAGTAAGTATTATATGGTGTGGTCCTATCTGTAGACTGTAAAGAGTACTAATGTGTAAATGTTGTGATTCTTTCGGAAGACTACATTAATAGCTTTTGATACGTGTACTGAGTTGAAGCTGTTGTGAGTATCTCAGTGGAACGGTTCAATAGCCAAGTAAACTTAATGAATAACTGTTTTATTCCTCAAAGAGAATTCAGTCAATAGGACAGGTACTTGTTAGTAACTGTTATGACTCTTTTAATGCATTCTATCAATACTATAGAGAACTGATATGTAAGTGTTGTGATCCTTAAAGTGAAATTTATCAAACTTTTTTTGTACTAACATGTATTTATTATGCTCTTTTTAGTTGACTCTATCAGTAGTCTAGGACACTTAGGTGTAATGGTTATCTGGCTCTTACTGTACAAGGTGAGGTTGTGATCTCCTAGATTGTATCAAAAACTTAAGATACTAATGTTTAACACTGGTAGTTCTCTCGGATGACTTAATTAAAGGCATGATTTATATGTATATCTTTATTGGAAAGTAATTAATAACTGTTGTGATCCTCTCAGTTATATGTAACTGTATCATAAGACTTACAAATCAAATGTTTAAATGTTGTGACCTCAAAAAGCTAAGGTCTTTAATGTGTATATGTTGTGATCTTTTCAATGTAATGTTGTGATTGATTTCCAGAAGGCTTATGCAGTTTTTAGAAGAAAAAATCCCCGATTCTATAAGATAGTACAAAAGCTATAGCCTATAAATACTGTGATGGTCTCGTGTAACTTTGTTAAATTGTCAAAAACGGTGAGACCAGTTGAAAAAAAAGGTGTACTGGTAGTATATACAGTATTTAAAGCAAAGAAGATGTAAAATACCTGTACTAGGACGGATAAGATGCTAAAAATTAAATTATTAACAAATTTGATAATTCAAAAAATTATTCACCACAAGATATGTTTAACATATCATCGATCTGTAACCCTGAGATATGGTCAGTGATTGAAATATGATTCAAATTGGCGAGTAGGTATCAAAACCTCTAACTAACGACGTTTTTCAAAACATGAATGCCTTTTTTAATACAGTTTGTCTGTGTTCCATATTTTTCTGATAAATGTAGTCTAAATAAGGACAAATAGACCACAAACCAATTTTAATCAACAAAAATGGGGAGAAATGACCAACTATACAATAAATACATCATTTTGTATCCAAATACTCGTCAAAAGTCAAAAATAAAAGTCCCTAAATTCGTGGACAAAGTCAGACATAGCATTTAATTATCTCACTTTGTTGTGGCTGAATGGCTAAGTGGTTAGAAAAGGAGACACAAAATATTCTTACATATCTAAGCTTTCTATCTTGTGGGTTCGATAACGCCAAAATTTATGGCAACTTTTTTTTAATCGTTTGATAAAATATTAACAACTGAATATAATTAGAAATTTTTCTTTTGCAAATATTATTACATATATTTAATTGAGAGAAAAAATTAAATTGTATTTTACGGCATTACTTAATGGGCATTTGCGCAATCTTTCCCCCCTATCTTTTTAATTTGACAAAAATAATTAAAAGTATGTTTATGGGATATCTGGGTATTTCCAGACAATTATTATGTCACCGCTTTTAAAAAAAATTAAATGGAAAGACTGACTAGGTGGTATCATTCTCTCTGTGTATATACCGAATTACGTATGTTATCCATCTAAAGTAAATTTAACAGATTGTTTTTCCTCCAGATATTCCAGATCTAGAGTGGTAATCCGTAAAAGAGAAGCAAATGATTCCATACAGTTTCAAAGATGTATACATGTATATGGCTTACGAAATTGGACGAAATATATCTGGTGAAGTTTTAAGATATATTATAAAATATCTATAAAAACCAGGAATTAGATCAGAGCATTTTGAATTTAAAAATGTTTTTATAAAGTTACTACATGACATTGTATACACATGTAAAACAATGTTTTTTCAACTTTAAAAAAAATGACTGAAAGCTCCATTTGTTTTTTGCTTAAAACCCTTCATTAAAATAGAAACTTTCATGAATTTTTAATTTGAATTCTCAATATTTTTACTGCATATTGATATCCAGGTAAACACGGGTAAATTCTACATGTGACCCTTAAGAGGATCTCATAATTGCCCAGTAAAATATATAAATGTTTGTTTTTGCGAGAATCCGTTCGGGAAATAAGACTTATATGCGCCTGATGATTTACATTTAACATAAAAAATATTCAAAAAGTGAAAATATCTTAACTGCATCTATTAACTGCACACATAACAAACAATCAAACGTCGAAAATAAATTGCATTTTATTCAATCAGCTGCAAGTCTTCTTTTTCTGTCCACTACTCTAGACATTTAGCCAGTTTAACTTTATAATTTGAATTTTTTAAGAAACAAATGCAGGCTTTGAATAATTAAAGGAAAAAAAAATAAACACAGTAAACTTTTTGTGTAGAAAATTTTGTTTGTTTCAGATAATCACAAACTCGAATATTCGGGTAAATAAAACAATTTATTGCGAGGGTTAAAAAACTTTCTTATTTGAAAAATAAATGACCTTAATGCTATTAAAAAAGTTAAATCTAAACACATTCCTTGAAAAACAGATTATTTATTTTCCAGCATTATATCAGCTGCTTTGAAAGCAGCAAGATATTATAAGAATGTAAAACATTTCTGCATTTCCAAAAATCATTTGTATCTTTTCAAACTGATTTTAAAAAACGAATGAAATATAATCTTTCTTTCTTCTGCATTAAAAAATATTGATGAAATTTAAAAGGCACGAATCTTTTCGCAAAAATAGTAGAAAAAAAAATGATATCTTAATATTATGATTCCTAAAACAATTATTCATCAAAATATTTTAATCAATCAATTAATTAGTTATCAATAAAAAAAATCATTGATTAATGAATTAATTTATTAACCAATTATAGAAGTTAATAACAATAGTTAACTCATCTGTTTGAAAAAAAATATCACTTAATAAATGTGCTTAGATATCTTCCTTGCATTAAAGCACACTCGATCCGCTCCCGACGCAGCCTTTTAGATCTGACCCACATTCAAGTCGGAAATGACGTGTTTTGTTTTGAAGTATATTTAGCAAACAATGATGATCACAAATAGATCTATCGAAGAAGTCTTGGAGTCGAATAAACTGATGCATTTATATAGAAACTAAATGGAAAAAATTAGAATACATGACATATTAGCATAATTATTTTTTTCTGTGTGCTCCTAATTAAATTTGTCGATGCTGGTCATCGCAAGACACAATCAAATCGATCATGCATATTGCGATATTTATGCTATAGTTCAGCGTTCGACATACGTTTAAATTTAAACAAATAGTTACATTAGGCACACAGTGGTCATTCAACACATTGTTTAAAAAGGCCCACAATGATTATAAGTTGACCAAAACAAAGATTTCAATTAGTATTGACATTAATTGCTAGTAATAATAATCATTCTATAAATGAATAAATACTTATCGTTTAGAAACTATTTTAGTTTATTTTAAACAAGTGAAAATTCCTACTTAAAATAGATTTATCCCCCCTCCCCCCCCCCCCCCCTCCGATATGTAAATAAAAAAAAATGGTCAGTCAAGAATAAGGCCGGAGTGGTTTTCTCCCTTCGTTTGCCATTATGTGACACTTAAACTTAATGGCAAAAATTCCGTAAAAACTTCTTATCACATAGTGGCAAAACAAATTGTTTAAGTTAAATAATTTTTTAATTAATTTTCTTCCTTACCAAAAATTATATGATCATTGCTTAAATTCTTCTTAACTTCCGATGTCATCATGAATTATTTCTTAAAAGATGCTTTTTCCCCATAAAATCAACCCTTTGCCTGTATGTGACACCTCAGACGGTTTGCCACTATGTGACGAGATTCGGTTATATATATATATATATATATATATATATATATATATATATATATATATATATATATATATATATATATATATATATATATATATATATATATATATATATATATATATATATATGTTTATATATATATATATATTATTTATATATATAAACACTTAAAATAATCAACGACACGAACAATAAAGTAAAATATTGTCACAGTTTCGGGACGATCCGTCCCTTCTTCAGGACAACAAAGCAAAAACTACATATGAAAGAAGAAAACATCTCTAAAGCTACCACATGTATGGTCTATCGTTGTTGTTTTGGTTTGTAGGCTGAATCAGTTCTACTGTGAATGGCTAAATGTTTATTATTTTGCCCTCATATAATCTGAGTATTTGTAATATTTATTGAGAGGTATCCAACTATCAATTTCCTAATGAAATTAGTCTGTCTTCAACGTTTGGCCTTTTATACAAATGTTATTCTGCAAAAATATTGTTATACCGGTTGACTAGTTCATTACTCCATCTTCACCTCTTATGTTCAGATTTTTATCTGGATTTACGTATATATATTTTTATTTCATTTGCTGCTTTTGTTTTATTATAGTCCTTGCCAAGCTGCTTTCGAGGGTGGGTGGTTTGGTGGCCTAAATTTTTGGTTTCTACCCACCTTTTTGTGGGCAGGCAGTTGTTTGGATGTTTGTTTATACTTATGTGTCTACAGTAGGGGGTCTGTCAGGTATTTTTTGTACATGTGTTACATAATATTTCTAGTCCGTCGGCCCCCTATCTTGTGTCTTGTGTAGTCAGCACCACATGTTTTATTACTATGTAACATGTTTTTGAATGCCCCCTATTTTGTATATCTCTTTTCGTCATTTACTAAATAAATTCATTCTTACACGTGTTCTGTTTTATGCCTGCTTAAGCAAAAATCAAGCTCAGTCTCCTTGGCTAGAACATAAAAGTTAAGGAACATAAATAGATTGTTCGAGTAATGTAGACTGTGTATTGACCCGTGGTTAAAAGCTATGAATCTACAGCGAATGCTGGAAAAGATGTTAACTTTATTAGACATTTGATAAAATGTATGTAAAATTGTTCTATACCTTAAAATGGTTTTCATCTGTGTGAAAGGATTAGCACACCACTGGTCCTACCCCGTATATTTTGATTTTCATAACTACAAATGCAATGTTGAGAAAAAGATGTTTAGAAGTATATAAACTATATGAAAGGCTGTTGAAATTTTGAAGTGTCAGAGGAACATTCCTCATATGTATAATAATCTGTGATTGATTGAGTAACATTCCTCAGCTGTCATGTCCATTTACTTATCAAAAACAGGGAAATCAGGTTAAATTGAAGCAGAAAACCAAATATGACATATATACATCAAATCACCGTATTTGCCTATACGTTTCCTTTAATAACTTTCATCAAGTTCACCTAGGTAGATTGGATTAGCATCGATCGTTGACAATACAGGTTTCTTGTTTTCAACCCGAATTTTCTTGGAAAACACAAGCATTGAAATACTTTACACGTTGTAAAATGACGAAGTTGCTACCAGTAATATTTATATAATTTTACAATACGAATAAATGAATAAGAATGGTTTACAAACCTTACCTTTAGCCTCAAATCGAATCTGCAAAGTCCACATCTTCTGCTTCCGTGACGTAAAAATGACGTATGATTGCAAACATCAAAATTAAAGCCAATTAAAATTTATATCCGGAATTTGTTAACTGATAAATTTTCTGTAAGTTAGTCGGCAAAAGTGTGTTGAATAAATTCAATTTTTACATGTATTTACTGATGAATGCATAAATATAGGTGAACGTCATGAAAATGAATAATAAATAAATATTTTTTTACGTGTACATGTATATGTTTGACATTTGTTGTTTGAAACATGTATTGAACATATATTATTTTATATATGTGTTAAACATATGTAAAATGGATATGTTACACACGTGTATAATATATGTGTTCAACATATAAATTCTAAAACATGTGTTTTACACATGTATTATACGTGCAAAACATGTGTAAAATTATACACATATTTTACACAAGTTGACATTTTTCCTGTGTATTTTGCACACTCATTTTTCAATTTTGGGTCCATTTTGGCTTAAGATTCAAAACATAGGGTCAAAAGGGATTTTTGATTTTCCTTTTTTTGATTTGGATTGTGTTTTTGTTAAGGTGTATTCCCTGTTAATCACCTTTTAAAAGAACTTAAACGACTTGAATACTGAAATTAAATGATGAATACACAATTTGCTATGAGTAATATTGTAATGTTTTCAATTTTCAGTTGTCTTTAACAACACTACTAATTGTCATTGTGATATATAGTGTAATTCTGTCCATCGATGACTATTTTATTATTTAATAGCGTGATCAATGAAATACGGAAGCATTCGTGAAATAATATGCTTTACGGTGCGTGTTTAATTTGATCAAAAGTGTAAACAATGAATCTTTTACAAGTTTATGCTATGCTATGGTATGTAATTTTAATGTTATGCTATGAGATTTGTATGCTATGCTATGATATTTTATGCTATGCTATGAGATATTGAAATTAAGGGCTTAATGATATGGTATGGTATGCTATGGTATGCTATGAGATTTGAACAAAAACGCCTCCATACACAGAAGAGTTCCAAACATTTCGAAGTAAAATAATAAGAAGCCAAAGTTTATCACAAATCTGTTATGTGAACTTTTATTTTTTCAAATAAAAACATTTAAGACCAAGTTAAAATAATGTTGTATGCTATGCTATGATATGCTATGATATGATATGAGGAATGCAATTTTATGAGATTGTATGCTATGGTATGAGATTCCAATGCTATGCTATGAGATTTTAATGCTATGCTATGATATTTCAATGCTATATTATGGTATGGTGTATGTTGTAAAAAATATGCTTGAACCGACTGTATCTGACTTTTGTTTGCTCTTTCCCGATTCAATTTTTTTTTAATTGTTTATTTTTGCATTCTAAATAAACACATTGTATCCATGCCCCGGTCCTTGTTTTAACACAGGGCGAAACACAATCTTTAAGCAAGTGCTTAAAGGTGGCTTACAGGTGGCGTAAAGGTGGCTTAAAGGACATACAACCTTTAAGCCACCTTTAAGTCACCTTTAAGCTGAGCTTAAGGTCCTTAATGTCCAAACTTCTTTGAGTCACCTTTAAGCAATCTTTAAGCCACCTTTAAGCATCTTTAAGTGGCATTTACGCTCCCTTTAAGTTGTCTTTAAACCATATTTAAGTTGCCTTTAAGTCAAATTGATCAAGCTGAACAATAAAAACATATATTAAATGCAAAAGTTTTCTTTTATTGGGATGGGAGGGGGTCATCCGAGTGATAATACAATTTACAAGGAAAGGGGGGTGTGTTCCAGGCGGCTTTAATTGTCGCTCCATTAAACACAGATCGCTATCACCAACACCGCTCCGATGGACACATATAGTCGTTATAAAATTCTTTATAATTTTTTGGGGGTTTCAAAATTATTGTAGGGATGAGCGCAGTCTCTGCATCTTAATCTGTGCATGAAACTAATTAAAGTATGTTTGTTTCCTATTATAAATTAATCGGTGAAATATATCTCTCTCTCTCTCTCTCTCTCTCTCTCTGTCTCTCTCTCTCTCTCTGTCTCTCTCTCTCTCTCTCTCTCTCTCTCTCTGTCTCTCTCTCTCTCTCTCTCTCTCAGTTCATCCGGTTATTAAACAAATTAAAGATAATGAACCAAAAATGCATGATTTAATTTAATAATCGGTTTAAGGTTTGTATTTTTTTTAAATTTTCATTATTTCTAGGTCTAATTCTAGATCTGCTAGATACATGTTAAAGATGAAAAGACTCTCAACTTCCTTTGTAATATCGGGCAGGATATTACTGCTTTGTTTGTCTAGACATAGTTTTGTTCGTTTGTGTATATCTAATAAGAGTCAATTGTTTGTCCAACTTAAGAAAACCCCTGGAACTAACACAGAATATACAAGATATACACAACAGTTGTGTCGTGTGTCCAGGTGCACGTTTGTGTACATGTATATCTAATTAAAGTCAATTGTTTGTCCAAATTAAGAAAACCCCTGAAACTAATACAGAATATACAAGATATACACAACAGATGTGTCGTGTGCCCAGGTGCGCATCAGGGTTTCTAAAGGCGTTCATATCTTAGTATGTACGAGTATACGATAAGTCTAGTGAATAAAAGTTTATTTACATTTGTAATTCATTTTCAAAGTATTATTTCCTAGCTCTGGGTTTCAAAAATGTTACGTCTACAAATTAACGATGCATGTATGTAAGAGTAAAATCTTGAGCCTAATTAATTAATGTACCGGAGATCATGAATAGCAGTTAATTATTTAAATATATGTATAAGGGTAAATATGTCACATACCCGGCCTGGTACATCATACAATTGTATGTACAAGTATATGTATACATCATTTGCAATTGTGCCACATGCAGTAAATACGTCACCGGTAATTGGTAATATTGTTTGTTATAGAATTGCTAGTTTAAAAATAATGTATACAATTAAATATTTAAACATACTGGAACGGCGCCGCGATCATGCAAACCGGGAAATTGAACAAATACCCTAATAGTTTCAATGCATCTAATAAAAGAAATGATTTCATTTTCTTGCTTACATTTTCAAGCTATAAATTAGATGAACGTACATCTACTCGGTTTAAATTTATTAACTAAGAAGGCCTACTAGTGAGCCTAACGGTTTCCATTTAGGTATAATATATTTTTTTTCACTGAAGACCAAGTTCCGTATTTCATTCTTATTACAAGCATGCATGTTATTTATAAATTAGATATAATTGATTGTTACAAACTGAATGGTTTGTCAATGCTTTGTCAAAATCTTTTCAAGTTAACACATTCAATACATTGATTCAATATCCACTGATATATAGGATATAAAAACACCCATACATATGTAAGTTACCGTGGCGCTGAGGAAGTGTGGCGATACAAGTAAACAAAGGGTCCCGGGTTCAATTTCGCAATGGGCGGTTTTTTGGTTTTTTTTTTAGAACAAATCCGTTTTTAATACCTTTTCTTTCATAAAGTTGATACATTTTGTTGGTACATTAAGCACAATATTGAATTAAAAAAATTATGGCTTAAAGGTGGCTTAAAGGTGGTTTAAAGGTAGCTTAAAGGTAGCTTAAATGTGGCTTAAAGAAGTTTGGACATTAAGGACCTATAAGTTGTCCTTAAAGGTGGTCTAAAGGTGGCTTAAAGATCATCTTTAAGCTACCTTTAAACACCTTTAAGCTATCATTCAGGAGAACTTAAAGATGGTCATTCATCCTGTGTAAGGTTTGGAATTTCTCATTTTGCATTATAAAGTTTTACAATATACAATATTTCCATACATTTTATAACTGGTTTTTTTTTCTTTTTATTCTTTTCATATTTATTTCAAAATTAAAAGGCTGTAACAGTAAAACTCGTTTAGTAAGAACACAGATATAGGACTTTCTCGGAAAGTTTTTTTAGTCCAAGGTAAAATTCTTAGCAAATCTTAACGTTTACATGTATAACGAATTCGGATATAACGAATTTACGGACATGGCAAACTGATTTTGAGTCCCGTAAAGGTGAATTATAATGAAATTTAACACTGTCATAACGAATTTTGTTACAGTTTGCACTACCATATAACATATTAGTTTAAATTAAGTTATTTTCATATATATGTTTGACTAGCAATCCCATTAGTAAATTCATTTTTATTATCATCCTTAGTTATAGTCTGGTGAAAGGAAATATGTATATATTAAATTCACTTTATTTATTATTACGAAATCGTTATACGGATATAACGAATTACGGATATAAAGAAAAAAATCTATTGGTCCATATAACTTCGCTACAACCTAGTTTTACTGTATATATATATATATATATATATATATATATATATATATATATATATATATATATATATATATATATATATATATATATATATATATATATATATATATATATATATGGTCTTTTTGTTGATATGAAATAAACTATATAGAATACATATGCTTATTTTACTTGTCTCCATAAGTAAGGAAGTCTGGGTAGTAAACAAACTAACATCTGATATTTCTTCAATATTTTTACTAGTATATGCTTTGATTATCATTAAGCAAAATATTTTGATTTTTGAATTTCAATATAGACAAAGCTCTTCTTCTTAGAAGATTAATGTACTCCAAAACGGCCACGACCATTCAACCCCTTTAAATACCATGTAACAACGCACTTTGAAAATAATTCCAAGAACAAATGTCAGACCATATCTACGCACTTGTATTTGTTTAAGTGTTTACATGTATGTATAAGTATAATACATGCATATAACAGTCTTAAATATTTCCACCAAACCATCCACATTTTTTTCAAAGAGCGTTTATATCGACGACACCCACTTGCTTTGATTTTTTGATTTGATACCACAGGTAACACAATTTGATTTTAGATCGCATGATTCAGTAAAATATTAATCAGAAAAGCATTGAAAAATAACTAGAAAACTAAAATTAATGCCTTTAATGTTATGTGCCACATCAACATAGAAATTCGATCACTAAGCATTATTTTTATCTGCAACATTTAAACAAATGTTCATTAACAAGGCCGGTTATAGCATATTTGTCTGCATATTCGCACCTGGACCTATAGATGCTTTACTTTTATATTATTACTTACCTAAATGTTTGAACCGTGTTCCGAATAATAACAAAATATAGTAAGCACACATAAACAACAGGCAAACATGTGCACCAGATTTTTTAACAATTCTACAAAGTGAAATATTTTACAACGCTATGCATTATTAACAAAAAAGCTTTTAAAAACTAGCGGGTTTCCATCTCATGACTTGTAAAATCAATAGCAAATGATTAAGATAAAAATCATTGCCCTATAAAGATCTAGATTGTGAGATAAAAGATATTATTAATAATATTCATATTTTGGTAGATTTATTGTTCAATTCAAAAGGGTTAATTTTAGAGTTACATGTAAAGTGTCACATTCCTTCTTTAATATCAATATGGCGGTCATTACCATACAGTTTGTGTCTTATAACTGTATCCTTTAATGTAACTTGTGTAACCCGAGTGCACACGTACATAAACAAAACATAAAAATACTCCAGATATTTCGATCAGTGGTTAGTTACCACAATAAAATGAGGTAACACAAGAATATATATAGTAGTGGTTTGAATAGATTTTAATTAAAAGCATTTGCCAATGAAGATGATGAGAATAAAAATGAGGATAATAGTGAATTAAAATGATTTACATTCCGGGCACTTCATTTTTATGACCATTTTTATTTTAATTTTGAAACATGCAAAAACAAAACAAAAAAATACTCCAGATATTCCGATTAATGGCTAGTTACCACAATACAATGATGTACATATGTAACATAAAAAAGTGTATAGTAATGGTTTGAATACATTTTACATGAAAGCACAGTCATGCTAATACAGATGATGAGAATGAAGATAAGGATAATCGAGAATTAAACTGTTTCACATCCTGAGCACTTCACTTTTATAAACATTTTTATTTTAATTTTGAAACTTTTTTTTCCTCGAAAGTTTAAAATCTGAAAAACTATTCCATACCTTTTAACGGTTTATTTCTAAAGATAAAAAACTCTCAACTAAATGCGAAATTATTCACTATCATGTTCACATTGTCATTAACGCGGCACTACTTCCCCGAGGAGTAGACCACTTTCCTGGTACTGACGTTAGTGATGTACTCCATGGCTGGCGGCACACTGAGGAACGACTCCACGGAACGCCTACTCATGTCCTCCTCCCTGATTGACACACGTGACATGTTCAGGAGTTGTCTTTCTTTGTGGAACGGTTTAGGAGAAGGGCTACAGTTCGGAGAGACCTGGCCTATGACGCTGAGATTCAGGTTACGTTTGGCAATGATGTCTACATACTCCATATCCAGATATTTCTCCGATGTTTCAGACCGGGAGTCCATGAGTTGTTTCCCTTTGCTAATGGGTGCTAACGTCCGGGGAACGGGGGTAGGAAAGAGATAGAACTTCCTCTAATTGCTTGCTGAAAAAACGCTAAGGCTCTATATTTCTCTGTTTTATTAGTTTTAAGGCTGTTCCCCAGCAGCCACTGTTTTAAAATGATGACCACCATCAACTGTTCTTAGCTGTCCTAAATGCTCTTCTGGTTAAAATATAAATGAATCATTCTTTTAGGTAACGCTCAAAGGGGTACAGTATAAATCTACAAAAAAAAACCCTTTGCTGTTGATAACAGTGATATTGGTACGTTATGCATGCAGCATCGGTAATAAATATTATCAATTAAGATCGATATCATTGTCAATATCAACATCAAATAATATGTAAGGGTGCATAATGATTTCGAGTTGATAATATTATATAAATGGACTAACATTGATTTCGTTATTGTCGATTTCGAGTTTATATAATTTTTTGTCTTTTGAGTCAGCTTTTATGGACTAATATTGATTTCATTATTGTCTTGTACATGTAATATAACCGTCATGACATTATCAGTTTTAGGAATATTGTCCGCCCGTTTTACCGAAAGGCTCAACCTTGCACCCGACTTTAGTTTATTTATACACCGCTGCGGTAGTCGTTACTTTTGTCATACATGTAAACATAAGGCACATTGTTTACGTTTTTGTTGATGATAGCAATGTTTAATGTGGTGAGGAAATTTATCCTTTATTCTAGTAAACTCGATACAGTTCACATAATATAGACGAGGAAGATAATTTTAAAAATTTCGAAGAAAGTTTTAGTTAAAGTAATTTTCACTGTCGTTCCTGTGCATTGGGTTCGACAACGTGATTGATAGCCAGGCACATGCTGATATAGTAGGCATCTAACACTGGCCCGGGACTCTCATTGGTGGAGGCGCTGATCTAACATGTAAAATACGCGAAGTCATGTAATTGTCAAGGAAATGGAACAACTTGACATGTCTTACAACTTATATACTCCTTGCCGTTATTTGTTACACATTGATTTAAGCAATATACCGACAGAATCAGTATCATCAAAGAAGAACATTTTTTAAAATTCTACTCGAACTTTTTTTTCTGTGTGGATCTTTTTTATTCTATGACAAGGAATTTAAACATAACTATCTATCAACATGTTATTTCCCTTCTTCTTATAGAAAACATTGCATTAACATGTGTATATGTTGCTCTCGTAAAAAATAATTAAAAACCCAATATCTTCGCCACTCACGCTGTCAATAATGATGGTTTTGATGATAATATGTTAAATATACAGCAAAATATATATGCCGATTGGAACTTTCAAACAAGGTTTACTTCTCTTTGATTAGTAAAGATGGCTCTTATCTTTCCTTTGCTGAGACTCATAAAGTATCAGCATTGCCGTACTACATATTAGATATTGTTTTCTTTACATTTTTTTATTATCGGAGATGTTTGCAAAGGGCTGTCAAAAACAAAATTAAGATGTATACTTAATATCTAATGCTCATTTTCTGTGAATAATATCAAAGAAAGTTGAGCGTTAAGAAGTACGTCAACAAGAGAGAGAGAGAAGGAGAGAGAGAGAGAGAGAGAGAGAGAGAGAGAGAGAGAGAGAGAGAGAGAAAAGAGAAACAAAAAACTTTACATAGAAATTGAAATTCAAAAAAATTAAGCGGTGTAAAATCTGAAATAAAACCCATGTCTTGAAGCCAGGGGGACACACTGGTGTATTTAAACGAACACGGGTCTTGTGGTACATGAGAGATGTGCGTGGCAATGTAATATATCCTACATCATTATCTCACTTTACAGAATGTGGTCAAAAACAGTGTCACAATTCATCCACTCAAGCAAGAATGCTTTGAAATACAAAACTTTAACAATAGAGCCTCCGTAGTTTGTTTTTTTTTACATTTCATATATTGGCAGCTTTTCTTTAATTTGTGGTCTTAAAAAGGAAGTATATATTGGATTACATGTATATACAGGGTATGTAATAAAAAAGCGCTTGCTTTAAACCGTTCACTACCTATATTGCATTCTTATTCATATCATATATTGCACATGTACTCTCATACATTCATATATTTTATCAGATTTAGATATTTAAATACAGGTCATTTTGGCTTATATTAAAATGATTATTACTTTTGCAAATATTATCTAATGGTTTATCAGAGTCTTAGGCACTTAAAAAGTCACATTTAAGAATCATTAAACATGTGTTCTTTTTCTTTATCTGAAGAACTAGCATTGGTCAGCATATATTTTTATACTTCTGCTTTTTATTCACGACCTAATAGTTGTTTAACTATTGAATAATGAATAAAAAAATTATAAAGCAAGTTGACCCTATTTAAAGTGCAAAGTAAAGAGCTTCATGTATATTGTTAAATCGTCTACAGAGAGAGAGAGAGATAGATAGAGAGAGAGAGACAGACAGACAGACAGACAGACAGACAGAAAAGTGAGCTTGGCGTCGAGAAAAATACTCCCAGGGAACAGGAATCAATCTAAATAGCTCATCACTATACCTTAGCTGTATATCATATACTTCTTATTGTCATGATTGTGTTTTTCTCGTTTGGTAGTCTGTCGCATGCACTTGACATTTGACATTGTTTCAATTAGAAGGTCATGTTGTATTCTGCAACTTTATACGTGATTCAAGTCTTGAAAGGCTTGTTCTATTTTGTATGTATATTGATATTAAGCTGTCAAATGTACAATCGCACTCAAGTTTACCACATAACTTGACCGATTTTGTTTTTGAAGGGGGGGGGGGTAAATGGTTTTGGTAACGGAACATAGTATTTTATTAGTAGAATTGAGATTGTTTGTTAATTGTTTTGGATTTATTTATATTTGATAATGGGCAATGTATATCTTTGAAAATTTTATCACAATTTCATTTGATGTAAAAGTACATTAGTTTATTATTGTCTGTTAAATCAAGGTCAGATGAACCACGTTTCTAAGAAACCGTTTACAGTTTTGTTCAAATTTCGAGAATCATTGTTGGAAAACCCCACAAAATTTCCCTATAAAAACCTTAGAATTTTAAGTGTTCTTCACTGATCTAGACAAGGAGCTGACTTACTTACCTGGTCTTCCGTAACAAGGTTTACGCATTACGACAACACACAGGTGTGTCAAATAACACCCCACTGTTCATGTTGAACAGTATTATGTAGCAAAATATCATATCTTAACATCGGTCTCTTTAGAGAAAAAAAGTATTCATAAGTTATAAAGTAAAAACGTATTTAGTTACAACTTTGAATTTTTATGAGAGTGTTGCTTTGAATGTGTATAAATACGATTTATTTGATCAAAAATACCTGTGGGCATTGCTATTTGTTTTTTACGAGTCTTTAGTAAAATACAGTCGAAGAATATGTTTTCATTCCATTTTATTCATGTACCAATGAGAAGCAGACGATATTTTGTTTTAATCTGATGTTGAATTATTATGAACTACGAAAAAGATCCACATCATCAGGAGTGCAAAAATTCAACATCAATGCTTACACAAATCATAAATAAATGCTTATGTCCGTGTTTTAAAAACCGTTATTGTCAAACAAATTGCATAGCGTCACATATCAATTTGCATAAAAAATTGTTAACAGATACCACAGAGTCTGCTTCATCTGTTTCATATTTGGATATTTTAATGGATTGGACATTAATGCAACCTAACAACAAAACTTTATAATAAACGTAATGACTTCAATTTTCAATAGTTAACTTCCCTTACTTATGTAACGAAATACATTCATCACCTGCATGTGGAGTTTTTGTCTCTCAGTTAATTCGATACGCAAGGGCATGCTCTTCTTATGAACAGTTTCTAAGGCAAGGCAAGCTACTGACAAATAAGTTGATCAACAATCTCGTTTAAAGTGATATTTTTGTTAGTTCTATGTTCGATACAACGACCCTATCAGCAAGTACAATCTTGCACTGGGTCACATGCTGACTGACGTATTTCAGACTAATTGGCAGACCATAACTTTTTACCAGCTCGTCTATGGACTTTTCCGGTTTTTGGATCACAACAAAAATCACACGGTGGGTGTGACTGGTTAGCAGAGGGTGCTCACTCCTCCTAGGCACCTGATCCTACTTCTATTTTTTAGAGTTTCATGTTTCCTCCGCTCCTGTTTTGAAATTTTTCTTCAGACTTTTAAACTTGAACACTGTTCGTTATCGCAACAGGTCATCGCTCAAATTTATTCATAATTTATAAACTAGTTGCCCAATCTGCACTGAGATTGCAAATATGATGATGACATAAAACAATCAAAATATCAGTAACGCATTGTATTTAAAGTCGGCCATTGGCTTTCATAGAAGTAACAATTACTGAAGAGATTAATGGTGGATTATATCAATATTATGTATCCTTTAAAATAAAATTTGCAATGTTGTTATCTATTGAGAAATAGAGAGAGAGAAATAGAGAGAGAGAGAGAGAGAGAGAGAGAGAGAGAGAGAGAGAAAATTTTACATACAGAAAATTAACTGATGTTAAGTAAGAAATAACACAACATGGCGAAAGGATGGACATGGTAATTAACACATGTAATGTGGTACACGAAAATATGCGTAATAGTAAATCATGTCCTTCTATTTTTTAACCCCGCTTCAGAAAGTTTGGTGAAAAACAGTGTCACGATTAATCCACTAAAGCTGACATGCGCTGAAATATGACACTATAACAATAAATCCCTGGTAATTATTTAAACTCTATACATCTGCAGCTGGTTTTAATACTTGCGGCCTAAATATTACGATGTGTGGAAGATTATTTGTGTAATAAAAAGACAAAGTTTGTTTTTTAAACCGTTTACTATCTAAATTGCATAAAATATTTTTAAAAATAGTTAGTTTTAATGATCACAAACGTAGCATTCTACTTTTATATCATTACTATGGTCACTCTCTATATACAAGTACTTTATTCAATCATAAACAATTCTTAGATACAAGTCATTTCACTTACATTGAACAGGTGTTTTTTTCTAATTTGCATTTAAGCTTAAAACTACATCCAATTAACTATAGTATATTCTTTCAATGGATTATCTGTGTATGATTCACCGGATGAAATATCTGGTTTCAGCGCTGCGGAAACCCTTTGGAAACTCTGCGGAAACTGTAGGTTACTTTAAGTTTCCGACAGGTTTCAGCACGGAAACTTCAAGTTTCATTAAGTTTCCGCAGTGCTGAAACTTAGGCTGTCCATGAATCCAAATGGTTTCAGCGACGGAAACTTACTGAAACTTGAAGTTTCTGCATAGTTTCAACCTCCATATACAATTGGGAAACATATTGTTTACAAAGGGTTTCCGCAACTGAAACTTACTGAAACTTTTTATATTTTTGCTTTCACAAAAGCTGAGCAAGGTTTCTACTTTATGTAAAAACAAAACAATTTCAAACAGTTCCAAATTAATTTTGTTCAAAAATCTGAAATTGTTTCCAATAATAAATTAAATACAGCCAAGATACAATAATGGAGAAACATCCATATGGCAATTCCCTTATTAGAGACTTTTATTTAAAAAATGATAAAATTGCACAAGAAAAAAACTCCCTTAGAAATCTTTACATTTGTATGTTTTTTCATCTCGATTAAATGCCTATCAAATATCCCTTTAAAAATGCAACAAAGATCTTACTTTTTTAAAAATATGAATGCAATTTACAAAATAACTGCACGTACATGAATAAACAAAAAAACTTCACTGTTACATGAACATGATAAACTTGTCTCAATTTGTTTTGAACTACAATGAATATGTACAACATAAAATATTTTTGAAAAGTCTAAAGTATCCATCTTTAAAAAAAAAATACACTACAAGATAGTAGTTGACTATAGAAGTATGACCCAAATTTGATTTGAATATGTCAATAAATTCCAAAATGAGGTCAAAGTGACCCACTTACAAGTTGGGATAAACCTTTTCTTTGTTAGTAATATAATCTAATGTTTTACAATAGAACAGGATTTGATATCATTTTTTTGATAATCCATTAAGTCCAAAGTGAACTTTTCATGTCCACCCATGATGTACCAACTGATCAGATTTAAATATCATAAGCCTGTCAGTATTTAATAGATGACACAAAGGGAGATATGAACAGCTTGTTGGCCAATAAAAAGCTAACAATGGAGCAGTCTGTCAAATCATGTGCAAACATATGATGTACGCATTTAATTAAATATGCTGATTGCAACACACTTCATTCCTGATGAATAGTCTTCTTTACACACGGTTTACCTTCCTACATTTCACTACTTTACCTACATTAATATTTATAAATCCAAGACATGAAGTAAAATATACATTGTTTATATATGACAAGTATTACTACATGTACATGTACTTGCTTTTTGTAGCATGAATGTATAAAATACAAAGTATCACACAGATCATTCACCTTACAATTCTCATCAATACCAGCATTTTACTTATGATATAAAAGCTAATTCCAATTATATATTAGTTACATAACACAGATTAAAATAAAACCCACATGGAAACAACTTTCCATCCAAGTAATTTTGTTATATAAAAATTGTAATACATGGGGTATATGTTGTCTTTATATATTTTCATATACGACATAATTGAATATTGTTTGGTGTATTTTATCATTTCTATGACCCATGCATTCATCTCCTAATGCAGTGTTTTTACATTTAAGAGTTAATTTTTCATATATTGCTGCAAATAAAAACTAAGTTATCAATAAATGTTTAAACAAAGAAAATGGAAAAAAAAAGTAAAATGAAAGTTAATATCTGCAAGGTCTAATCAATCATTTAATAAGTCAAAACCATGTGATTTTCTAAAATTCTAGCTTACAGACAGACATTGTAATATACTGGTATTTGGTCATATAAAAAAGTACTTTTATAGTTTATAGGTTTTTTGAAATGAAAATACTTTACAGTTAAAAAGTATTGTTCTGCAGAGGTTAAGTCGGGTCGTAGAGATGTGTCCATTCGAATCAATAAGGAGTGTCCTTGGCTGATGTTGATGTAACCCGAGTCGTATTTTATGGAAATAGGCCTTTTTGGGGGACTTTCGAGCATTGTCCAGACCGGTGAAGCACTCATATGATCACATCAAGGCTACAGCAGACTTAGTAGTTCTGGACAGTGGTAGCATTAAAATTCTTCTTCTTGCGATGAACTTGTTCCTTTCACTGGGCTGTACTTTATGTCTGTTCTATTTATCTTAAACATGAATAATAAAGTTTCATTTAGATTTTTAAACAATAAACATAAGTAATTCAGCCTAACATGTAATAAAAGTATTCTGAATAAAATTCTGAATACAGAAGCTACTATGCAGTTGCCAGTTGCTGTTTAAACTATGTCATATAATGACTACAGTAGTATCTGGTCTAAAATGTTTCATTTTATGTTTGAAGCAATGTTATTTTCATTTTGATTCAATTATTGTTTGTTGAACAATGGAAAAACTTATCAACAATAAGTGTGTTTCACCCCCCCCCCCCCCATCAACCTCCTTTTCAAGAACTTAGACCTGGATTTCCCAAATATGACTACAGTAAATTATAAACATCCAACACATGTATAAGTTAATGGTGAAGATAATCAATTTCAAAGCAATACCTTGCGTTCACATCGTCCAGCTGGTCAAAACATTCACCCGAATCACCGAACAGAGGATGCAACTAATCACCGGAAATATTGACTTTGTATGCTGTCAATGCTGAAAAAGAAAAACGTGAAAGATTTCATTTTCCGGATTTAATTAATAATTTTTTTTTCGTTACATTTAGAGTTTGTAAATTGTATAATGTGCAAAAGATTCATTGTTCGTCTTGTTTACCAACCAAGCATTCATATATTAGGGACGTTTATATAATTATATATGTGTATACCCTGGATAATCTTGATTATCATGCATATGAAGTTGGTTAATGGTTAACTTGGTCAAAACGTATATTTTAAAGAGATACGGTAATAAAAATTAAAACGCCGAACCAAGTTTGAAAAAAAATGACGCAATCTTGATTTGATGGCGCGAGATCTCGTTTACAAATGAGAGATAAATTAGAGCCTTGAATATGTTATTGGGAGTATCTATATTGTGAATTAAGTTACCTTGACATGAACAGATTTGTAAAAATTTACACCGCTTTACCTGAATTTGTTTGCTTAATTAGTTACTGTACCTCAAGGTTCATTCAAATGAGAACTAAATCATTTAATATTTATTCGTTTGATGAGATATCGGCACTTCTGATTGGTCGAAAAATGTCTTTGATACCTGCATCAATAAAATTTTTGCCGGATCTGCTTTTCTCAACTGTTCTGATCTAACACTATTTATAGAACGGGAATTTCCAAAATAAACACTGTCAACAAAGTGTAAAGTTGTGTCTGTTTTGTTGTCAGCAAACAAAATACAACTTTATAAACATAAAAACTTGAAAGTCTAACCTTCAAAAATAAACAAAACACAATATCTTATTCACGAAAGAGAAAATTAAGCGTCTTCTCACGATCTCGTCTGCTTCAGATCAATCAACATTACTGCGAGGCTGGCTGTTCCTTTTCCAGAATAATCATAACGAACATATAGGCTCATACACTTTCACGGTAACACTGCTGTTCAAATTTGGTAACGATAATTTTTAAATTTACACAGTACCCTACATGATCGGTCATCAGAAATCCAGAATAAGCATCGTTTTGAGTACAATGCATCAACTCCTTCGGCGCATTCCAAGCGGCAGATACTATAGTATACCATTTAAGTACATCACTGGCTATATAGTTACCACAATGTTTACAAAAGTCGCTTAGACATACTATTCTTTGTCGACATATCAACTATTTTTGTCCACGATCGCTTCCCCTTGGATGGTTACGTCCAGTTGCATTTTCCACCGATCTCACATGAAAACTAGTTTTATTGCGAACTTTTCTGCACAGTGAACAATATCACAAGCTATCGCATGTATTTTCCTTTCGTTTTAAAATTAGTCGGTTCAGATTTTAACTCACTATTTGTGTTTAATCCATTAAATTCAGTTCAATAGCTCTGCATCAGCTGAAGGCGCATCCATTTTGAATATTGTCGCTGTTGTTATTTTGTATTCATACGCGCCGCTTCATTTACATTATTTACATTTTTGATCAATGACACTTCACATTTTTTTATTTGAAAATGTTTTATTAAATGATAAGAAATGAAGATAATAATTTTTCTATTGATCGACGTATCAAAGAAAAAATTGACCGGAAAACTTTTTCATCAATGCGCTACGCATTAAAAAGTAAGGAGTTTTACAAAATAGGTATATTAATTTATTTTACTAAATAATTATAATTTACTTATCAGTTTTACTAACTCAGGTACACACACATTGAAAAAAAATTCCCGCCGGGCTCCAGTTATAAACTCACGCTTCGTACTGTGTATATGTTATGTAACAGTCTTTTGTTCACTCCTGACAGAAAAAAAACCCTGCAATCCACACAGAATATACAGGAAAATCAAAGAGGAGGTCACCTGGACAGAGAATGTATACACATGTATACACGTGCCCGAGTACCTAAGATTAATGATTTCATCATATGCATTAAACAAGATCAGACATCAGTTTTTCTTTTCAAATTTAATTAATTACTTAGTAAGGTTCTTAATCGCCTTATTTGCCATATTTGAAGATAGTTACATGTATACATATAGTTTCAGTCACGCTGAAACCTTACTATACATTTTAGTATGTACGGATTCATTATCATTAGGCTAGAATTAAACTTAAACCTGTTGAAAATAAATGATATCACTTTTAAACTCAAATCAATTTTAGTAATAGTTTCAGCAATGCGTAAACCTATTTGAATCTTAACTTAAAGTTTCAGCATACTGAAACCTAGCGGAAATGTTCTGAAACTGATTAATATTTCCATAATAATTTACACAACTTTTCACATGATTCAAATTTAGTTTCCGCATTGCGGAAACCATCAGGAATTTTAACTTAAAGTTTCAGCATACTGAAACCTAGCGGAAATGTTCTGAAACTGATTGATATTTCCATTATAATTAACACAACTATTCACACGATTCAAATTTAGTTTCCGCATTGCGGAAACCATCAGGAATCTTAGACTAAAGTTTCTGCTGACTGAAACCTAACGGATACTTGCTGAATCGATATAATGGTTTCCGCATTGCGGAAACTATACATGAAACTTCAACTTCAAGTTTCAGCAAGGTTTCCATATAGTTTCAGTTTTGCTGAAACTTGATTTTTCATCCAGTGATTATTGTCGACATTTATCTCAATAGAAGGTAATGGTACATTTTGCAATTTTTATACGTGATTCACGTATTGAAAAATTTCACTTGTATTTTCTATGAATGATCAATTTGAAGGCTTTAAATGTGCATTCCAGTTTATCAGTTTATCAGTTTCTGTTTGAGCGATCTGTATTGGGTGAATGAATTAGGTAACTGAACATAGTATATTATTTTTTAAAATTGAGTTCAACAACAGACTGTTAGAATGATTTGATATTGTATATGTTTGGCAAATCAAAGTGTATATGTTTGACAATCATAACATTCCATTACATAAAAAAGTTCAGTGGTTTATAATTGCCTTTTAATCTCAAGTCAGGTGCACTTGATTTTCTATGTCACTTCACTTATTAAAACTCCTCAAATCGTGTTCCAAATGCTCCACCAAATTCACCTTGAAAGGAACTTTACATTTCTAGAGTTTCTGCCTTGTCTAAACTAAAAAAATGTGAGATATTTGATAAGTCTTCTGTAATAAAGTTGCGCGTCAAGGAAATACACAGGTGTACCATTTAGCAACACTTCTTTTTGTGGAAAAAAAGAAATCCACATCATAAGAATTGAATGAATCCCTATATCAATTTTCACATATACCCTAGTTTACATTTATGTGAACAATAACACCTTTAATAATAACTCATTTTCTTCTGTCGTTACGCAAGGACACTATTATATCGAAAATATTCTGTTTTGTCTAATCAAAAATTATAACTAAATATTTAATAGGGTTTTATTTCATCACCATATAAATTCCTTTCGGTGAAATGACTTTCTATCTGATACATTGTGGCTTTTTATCAACTTAAAGGAAAGAATTGTACTATGCATCCAACTTAAGCATATTAACTACTAACTAGAGCTAAAGTTAAGTGCTAAACTTAACTGTGATATAAACTTTTTTTTTCCTATTAGCATATCGATTCATTCTTTGTTACTATTAGCATATGAATATCTGAAAAATTTATCTTAACAAACGTGCGAAAAAAACACACTTCTCCGAATTCATTTCAATGATTTCAATTTCAAATACAATCACAACTCAAAAAACTAAACGTAGTTTGTAATTAAACATTATATGGCGTATTGGTTTGGTAAATACGATTACTAAGATTTTGTTTATCAAAACAAAACATTATCAGTTGCTAAAAAAATCTTTTACGATAAAGATCCCCAACATTTATCATCAAAATCGACAATGAAGTTTTTATTTTTAAGGATGCAGAGATGAAAAAGAAAACCTGTGTTATTCATAGGTACAGGTATTAGGTAAAATAATGCTTTTAAAATAAATTTTAAAGCAACCGTTCCCATCGGTTATAAGATGATACGTCCACAGATCACCCGAGTGTGACAAGTGTCGGGTACTTTAGATTCAGTTTTTGTTTCAGTTACGCACATCATGCGGGACATTCACTGAGTTTATTGACTTAGGCACATCATACGGGACATTCACTGAGTTTATTGACAAGAAACTTGTTGTGAAAAACTTGAGAGTTTGGTCATGGTTATAACATGGAGATTCCAGTAAGATTGTGTGTTACTTTATCAGGAATATTTCTGTCTGTTGGTCTGCAGGACGACTGTGTGAGTAAAAGATTGTATCTACTTATATCTAGCAATCACAATTGCGCATGTGAACCATGAGTATATAAGTATTTCTATTTTGTTAACAGAACTGTATACATTGATATAAAGTTTTTATCGTATATATCACTATATTTAAATCTTCTGTGTATTTTCTCCTATGTTTCTAAACCTATATGATTCAAAGATTTTTAGAAACTGACAAGATTAAAATATACAGTGTCCAGTTTATCAATCTGGCGAAACCTTCCGCAACCTAAACAAAAACATCACGGACTGCATATAATGAGTATGCTGATGCCAGACACAATATACCAAAGTGGGCTATGTATTTTCTCTGCAATATCACTACATTAATATCATCAAAGAAACCATGAAATCGTTTAAGAATCACATAATTTGCAAATACCTTCCGTGTAAAAAAAAGCTACATTGTGTTCACTTTTATACACAACGTTGTGTTTGAATACACTTTTCTATTAATTTATAATTCATATGGAATCATTCTAATAACTCAGTTAATTAAATACGCAAGTGCATGCTCTTCGTATGAACAATTTCTAAAGCGAGGCAAGCTACCGACAAACAAGTTGATAAAACAGGACTTTAAACAGTCTGTTTTGAAGTCATCGTTTTGTTAATTTCCATGGTCGTTACAACGACCTTGTCATCAAATACAATCTTCCACTGGGTCGAATGCTGACTGACTTTTTTATACTACTTGTTCGACCATCTACGGACTTTTCCGGGTTTTATTTCGATTACGACAATGAGCACACGGCGGATGTGACCGGTCATCCCACTTCTCCTGGGTACTTGATCTTACCGCTATCTTGGAGGTCCGTGTTGCTCTGCTTTGAATTTGTCTTTCGTTTTATGGATTTTGGAGATGGTTGACGATGTGTTATTGTCATTTTTTTCATTCTACCATTGTTCTATTAATGTGATAGAACATGCACTCCTGTCGATTTAAGACAGGAAACTCTTGCTTTCTTAAGCAAAAGTTTGATTAACATTTAAGAATATTCCAGGGGTTTTGTTTTTAAATTAAAAAAGCGCCTAAAAATCCTAAATCCTAAAAAGCGCATTTATTGTATGGCTTATTTTTAATTGTAACAGATTAATACGCATGGTTTAAACTTGAATCATTGTTAATTTATAATGTTGGTGCTTCGAATATTCCAAATAGATATCTCACATACATGTCATTGAATACAAGGTATCATATGTCATGTTCTTCAATATATCTTCTTCTATCTGTATGTTACCCAGGAACTGATTTCAATCGTAATTTAGTTTAACGTAGCGTTGTCATATAGTATTATAGTGAGACTTCTTCCTTGAAGACTGGTGATATAGTGAGTCATTGCCAAGACGTACGAAAGGCTATATAAGGGCTGTCCTCTTAACAGGCCATAGTGAGATTTACACTTACGTGTTAAGTTAGAGTTTCATTAGAAAATGTTAAAAAGACACCTACCCCCTACCTTTGTGTTGTTTTTGGTTTTGATGTATATGTGTACAAGAAATTGTTTTTTTTTTTGTTTTTTTTTTTATAGAATATTGAAAATATTAAGATATAATCATATATATTTTAAAAAAAAACCCTTCATTCATTTATTGAACCGGATCTACAAATCAATGTACGTATATTTAGCAATGGCTGTATAGAGAGACTTCCCCGGGAAGGAAAGGGTATGGGATGTTTCGCACCTAAACATGTTTCGCGCTGAGATGGTTCGCACCTATTCTGTTTCGCACTGAGGTGGTTCGCACCGCGATGTTTCGCATCGAATACCTTCTTAACAAGGAATGATGAAATTGTGATGTAAATTGTGTTTTATTTCATCACCATATAAATTCCTTTCGGTGAAATGACTTTCTATCTGATACATTGTGGCTTTTTATCAACTTAAAGGAAAGAATTGTACTATGCATCCAACTTAAGCATATTAACTACTAACTAGAGCTAAAGTTAAGTGCTAAACTTAACTGTGATATAAACTTTTTTTTTCCTATTAGCATATCGATTCATTCTTTGTTACTATTAGCATATGAATATCTGAAAAATTTATCTTAACAAACGTGCAAATAAAACACACTTCTCCGAATTCATTTCAATGATTTCAATTTCAAATACAATCACAACTCAAAAAACTAAACGTAGTTTGTAATTAAACATTATATGGCGTATTGGTTTGGTAAATACGATTACTAAGATTTTGTTTATCAAAACAAGACATTATCAGCTGCTAAAAAATCTTTTACGATAAAGATCCCCAACATTTATCATCAAAATCGACAATGAAGTTTTTATTTTTAAGGATGCAGAGATGAAAAAGAAAACCTGTGTTTTTCATAGGTACAGGTATTAGGTAAAATAATGCTTTAAAAATAAATTTTAAAGCAACCGTTCCCATCGGTTATAAGATGATACGTCCACAAATCACCCGAGTGTGACAAGTGCCGGGTACTTTAGATTCAGTTTTAGTTTCAGTTACGCATATCATGCGGGACATTCACTGAGTTTATTGACAAGTGTCGGGTACTTTAGATTCAGTTTTTGTTTCAGTTACGCACATCATGCGGGACATTCACTGAGTTTATTGACTTAGGCACATCATACGGGACATTCACTGAGTTTATTGACAAGAAACTTGTTGTGAAAAACTTGAGAGTTTGGTCATGGTTATAACATGGAGATTCCAGTAAGATTGTGTGTTACTTTATCAGGAATATTTCTGTCTGTTGGTCTGCAGGACGACTGTGTGAGTAAAAGATTGTATCTACTTATATCTAGCAATCACAATTGCGCATGTGAACCATGAGTATATTAGTATTTCTATTTTGTTAACAGAACTGTATACATTGATATAAAGTTTGTATCGTATATATCACTATATTTAAATCTTCTGTGTATTTTCTCCTATGTTTCTAAACCTATATGATTCAAAGATTTTTAGAAACTGACAAGATTAAAATATACAGTGTCCAGTTTATCAATCTGGCGAAACCTTCCGCAACCTAAACAAAAACATCACGGACTGCATATAATGAGTATGCTGATGCCAGACACAATATACCAAAGTGGGCTATGTATTTTCTCTGCAATATCACTACATTAATATCATCAAAGAAACCATGAAATCGTTTAAGAATCACATAATTTGCAAATACCTTCCGTGTAAAAAAAAGCTACATTGTGTTCACTTTTATACACAACGTTGTGTTTGAATACACTTTTCTATTAATTTATAATTCATATGGAATCATTCTAATAACTCAGTTAATTAAATACGCAAGTGCATGCTCTTCGTATGATTAATTTCTAAAGCGAGGCAAGCTACCGACAAACAAGTTGATAAAACAGGACTTTAAACAGTCTGTTTTGAAGTCATCGTTTTGTTAATTTCCATGGTCGTTACAACGACCTTGTCATCAAATACAATCTTCCACTGGGTCGAATGCTGACTGACTTTTTTATACTACTTGTTCGACCATCTACGGACTTTTCCGGGTTTTATTTCGATTACGACAATGAGCACACGGCGGATGTGACCGGTCATCCCACTTCTCCTGGGTACTTGATCTTACCGCTATCTTGGAGGTCCGTGTTGCTCTGCTTTGAATTTGTCTTTCGTTTTATGGATTTTGGAGATGGTTGACGATGTGTTATTGTCATTTTTTTCATTCTACCATTGTTCTATTAATGTGATAGAACATGCACTCCTGTCGATTTAAGTCAGGAAACTCTTGCTTTCTTAAGCAAAAGTTTGATTAACATTTAAGAATATTCCAGGGGTTTTGTTTTTAAATTAAAAAAGCGCCTAAAAATCCTAAATCCTAAAAAGCGCATTTATTGTATGGCTTATTTTTAATTGTAACAGATTAATACGCATGGTTTAAACTTGAATCATTGTTAATTTATAATGTTGGTGCTTCGAATATTCCAAATAGATATCTCACATACATGTCATTGAATACAAGGTATCATATGTCATGTTCTTCAATATATCTTCTTCTCTCTGTATGTTACCCAGGAACTGATTTCAATCGTAATTTAGTTTAACGTAGCGTTGTCATATAGTATTATAGTGAGACTTCTTCCTTGAAGACTGGTGATATAGTGAGTCATTGCCAAGACGTACGAAAGGCTATATAAGGGCTGTCCTCTTAACAGGCCATAGTGAGATTTACACTTACGTGTTAAGTTAGAGTTTCATTAGAAAATGTTAAAAAGACACCTACCCCCTACCTTTGTGTTGTTTTTGGTTTTGATGTATATGTGTACAAGAAATTGTTTTTTTTTTGTTTTTTTTTTATAGAATATTGAAAATATTAAGATATAATCATATATATTTTTAAAAAAAAACCTTCATTCATTCATTGAACCGGATCTACAAATCAATGTACGTATATTTAGCAATTGCTGTATAGAGAGACTTCCCCGGGAAGGAAAGGGTATGGGATGTTTCGCACCTAAACATGTTTGCGCTGAGATGGTTCGCACCTATTCTGTTTCGCACTGAGGTGGTTCGCACCGCGATGTTTCGCATCGAATACCTTCTTAACAAGGAATGATTAATGAAACGTCATGTACATGTAAATGTTAAATTTATGTAACCGGTGTCGGTAGAATAAACATTGATATGTAAACATAAATAGTAAACACATAGTAAACACATAGTTTTTGTATGGTATATTACAAGAATATAAATAAATAAGAAAATAAATTTTAAAAAGTCACATTGTTCTTGCAGACAATGTATTTGTTGTATCTTTATCAGTTACATTTAATTCCTGCCTCGAAAAGTTTTACTTTAGATTACTGTTGTTTTATGAAAGGCCCCATTCTGTTGTACATGAGTGAATTCGTGATTGTATAATTGAGCTCTCCTGACAGCTTTTGTACTCAGTATTATATAATGAATATCGACCTAGTCTGCTCACCTCTAAATACAAACTGTCGTTATGTTGTAATAACATTCTAAATACTGGGATGTGAAACCCAATATTATAAAATGAATTTCGAAAGGTAGTTTGTTTTATGTTCACACAATAATGTAGACCCCTTTTATGCTAATTAGTTCATTAATTAGAGTGAAGTTTCTTTTGCATGTTTCAATATCAATTTGTTTTGCACAATTCATTGTTTTAATAAATACGGTTTTCAGGGAATAGCTTAATTTGGCAATGTTGTTTTCTTAACATATTCGTTTGTCACATTGATATTAGGTATAAACCTGGATTTTTCAAATTGTAAACAACAACATGACGTTACATTCAAATGACAAATATTGATTTAGACTTCTAATGGTATGGTTATTATACATAATTCCTACACTTCATCATATGTTGTTTAAAATAAAAGTTTACGATCTTATTGTTTAATGTTAAGTTCATTGTTAACGTAGATTATGTATTTTTGTTAATATTACATCAATCTAGATTAATTTCCTGGTTACAACAAAAGCATGATTTACACGATAGAAGCTTCTGGAATTTACGCGAAGCCTGCACTTTACTGCGACGCGTGCATAAATCTTAAAAACAACGGCAAACTGCAAATCCTACGTTTGCACAGAGTGTAGTTACGTATTCATTGTAAAACCCATCTGCTTGATAGTTTGCTGATTTTTTTTCTTGTTTTTGCGATTTCAAGTCATATTTATTAAAATAATATTTTACGGATTTGTAGCAAGACAATATCTAGTTGTTTGTTAAAGCGACAACTTGTTAATAGTGATACATAAATATAAACAAAGCCAGACATTAAACATGCGCCAACACCAATATATGTCAATACACTATTACACATTAACGTGCACATTCACGCCTTGAAAAATCTCTCATTTCATATGCCGTAATGCAAAGGCTCTATTGTACCCAGAACATTCTGTTTTGCCTTTTCAAACCATTGGATAAATAGGATTTTGTTTCATTCGTGCATATAATTCTACGCATGAAATGAATGGATGTTCATTACATTTTGACTTTTTGAGAGAGAGAGAGAGAGAGAGAGAGAGAGAGAGAGAGAGAGAGAGAGAGAGAGAGCGCGAGCGAGCATGAGATGGAGAGAGAGATGATAGTTAAGGCGAGAAAGAGAGATGAGAAGGAAAGAGAAAGAGGGAAGGAGAGAGGGGATAGAATTAGAAATTGAAAAAAAATGGATAGAGAGCATGAAACGGAACAGAGGGGGATAGTTTTTACGTATAACAAAACTGAAAATAACTGAAGTAAAGTCTGAAATTAAAAAAAACAAGTCTTGAAGCCAAAATAACAATAGAACTGGCCGCCGTATTTTAACGAACAAGTGTCTTCTGGTACACGATAAAAATGCGGGATAGTGTAGCATATCCTATTTTACCCTCTATAAAGAATGATCCGGGAAAAAAAACAGTGTCATGATTAATCAATTTAAGCAGATAATGTGAAATATAAAAATATATCAATGGTTCCTGTAGTTCTTTAAATTCTTTACATTTGCAACTGTTTTAATTATTTTCAAATTAAAATATAGGATGTGTAATAGATTATACCTGCGTAAAATATATTTCTTTAACCGCTCACCACCTAAATTGCTTTAAACATTCAGTTGTTTTTTCTTTACTTAAAAAAACAGCATTGGTCTTCGTCTAGAGTTTTCTTTTTGGAGTTGAAGTTTAAATTCTTTCAACTAAAATATAATGGTATAAAATGTTGTAGCTGTTTTCTTGATTCAAGTTTTGAAAGATTTGTTTTTTTATATGTATATTAGATTTTAATTCCTAAAATGTGCACTCACGTTTATAAACTGTATGGAGTAAATGGTTTGGGTTACAAAACATAAATTATTTATTTTAATTGATGTCAAGTATGAATTATTTGTTAGAATGATTTCATATTTTTAAATATCTGATCATTGATATTGTATATCTTCAACAATTTTAACAGAATTTCATTCAATAAAAATGCGCAGTAGTTTAAATTTGCCTTTTTATTCTTAGTAGGATGCACTTAAGTTTCTAAGTAACTGTATTTATTTAAAATCCACGAAGTCACCCTTAAAAGGACGTTTAAATGTTTTGCATTCGTCAGTGGTGTAAACCTGGGTTATTTGGTAGGTCGTCTGTGACATAGTTTGCATATCAAGGAAATACACAGATGTGCCAAATAGCAACAATATTTTACAATATACACAATAGTTTGTTTGTTTTAGATATCTGCTCATAATTATAACCATCCTAATTTAATGAAATTGCAAACAATACTGAAATAAGCATTAATATAGTGAACATTCGAAACGTGTTTGTACACGTATCAAGTAATTAATTCAATTAATATAGTATTGACTTGAAAACTACTTTTATGGAACAAACCAATGTAATCTTTGTAAACATTAAATGTTGGAGATGATGCATGAATCTGTTTTCTATATGTATTTCCCAGTGGTCACGGAAAGTTGTTTCTACGTTCAGAAAGGGCTGAAACCAAGTTGCAACGTTGATCAACCATGCATAATTCAACGTTGCATCAACGTTGATTTTTCACAGAGTTTGGGTCAATTACTTTGAAAAGTAATTAATTACTTTCAAATACATTGACAATTTTATCAATTACTTGCAATTACAATTACATTGATTTTTTAAAATGTAATTAATTACTCTCAATTACTTTGATAAATGTAATTAATTACATTTCAAATACTTTAGTTTTATTTTTTTATTTTTTTTTGAGAACATATATTAACAGCATTAAGATATACAGAGCTTTATGGACGGTTATGTTTCAGTTCAGATCAGATTTCTTGAAAATTTCTAGGAAAATTTTCTTTAACATTAAATTCATTAAGTACCATTGAGTTCATTTTTGGTTCTGAATAATATTTTCTCTATAGTGAATTAATTTTTACTCACATATTAAAACTATGTTTATTTAGAAAGTACAACTTTCGGCAGTACAGCATATCAGTATATAAATAATAATTGCTATAATTCACAAGAATGAGATATTTTCTATAATCAATGGGGGTTTTTGGGTATAAGAGGAGTTTACATCTCCACAAAATTAGATCTTTACCTATTGCCCTGGGCAGTGTGTTATGCTGTATAAACATATGAAACATTATTGGACATTAATTATTGTATAAACAAAAGTCCATGCCAAACATGTATAAAATCTATTTATAATTATAAGACACCTTTTTTATATTTTAAACTTGGAAAAAAAAGTAATTGAGATGTAATTGAAAAGTAATTGAAAATACACAATATTTTTGGAATGCAATTAAATACATTCAATTACTTGTAATTGAAGACAGACTCAATTACAAATTATTTTCAATTACTTTGAAAAATGTAATTAATTACACTCAATTACAAATACTTTTTTCAATTACCCCATCCCTGATTTTTCAACCTTGAAACCCACGGTGATTCCACGTTGAAGACCCAACATATTTTTAGCTATTAAGACATCAACCAGTTTTTAAAGTTGAAATGTCGTTTTAATATAATATAAATGGCACCACATAAACACATATTTTCAAATTTAAACTTCCTTATCATTTGTTTGATTTATGTTTTACCGATATTTTGTAAACTTGATTCATTAAAAGGTGTGTTTTCACAAATAATAATGTTATTTATATATATTTCTATGATATATTATTTTGAATAAAATAATTATATTGTTGTATTATTCAATTAAGATATTCAGTTTTTTTTAATGACATGTTAAGTAAATATTGTGCATAATATTTGTGAAATAAAAACATTGTTTTTATACAAGCTATTCGAGATTGAGCTGAGCGTGCAGCAAGTGGCTAATTGCATTTTAACTAGGTCAGTGATTAGCGGATGCGCGGATACATCACTACTGCAAGCACTGCTGATCTTTGGAGTTTAGCAATTTACGAGACTGCTCTACGTCAGCTTGACCGCTAAAAACGCTATTGGCGAACAAAGAAAGTCAGTTCTTAACTACACCTTGTGAAGTCAATACATAGATTTTATGTACAGTAAAATGCTGGGATTTTAGCTATTGGACTGTTGATCTTGGGAGTTATTTTTTAAAACAGTCTGTAGAATGCAAATGCTGAACTGACTATTGTGGATTCTACGTGTTGACGTACATTCTTTGTTTCTGTCATGGAAATCCAGCATGGCTACCATTTGTCGGAATGTACTTGGTTTCTTTTTGATCATTTTCCTACAGCCTTAGTTAAAACATTTTCAAATGCCAAGTTCAACTTTTAACGAATAATTTATGCATACGCTATTTAGCGAAGGTATACTCTAATACTACCAGGATGTAAATAAAGGGCGACTTTATACATTCGGATCTTATTTTTTCTTGTAATAAAGTGTTAAAAGATAAAACAGCACAACAAAATAAAAGAAAATATGCTTATAAACACCATTTTACAAGATGATCACTAATTTTAACTTATTTTCATTGTCATATCTATATATCTTAAACCAGATTTCAACACGATTTCTACGTTAAATCAACGTCGAATATTGACGTTGAAGCAACGTTACATTTTCAACGTTGCCCAAAGTTTCAAATGCAACCTTGTTTCAACGTTGATTAAACGTTGATGTCTGACGCAACGTTGTTTCAACGTTGAAATGGTCGCTGGGAATTTTAACGTTTTTGATTTACATACCATTACTTTTATATAAGTAGAATGGGAAGTGACCTGCTTACTATAAGCTAAACGTCTGCCAAAGAGAGCCATCCTCTTGTGAATATAAGGCATTACTAATTGCAATATCATTATCTTAAAATAATGTACAAATACTGATTAATAAATAATAAACATAATTCCTTTAAAGTACATTTGTATTCATATATCGTAACATTAAAAATCTACGTGCTCAAAGTATGATGTATTGTTACCGTATAGTATGCGGCATTTCTTATATGACGTCATGCTATATTAGATTTTCAAATGTAACACACAGTGTATGATTGAGAGAAATTGATAGAGGCTACTGGTAATATATATTAGTTCTAACTTTATTTAAGCAAAGTAATCTTAATTTTACTTTCATATTCCTTTTTCATTTTTTTGAATTTTTTTTTCGAATATGCAAAAAATCAATATCTAATTGTTAATTTTGCAAATATTTTCTACTAACGATAAATGTTTTTAAATATGAGGTATGAAAAATGTGCGAACTATCGTATATGGGTCAATTTATTATTACACAACATCAACATATAATTTACCTGCTAATTAACATATTCAAATTATCTTTCGTTTTTTATGTCGCTACTGAAGAGCATCCAAACAATTCCGTTTTGCATTGTTAATAACCTACACTCACACAGAAAGTTTTATTTAGTCTCCGCATTTTTTTCTTTTTAATGAAAAGATTTCGTGTAGATTTTATTTTGACTTTTTATCAGCATGAAGGAGAGCATTTCTTTGTGTATCCAGCTTAATTATAAAGCATATCAACCTCTTATTTAAGCTTAAGTTAAGAGATACACATTTACTGTGTCATATGACATTACAATTGTTCCTATTTGCATATGAATAACTTCAAAATGCTTCTAGAAGTTTAAACCCGCAACGGTACAGTCTCATTGAATTTGATTTGAATAATTCAACAACTCATTAACGTAAACGTTGCATGTGAACAAATTTACTTTGCTTTTCTTTGTTCTAAGGACATTGTTTACTCATGGTTTGAGTTTTCAAATCCGGATTGTTAAAAGTTCAATTTCATGAGTAAATTTGTTTTAAATACAAAAAGTATTTATGAGATGAATTATTTTTGACATAACAATCAAAATGTTTACTAAATTATGGAATAAGGTTCTGACAAAATTTGACTTTTAGCAAAACAGAGGAAATTCGGACTAAATTTTTCAGATTTTGTTTTATACTGAAATATTTTGGTAGTACTATTATATTTAAGGTTGAGATTTTATTTGTTAGTCAACATAATTTTGCATAGTTTCTGTTGGTTTTATCTTGCTTTTTCGTATAGATAACCGTATGGCACACACTACAAAAATATTAAAAAATGCTTAAAAATGATAACAGACACCATATCTCAAAATCTTGATCATTGACTTCATATAAATTTTATGCCAGCAGAGAAAGGTCAATATACTTAGTTTAATACTATAAATGATTTAGCATTATCATCACTCAGTTTTAGCTCACCTGAGCTGAAAGCTCAAGTGAGCTATTCTGATCACATTTGGTCTGTCGTCCGGTTGTCCGTCTGTCCGTAAACTTTTCACATTTTCAACATCTTCTCAAGAAGAACTGCGCCAATTTCAACCAAACTTGGCACAAATCATCCTTCGGCAAAGGGAATTCAAAGTTGTGAAAATTAAGGACCGCACCCGTTTTCAAGGGGAGATAATTATAAATTATAAAATAAATATTTTCAAAAATCTTTTTCTCAAGAACCAGAAAGCCAGGAAAGCTGACCTTGTGTGGAAGCATCATCAGGTAGTGTAGATTCAAGTTGTGAAATTCATGACCCCCAGGGGTAGGGTGGGGCCACAATGGAGGGTCAAAGTTTTACATAGGAATATATAGAGTAAATCTTTAAAAATCTTCTTCTCAGAAACTAATCAGTCAGGAAAGCTGATACTTGTGTGGAAGCATCCTCAGGTAGTGTATATTCAAAGTTGTGAAAATCATGACCCCTGGCTGTAGGGTGGGGGCACAATGGGGGGTCAAAGTTTTGCATGGAAATATAAAGAGTAAATTTTTAAAAATCTTCTTCTCAGAAACTAATCAGCCAGATGATTCTTTATAATTGTTAATTAACTTTGGCTCCAGGACAATTCTTCGGCCTCACAAGAAGGTTCAGAGTTTGATGTAGGTTTTTTTATCCATATATAAAAAATTGTTAAGGATCTTTATGAGAACATGTGATATGACTATAAAATCATCCTGTTAGAACAGAGACTAATGATTATAAACATAAGAATATCCAGGGGGGAAATGGATTTTATTTATACAGGATCTACATGTTTTATTGTACATTGTCCAGATTGTTTGTATTATGACTCCATTAAGCTGATTTTATCGTACCTATTTTTCCTCAGGTGAGCGATGTGGCCCATGGGCCTCTTGTTTGTTATATTGAATCAGAAATTGGTAGTAATTTGAAAACTGATAGTCTAAGAGGGAAATTTGGACTAGAATACAGTACCGATCAGACCCAACCTAACACAAGAGTAAACCCCAACTAAACCCCGGGTTTACTTTTTGGTTTTACTTGGGGTTTTCTCTGGGTTTACTTTTTGAAAATTTGGGTCCACTCGGGGTTTACTTTGGGTTTACTCGGGGTTTACTCGGGGTTTACTTTGGAATTGCTTTTGAGGTCAACTGTATGCACTGGAGTGTGAAGCAGACTAGTATTTTATCTTACCATCCTACTGCCTGTAATTCCTACCCTTTGTATATTCCGAATACACAGTTAGCGTCTGCTTTAGGGGTATACTTCTGACTGGGTTTACTCTCTGTGTCCACTCTGGGTTTACTTTGGGTTTACTCTGGGTCCACTCTTGTAAATGTAATGATGGTGTTATTGTAGATAAAGACAACAACTCCAACGTAGGGTTCTCTATTATGACTTTATATTATATCATAAGCTCTGAAATATTTAACAATACATGTATCACAATGAGTAATTTATCAATATCACATCATCATAAAAATAAAATAGATCACACATAATATATTATTGCATTGTATAAGAATCAAAACATCCGTTTCATGATTTTGCCAAGCACAGTTTACAAGCAAGAGTTATTCCCCTTATCACAGTGCTAACTGATATATAAAGAGTTCAATAATATTTATCTTGTGTAATTAATAATTTAGATAGTTATTAATGTTTAATAGATAAAACATATTAAACTTAACTTAGGCAATAAGTATCAAATCTGATATTTATATATATGCATACCTATGTGTGACACAAAGCCTAATTGATCTGCATCTGCATGATCCTTCTATATTCTTCAGGTATGGAATCTATATACATATAGCAATAACCTTAAAACTATATTTAGGTTATTTAGTTTAAGATAGTTAAAATAACTATAATGAGTGTTGCTCAAACACTAAGTTTTCACTCATGATAATTTACATTTAAATAGATTTACATTTCACTATATATCATTTACTTATCTAGCAAATATAATATACTTTATTAATAAGCAGTAATCTTAATAGCATAAAATATAAAACAATTACTTACAGTCTATAGATTTCTTCTTGGTCTTAAGATAAATACATCTGGTCAGTATGAAGATCAGATCAAAAAAAGGACAAAGCAAATAGAAGGAATTTAAAGGACCAATGGAATTGAGAATTCAAAAATAGAATTGACCATGTGATATATAATTAACTAAAACAGGTTTACACTGACCATAATGACCATTGTGATGTCATACTATATAAATAACTATGTAGTTATTTACATACTGTTAGGTTGTACATAAAGTTGTTTATATTGACAACTTTTATAGTAAATACTGTAAACTTATACTTTATAAAACTATTAATTAATAATTTCATGATAATGAAATTATGACTTAATTAATATGAAATATCACCCTATCACATGCTTCCCCTCTTCGTGAAATGACGTCCTCGTCATTTATTACTTATCAAAACAAATATCTACAAGTAATTTAAATTACTTTTAAACCTTCATGACTGCAAGAAAACTGTAAATAAAATATCTTAAAAACTATAAAAACGCACTATATCTCTCCTCGTTATTCTATAGACTTTATCACTAATTTAGCTGATTGAACTGACTGGTTAATACTGATCTCGTTAAAATTGTAAATACTAATGTCTACCAGAAATGATCTGTAGTAGAGTCTTTTCTATTAGTTCTTTGCTATTTTCAGAGTGAAAAACATCACTAGAGACTAGTGTCTGAAGGTAGTCTGCTCTTATCTTCCAATCTGGTTGTTTTGTTAATACCTGTTGATTTACTATATAATCACCACTTGTAATCCATGATGTTGTTTTCTTTGTTCTCTGAGATCTCCTTGGTAATGGTTCTGTCTGCTGTTCGTAAGCTGGATTTTCTCTAGAATTGGTATTATCCAAATCATTATCATCATCATCTTCTTCTGCATCATCTTCAGTATCATCTTCAGCATCATCACCATCTGTAGATGTATCTACATGTACTGGTACTTCCCACTTATCTGAGTATCTTCTTCATTTCTATCTTCTTCATGGTTGTCTTCTTCATTGTTATCTTCTTCATTGTTATCTTCTTCATTGGCCAATGAATTCTCTATTCTCAAAGCAACAGTATCGTCGTTGCTATGTGCAATGGAATCTGCTTCATGCACCACTATCTCCTCACTGTTGGTATCTGAGTCAGAATCTTCATATTTTGAAGCATTCAATTGAGATCTTCTTTTCATTTTGATTGATTTCCTTGGTGCTGGCTTTGGTTTTTCTTCTTGTAAATCAACATGTCCAATTGGAAGTAGCAAATTTCTATGTAAAGTTCTTGATTTTGAAAAGTTATTTTCCTTTTTAACTATGTATACAGGAATGTCCTTGTTAGGTTGACTAATTACAATGTATGGGTCTTCTTCTTCCCACTTGTCTGACAACTTATGCGGGCCATCGAAAGCAACTATCTTCACCAGTACTTTATCCCCGGGTTGAATAACAGCACCTCTTGCTTTGATATCATAGTTTTTCTTCTGCTTTTCCTGAGAAATTTGGATAGATTTCTTTGCCAAATTGTACGATTGTTCTAATTTATATTTTAAAGATTTTATATAAGCGTTGAGATTTTCTGGTTGATTTTGTTCTTCTGTTCTGAATAGTAAATCTATTGGAAGTCTCGCTTCTCTGCCAAACATTAGAAAGAAAGGTGATTGACCTGTTGTCTCTTGCTTCATAGAATTATATGCATGGACTAAACTTGAAATATGTGACTTCCAGTCTTGTTTTTGTGAATTCTCAAGAGTTCCCAACATCTTTATTAAAGTCCGGTTAAAGCGTTCTGTCAATCCATTTCCCATTGGATGGTATGGCGTTGTCCTAGACTTGTTAATGCCCAATATATGACAGAGTTCCTGTATAAGAGAATTGAGAATTTCCTGTATAATCTTAGATTCAAAATTGGCACCCTGATCACTATGAAGCCGCAAAGCTATTCCATAGTGGACTATGAAATGGTTAAACAATTCCTCGGCTCTAGTTTTGGCAGTTTGATTTCTCGTAGCTATAGCCTGAGCATAATGAGTGAAGTGATCAGTGATGACCAACACATTTTCATATCCTCCTTTTGATTTCTCTAGTTTTAAGTAGTCCACACATACAAGTTCCAAAGGCTGTGAAGTTTTTATGTTGGTAAGTGGAGCTCTTTCTGTAGTTGGTGTTTTTCTGAGAAGACATCTCCTGCAGTTTGATATGAAGTGTTCAATATCTTTCGTCATGCCATACCAGTAAAATCGATCTCTGATTAGTCTTCTCTCTGCCAGGGTGTCCCATGTCCGTATGAAGGTGGTACAGTACTGTTGGAATACATGATCTCGGTATAATGATCTGTGTCTTCTTATTTTCATTGACAACTGTCTCTCTGATCAATACTCCATCTCGAAGTCTTAGCTTTTCAAAATTCTTGTGAAGTAAAGCATGGTACTGTACATTGTTGTATGGTAGATGATGTTTCTCTGGCTTATACCCATCTCGCACATATGGTATCCAGAATCTTAGTACTGGGTCATTGTACTGATGACGACAAACATCAATCTCTGTTTCATCACTTAAATCCGGTTGGTTGTCAACTGCTGATGAAGATATGGATAAGCATTGTACATATGGATCATTGTTTCTAATTGAGTTAAATATGGTCTTTATGGAATCAGATGTAATGATTTCTTGGTTTGGTATTCTGCTTAATCCATCTGCATCTGCGTTAAGTTTTCCAGGTCGATACATAATCTCAAAATTAAAGCTGGCTAGATCTGCGATCCATCTCTGACTCGCTGCATCTAGTTTTGCTGATGTTAAAACATAAGTGAGCGGATTGTTGTCTGTGTACACTTTAAATGTGCCTCCATATAGATAATCTCGAAATTTTTCACATGCAGCCCACTTTAATGCCAAAAACTCTAATTTATGAACAGGATAATTCTTTTCAGATTTTGACAAACTCCTGCTTGCATAAGCAATAACTCTCTTGAAATTTTCTTGCATCTGATATAATACAGCACCAATGCTTGATGATGAGGCATCTGTATGTAACTCGAATGGTAATGAGTAATCTGGGAATCCTAAAATTGGGTAAGTAGTGAGTTTCTCCTTTAGTTTTCTGAATGACTGTTCTTGTTCATCTCCCCATTTCCATTTGTCATCTACTTTTAATGTCCTGACACCTTTTCTTGTTTTCTTCTTAGTATTAGGTAGGAGGTCATTTAATGGACGAGCTATTGTTGAAAATCCCTCAATGAATCTTCGGTAGTATCCAACAAAATCCAAGAATTGGCGAACTTCATCTGAATTTCTTGGTTTCGGCCAATTCTGTACCTTGCTGATCTTATCTGGGTCTGGCTCTATCCCCTCCTCACTGACAATATTTCCTACATATTTGACTTTCTTTTTAAAGAATTCGCATTTCTTTGGTGATAGCTTCAAATTTACTTCCCTAAGTCGCTGAAAAATCTTTTCCAAACGTTCTACATGCTCTTCATAGGTTTTGGAGAAAATTATCAAGTCATCAAGATAGATGAAACATATGTCTAGGTGAAGTCCATCAAAACATTCTTCCATAAGCCTTTGATAAGTGGCAGGAGCATTGACAAGACCAAATGGCATGCGATGGTATTCATAAAAGCCTAGAGGTCCAACAGTAAATGCCGTTCTCTCTTTGTGCTTTTCATGTAACTCAACTTGATGGTAACCACTCTTCATGTCCAATATGGTAAAGCATCTATTTCCTGCCAATGCATCCAAAATTTCCTCTATACGTGGCAATGCATAGGAATCTTTCTTTGTTCTCAAGTTCAGTTGTCGATAGTCTACGCACATGCGCAATTCATTATTCTTCTTTCGACAAAGGACAACATTACTCGACCATGGCGACTTAGATTTCTTTATAATTCCTCCTTCTAACAACTTTCTTAAGTGATCTTTAACCTCTTCAAACATAGCAGGTGGAATACGTCTTGGACGTTGTTTGAATGGTGTGTCGTCATGAAGATCAATCCTATGTTTTACAATGCTAGTATGTCCAATATCTATATCTGACTTGGAGAAAACATCCTCATACTTCCTCAATAAATTCTCTGCTTGTTGTTTTTCTAAAGTTGTGAGTCCCTCATCTTCAATTGTAACTAAGCTCAGGACATCTTTTGCTTGTTGGAGATTAACACAAGGTATAACTCTTTGTTCTGGTTCAAGTTTTACAGGCTGCAACTCACACAAGATAGATTTTGGTGGAACTTGTACTGTCCTGGTAGTGATATTATCAATGTCCACTCTTATCACATGATTTGCTGGATAGCAGTAGTCTGTAAGTGATGGTACAATATCCAGGTCTGATGGAATAACAGAGCGAGATGTAGCTTGTAGAACTGCTGTTGTAGATTGATATGGTATTGCTTTTTCAATGTATCCAGATATTGAGACTGTTGAATTTGGTAGTATAGAAATACAAAAGTTTTCAGCTGATTTTACAATTCCAAGTCTATTGTTGTTGCGAGCAAGTTCTTTATCTCGTATGGTCATGCCTCTAAAAGCTAAATACCAAGGCGTAAACAATGCAGCTTCTTGCAGATATCGGTCTCCGTATTTGTCTTTTACAACATCTAGCATGTGTTGTAATATGTTGGTCCCAATAAGAAGTGGTACTTGGCTGTTGTAATTGCTGGTGGATACAACAAGTAATGGAAAATTAAGTGGCTGTTCCAGTGATTGTGGTATTCCAGTACTTTGGATATTAGCCTCGATGTAACCAAAATATGGTAACTGTTGACCATCAGCGCATTCCACTTCTAAAAGTTCTCTTATTGGGTGGAGTTCTAAATGACAAAGATGGTTTGTATAAAAATCATTGCTGACTGTTGAAACAGTAGATCCAGTGTCAATCAATGCTCGAACTAAGTGTCCTTCTATACTTGCTTCAACTTCAGAGGTATTTCCTACTAGTTCAACTGGTCTACTCTGGTAAGGGCGTTTCTTGTAATGACCTATCGTCTGCCCCGCAACGAAGGTCTCCTGATGTTTAAATTTCTCCGGCTGTGATCCATACGCACAGTACATCTACGTGCTATATGGCCAGGTTGTTTGCATCTATAGCATATTGGTTGTCCATCTTCGGTCTCTTGTAGATTAGATTCTTGGTCACCATAGCCATACTCATATTGTGCTCTTTTCGTTACATGTTCTTTTTCTACCAGTCTGATTTCCTTCCTAAGTTCATCAAAATTTGTGAGTGCATCAAACTTGTATCCTGTGATATCCTTAATCCATTGATGCAATCCATTCCAGAATTTGGATCTTAATTTCTCATTAGCATCTGCCTGTGTCGCAACTCCTTTAATGACCGCTTTTCTATAAATCTCTTCTAACCTACAACTCCAACTCATGCTATCCTCGTCTTTCTGTTGTCGAGCACTGTAAAATTGTTCCATAATGGTTTCTCCTCGTTCTATTGTTCCAAATACACTCTCCATCTTGTCTAGTATCTGGGTTACAGTGGCTTCAGAACCAAGTCTCATTGCAACTTTTCCAGCATCTCCTCTTAGTGATCTTCTAATTGATTGAGCGATAGATTCCTCTTTGTATTTCTCTTTAATTAAACAATCCACTTCATATCGCCAAAGATCAGAAGTAGTGTCGTTCTTGCTGCCGTCGCCAGAAAAGCAAGAGATCTTTGGGATATAGGAGCTAGTGTTGCTTCCTGATGCTGCTGATTTAACAATTTCAGTTTGTTGTTCTGTTTTAACATTAACAAACTCCTCTTCTTTCATTTGTGTGACATATTGAGTCATCCATTGTTTGAAATCTTGAGCAGAATCAGCTTTTGGTTTTACATTCAGTTCTTTAAAAACTGACGCAATTTGATTGAGTTCGTCTGGGGATAGTTCTGCTATGCTGAATTGTTTATGTTTCGATTTCGGAACACGGTTTGCTAGCTATTTCAATGGATTAAATTCAGAATCGGTGTTTCGGAAATTTATAGCTTAATTTTCTAAATTAAATTTCTAATTAAATATTTATGACTACTACTAACTGATAACTTAGCTAATACTATTTTAATCAAATCTTAATGTTAATTTAAGTAACTAACTAGATTAATAAATTGATTGACTTGTAATAAACCTTAATTAAATATACTCTGTTAAACCAATGCTAAATAAATATTCTTATAAGAATAACTACTGGGTAACAGTATCTAAATAAATACCTTAATGTACTAAATGATGCTCTTTCAAAATTATAAAACAATGAAAAATATCTAGTACTGTAGTACTTGAAATAAATAGAAGATACAAAAATTTAATTAACTTTATAAAAAAATAATTACTTTCAATGAAAGATAACTCTCAAGAAAATGGCAATGTTTGGCTTGTGCACTCAAGCATGACAAAAATTTAAACAGGAAAATGTTACTTGTATGTCAATATAGTTCTTAAATGATTGTGTTTTAAATAATTTCAATGCTCAAAAAGAAAATCTTTTAAAATAAAAAAAAATTGTGATTACCAAATAATTAATGAATATGAAATGAAAAATGAAATGACAAATTTGCTGAAAATAAATGCTAAATATAACACTTAAAAATAACTATGTGATGTTTATGAAAAAAATGAATATATATTACAAACTAATCTAGTCAAAGTCTCTAAGATAATAAGAATCTAACTTAAATACCAATAAATGCTTATTACAACTCAAGGGGAATTCAGACGTCTGAAACTAATTATAAGGTAGACAAAAAATGTGCTAAGTAATCTTAAAGATTAACTTAAAAAATGTTACATGCACCAAAAAATTCAACCTTACCGTGCTGGAAAATCTTGAAACAATGAAAAACACATGCAGTTCAATAAATTGACTGTCAGAGGCTCAATGGATAACACTGAAGTCACTATCTTCACAATGTGAATGATCCTGGTCCTTGACAGGGGTCCTAGTCCTGGGGTTGATCCTCAGTCCTGGTCCTGATAGGTCCCTCTGCCCAGTTGATGGCTCCTCCTAGGGTTCCTCCTGATCCGTTTTGGGGTTCCTCCTGATCCGTCCTGGGGCTCCTCCTGGTCCGTCCTGGGGTCCTCCGGATTACGCATCCATCGTAGGGCGCATCTGCTTCAGTATGTATGTCCAGCCAGTCCCAACGTGGGCGCCATTGTAATGATGGTGTTATTGTAGATAAAGACAACAACTCCAACGTAGGGTTTTCTATTATGACTTTATATTATATCTTAAGCTCTGAAATATTTAACAATACATGTATCACAATAAGTAATTTATCAATATCACATCATCATAAAAATAAAATAGATCACACATAATATATTATTGCATTGTATAAGAATCAAAACATCCGTTTCATGATTTTGCCAAACACAGTTTACAAGCAAGAGTTATTTCCCTTATCACAGTGCTAACTGATATATAAAGAGTTCAATAATATTTATCCTGTGTAATTAATAATTTAGATAGTTATTAATGTTTAATAGATAAAACATATTAAACTTAACTTAGGCAATAAGTATCAAATCTGATATTTATATATATGCATACCTATGTGTGACACAAAGCCTAATTGATCTGCATCTGCATGATCCTTCTATATTCTTCAGGTATGGAATCTATATACATATAGCAATAACCTTAAAACTATATTTAGGTTATTTAGTTTAAGATAGTTAAAATAACTATAATGAGTGTTGCTCAAACACTAAGTTTTCACTCATGATAATTTACATTTAAATAGATTTACATTTCACTATATATCATTTACTTATCTAGCAAATATAATATACTTTATTAATAAGCAGTAATCTTAATAGCATAAAATATAAAACAATTACTTACAGTCTATAGATTTCTTCTTGGTCTTAAGATAAATACATCTGGTCAGTATGAAGATCAGATCAAAAAAAGGACAAAGCAAATAGAGGGAATTTAAAGGACCAATGAAATTGAGAATTCAAAAATAGAATTGACCATGTGATATATAATTAACTAAAACAGGTTTACACTGACCATAATGACCATTGTGATGCCATACTATATAAATAACTATGTAGTTATTTACATACTGTTAGGTTGTACATAAAGTTGTTTATATTGACAACTTTCATAGTAAATACTGTAAACTTATAATTTATAGAACTATTAATTAATAATTTCATGATAATGAAATTATGACTTAATTAATATGAAATATCACCCTATCACATAAACCCAGAAAGTAAACCCAGGGTTTAGTTGGGGTTTACTTTCTGTTAGTTTGGGTCTGATCGGTACTGTATCTATAAAAATGTGAATGAAAACTTAATACTTTGTGTCTATTTAATGTCACTGCCATTCGTAAACTGTATTTCATTTTTTAAAGAGTTAAGCAATTTTGCGGGGGTGTTAAAGAAGCATATGGAATCTGAGTTGCATGTAATTCCGTGAAATCACAAATCTTAGTTATGTACATATTCAAATATTTAAGCAACGAAACGTAGATCAAAAACAAATAAAAAATACTGAAGACAATTTTTTTTCCAGAAATTAGTTTGTGTTACGTAGATTTACACATTGATGACGTCATGACTAACAGTTGAATGTGTGAATTTGATCGGAAAGCATTGTAAACATATTCAAAATATAACTTATCTAAGAACTCTAATAAAGTATTGTGGTGTGATTTATTGAGAAGGGAACATAACAATACTGAGGGAGATGTTAGTTTTATCAATCATTCGCTAAAAGGTATGTAAATTTGCTTTTATTTCTCGGCCAGGCTTTCCTCCGCCGTTGTTTACGATGTAAAAATCCGACTAGAGCAACACTACCCCGAATATATTGAACTTGAAATTTTATACGTATCGTTAGTCTGATCAATGCTAAATTGAAAAGTGCTGCTAGAATCCCATGTTGTGTGTTGTTTTTATGCAATTTGCCGTTTTCCGTGCAAACTTTATAAAAGTTGGGAAGGTTTTACTAGAACCGGATAAATAACATTTTAATAAGGACAAACATAGGATTCTAGCAGCGGTTTTGATTAAACTGAGATGTTTTGCTTTCACTTGGTATGCCTATTTTATTTTGGAAACCACGGGGTAGTGTTGTTCTATCTCATTTTATGTTAAGGAATATACGTAAGCTATTTATAGTTGTCACGTGATAATTAACTAATGTGGCAGTAATGTACTACCCGATTTTTTTGCACTGACATCTATTTTAAAAGATAATACTAAGTTTTTGATCTTATTCAAAATAAATATTTTATTTCACAAGTTTTAATATAACAGACAAAATAAGACGCTTAATTGCCCATATGCTTCCGTAACACCCCCGGGTTGTATTGTTTTCACAATTAAGAAAATCTCAATCATACTGTAAAATTTTAACGAATTTTTCTTAAATTTTCAAAAAATATTCATTGGCATTAACTCAGAAATAAGGTCATTGACCTACTTTTTTTAAAGTGAAGAATAACACTACCATGTAAGGTCTACAACACACACTAGTTGGTTTTTCATTATTATCAGTGTAATGTTTTTTTGCATATCCAGCTTAGTTATAAAACATATCAACTTCCTATTTTAGCTAAAGTTAAGTGATACACATATATTATGACATATAGAATTATACTTTGTTCCTATTTGCATATGAATAACTTTAAAATGCTTCTAGAAGTTTAAACCTACCTGCAACGATAAAGCCTCATTGACTTGATTTGGATAATTCAACAACTCATTAACGTAAACGTTGCATGTAAATAAACTTTACTTTGGTTTTTTGTTTTTTTAACTCCAATTTTCATTAATTTATTTATAAAGTTCAAAAATTATCATTTGCTCAAAAATATGTTACAAATAAAGATAAACCAACATTTAACATTAAACATCAATAATACAGTGAGTTTGTTTACGAAATGAGGAACCGGAACGTTCTTGTATTGAAGCACTGTCTTTTCTCATTGTAAAAATTATGCAGTAAAAAAAAATTCCGAAGCGACCACTCCTTCAAGTTATCACATGAGGCATCTTCAAAGATGCACCAACAAGTCATCCGGTTGAAACGACTGCGATATACAATATATTCAATTTTAGTTTCAGTAACGCATATTGTGCAAGACATTCACTAAGTCTATTTACAAAATCCAGTTGTGAAAAACTGCGAGTTTGGTCATGGTAATAGCATGGAGGTTCAAAAAAGTTCTGTCTTACTTTATAAGGAACATTTTTGTCTCTTTTTTGTCTGTTACAGAATGAGTGTGTGAGTACAAAATTGTATCTACTAATATCTCTATGTTTCAATCAACTATTGCATATATATGTATCACGAATGTATCGTCAGAATCGTGCATATATGATAAGGACTTTTGCAGCTACTGAGTTCTTGCGCCTGTATTTCTCAAGAAAACCTGTTATGATCCATGACTTTATAGAAAACTTAAAATCACGAATTGCATGAAATAATCGTGATGATTTAAATTCCCATTGCTGGTTATGTATTTTTTTTTAGCAAAGTTCAAATTACTCAAAAAATCATTTTATAGTTTGAGAATCATAAATCTACAACTACACTTCGTTTAAAAAAAAAAAAACCATTTTTTCCACTTTTATACACAGCACTGACTTTAAATAATTATTTCGTTGAATTTACATTTCTTAGGAAATCCACCTACATGTACGAGCAATCGTGTTACATAAACCAATACCGATTCTATAAAGGGAAGTTTAGCTTTGTTTACAAGATATTATCTTATTTCTATAAAAACAGAAATTTCTGGCTGCGAGTGAGACTTACCCGGGGAGGGCTGACTATATAACCTGTCGTCTGAGGTGAAGTCGAGTTGAATAGCCAAACCCTTTTGCCGGGGGAGGGGTTGGGCACTATATTGCCAATATTACTATATTTAGGGAATTTACTGTACACCTTAACTTTCTAATTCGACTACATTGTTTAGGAAGAAGAAATATTTATATGAGCATAAATATTAATCTAGATATCAGAGGATTACAGATCCCGAAGAACAAAGATTAAAAACGATGTTGGTTTTGTAAATTATGCGTAGGTCCAAGATACAATATGTTGCAGAAAATTTATCAAACTACCTCGCTTTCGGGGCATCGTTTTTATCTTATTCCGTTGTGCATGAGTTCGAGATAGTGTAATTGATCTTTTTTAATAGTTATTGTACACCATATTGAAGAATCCGGGATTAAATATTGATCTAGTTTCGTCACATCTACAGTGCTGATTGTCGTTACATGTAAATTGAAATAACATTCTTAACTTTGAAATGTTGATTTTAAAACGATAAAAACAAACACACAGAGGTAGTTTTTTATGTACATGTATATATGATAAGATCATTAAGGTCTTCCGTTTCCAACGGAAGACCTTATAGTTTTCGTACTGTTTCTTATTAAGGTCTTCCGTTTCCAACGGAAGACCTTATTGTTTTCGTACTGTTTCTTATTATTATTATTAAGGTCTTCCGTTTCCAACGGAAGACCTTATTGTTTTTCTTAGGTTTCTTTTTCCCTATTATTAAGGTCTTCCGTTTCCAACGGAAGACCTTATTGTTTTCGTTCGGTTTCTTTTTCCCTATTCTTTTTTTTTCTTACATATTTTGTGCAGGCGATTTCTCAGAAACTACCCGGTCGATTAACATGAAACTTTCAGATGTGATAGATATTACTCTGACCGTTATTGGAAATTTTTTAAATGGTGACGTCACTTCCGGTTTTGAGATATTAACAATTCAACGATTTTTATAGGGTCGGCTTGTCCACGAAGGTTCTCATAAACTAAAAAAGATATTGAGTTCAAAATTTCAGGAATGATAGTCCAAAGAATGTAGATTTGCAATAGGGCATTTATAATGTTTCAGCGCAAAAAGCGGCGAAGCTCGGTGGGGCTCCAAAAATAAGATAAAAAAGCGTTGTGATTTTGCATGGTTTTCTTAATTTATCTTTTTGTCCGGAAATATTGTGATAAGACATGTAGAACAAAAAAGATTTATGTTTAAAAGACCTTTCATTTGACATCAAGAAAAAGGGGCTGGCCCCTCAAATTAGGGACCTAGAGTTCTTGAAAGTATTAGCTCTATAACTCAAAAGCGGTTAAGAATTCAATATGGCTGTCGCTGCAAAATATGTTCATTATGATCATATTAATGTCGTAACAAAAATATTTTGTTCGTGTATTGCGTAATGTGTGTGCAAAAAGCTAAACTTGTTACCATGTATTTGTGTTTTATTTGGCAAATAAACGGGGTATTTGTGCGTATAACTGGCATAAAGGATACCAGTTTACATACGGAAAGTGTATAAACATTATAGTTATTTTATAGTGAAACACATTATGGATAAAAAGAACTGCTTCTATGCAATGCGTTTGAGTCGCATTTAAAATCTAGCTGAATACCGAGCTGTGTATGTGAACAATTACGTATATCCGATCCCTTGCCCGCGGCCGAGGAAAAGGGTCACGGCTGGACTAGCGAGCGGTCTACCGTTATCCAAAACACAAGATATGCGCCTTGCTGTAATGCACACACGGGTTTATTTATGTAGCTGCAAACACAAAGACATCAGATTTTAACGATATAAAAGAGTAAATGAAAAAGGATTATACCATTACCTACGAAGTATTGCTGTTTTGCTCTCGTAATTAAAAAAAAAAATAGAAAGTATGACTGTCATTGAAAAAAGGGCGTTCTTTGTGATCTTGTCTATGTCATGAAATAGTTTTTTTGTTGGAAAATAAAATTCAGTTATCAAACTGCAAACATTTCAAACCCACCACGTTGAGTGTACAATTTTATAACACGGGCCGAGGAGATGCCGCGCTAGTGGACAGCCGATTTGCTGTAGGACACATGCTTCTCGTGTTTATACGTTATCACACATTCCAATGCTCATTGATTCGTTGTTATTTTCATTTCCAATTATATTGGTTAACGATGCATCAAACCATTGATTTAAATCATAGTTCGTATAATAACGGAAAAAGCTGCCACCAATGAATATAATACATTTTACAGTCGTACGATTTGAAATGTAAACAAATTCACTTGTGTCCGTTTGTGACATTTTGCTGCTGAGAATTAAATGCATTACACTACCGATTTCAACAAAATATAGGCGATATTCACATATGATAATGTGATACTTCGTTTGGCTAACAAAATATTAGAATTTGTTATGTGTTATGAGAGAGAGAGAGAGAGAGAGAGAGAGAGAGAGAGTGTTCAGCAGGATGTATTAAGTAAAAGTTGAAATATATTTAAAAAGCGTTTGAGATAAGGCAGCTTAAGAAGTACAATGTTACATGCTTGCGGTAGGTACGGGCACAATAAAACTAACCATTTTTAAACAAGTTGAAGTTTTATTTATTCAGGCCGTAAAATAATAAGGGTCACAATGTTGGTATAACCTCTTCTCAATGGTAGTCAGATTCATTAAAAAACACACTCATTGCTGAATTTATTCATTTACTAATTGATTTTTTTTTGATTCTGAAAGAATATGTGAGTTTTACAAATTTTATGTACATGTACATTCATTGTAAAAGTTTTTATTGTATTCGGACAGCTGTGAAGATCGAGTAGCGAACACATGGTTAAAAATACTACATGTACTTAGTAGATTAATTTTCTAATACAAATCGAATTGGCTATAAAATTTGCATATTCAAGCACACTTAAATAGGTAATACATAGATTATATATAATTATATTAATAAAAACGTCTGTATGCTGTATTATGTATTTGCTGTCTGATTAGGACTGTTCTTCCCCAAAAAGAAGCGCTCTGCGATCGCGTAAAAAACGTTCTGTAAAGTACAACACCTGATTAGAGTACATGTTTAAAAATGTGTTCGTTTAACTAAACGAAATTGTAGATGTCATGGAGTCAATAGGCAAATCAAATTCACCAATCAGGCAGTAGCAGTTATCTAATGCCTATGATTGATAATTTTACAAGGTAAATTAATACATGTAAATATGAATTTTAAAGCATTCCCTGCTCCCCTGTTAAAAGCTCCCGTTACCTGCATTCTTTTATTAACGATTTTTGTGCACACATTTATTCGGAAATGGCTCAAATTTTGTTACACGGGCCCGATAAGAAGATGAAAGGATGACCCTTAAAATTTCTTTCCCAAATATTTCAAGATCGGTCTCAAATTTCAAACACTGGTTAAATAACATATAACTTATTTTGTACAAATTTTATGTGCATGAATAACAATGTTCCTGTAACTTAACAAAAAATGACACTTTTTGAAATCTAATTGTTTCTGAATTCATCATTAAAATGAAAAATGTTAGACGGCCCATACAGCAAGTTTTTCTAGTTGAGTCTTTCGTTCAACAGTGCATCGATTGTGAACTTTCAGCGGGGTTTACAGGGTGAAACGACCACGAATTTCGACAAAGTTGGCTACAAAGCGTTTAAAAGAGATGGACACAAAACACAGGTGCAATTATATCTTGTACACATGTAGGAGATAAAAAATGATACATCTATGTTTGCCATAAATACAAATTTTTATCATAAGAATATTTTAACATTTGGATCCGCCGAATATTTCCACTTCCCTTCATTGTTTGGTGCCTGATTTAAAATAACGTTTCGAGGTATAATAAGTTGAGAAATTTCTTTAAGCTGCATGTTCCGATTTGTCGGCCATTAAAGTATCAAATAATTTTCCTTGCAAACCAAATGAATGATCTTACAAAGTTATAGACGTATTTACACTGAATTGCTTTCCTTTTCACGTTAGAAATATTCAAAGTAAATAAATATAAATTTTGGGCATACAAAATCCCCCCAAAATACATCATTGGAATGTTTAAAAAAGGAAACCGTTGGGTTTTATCCTCCGTCATGCCGTATATTTTATGTGTTAAAATAGATTATATAAAAAAGACAGATGTCAAAGTCGTTACACAATCATACTATCTTCGACGTAAGGAGCCAGTTTAATAACGCCAAACTCTTTTATGTCGATTATTTTGTGAATATACAGCAAAACTTGTCTAATCCGGCGGAGGGGGGTTCTGAAAAAAAAAATGGCCGGATTAGGCAACATCCAGTTTAGAGGACATTTTTGCAAATTAATTTTAGTATTTAATTCAGTAGGTCCTGATCGTGTATTCTTGCAAAATTTTCTATTGTTCTGAAATATATTAGACTCCATCGATCTTATTTACGGTACCAATTTTCATTTAATTTTTGAGGCGCATCGCTATCAGCGATGTAGCCTCATTGCTGTCAGCTCACTTCTCTGGGCTTATATACAAGCGGCGTCATAGAACTCAAGTATCAATGCGCCAATAAATATATAGTGCCGATCTGATTGTTACGTATTTTCAACCAGGAACATATATTCAGTATTCGTTTATAAGATATCAACAAATCATAACAATAGATATCTTCTTTACACATTGAAAAAAAACATCAACATCAATAAAAGAACTAAACAAAGATTAATACGCAGATGAGATAGACTGGCAATGCCTGCAATACTTACGATAGGGACAGAGGACCAGTCAACCGATGAGATAATTTGCATAACAACAGTTCGTACTTCAATTTAAAAGCGGCGACGTTAATTGTTCGAATATCGGAGGTAAAAAATATGTAATAATTTTGTATATAAAATATTTATATTAAAGTTGCTCCTTAAGTTGCTGTCTTCCTATAGCTAGGAACAGATTTCGTATTTTATCACTTGATAAAACGAATAAGACGATGTCTAACTGAATGAGGAAAAGCGCGCCACCTTCCCCATGAGTAGAATGGCGATATTTAACAACTTGTAGTGATGTTATTAGCTACCTTCAATGCGATGCGCCGCTCAGGCCTTCCGGCCTTTGATTTTTTTTTTGAAACAATAAATCCATAACAGAATACATACGATGGAATTACTTATTGAATCAAAACATCGTTATTGATAATTTTTCAAACATCCGATTTACCTGAAAAGTGCATGCTAAACCGTAAATTGTTAAACAAAACATTAAAAAGTCAACAGGTGGCTGAAATATCTGATGGCGAGAACTGTTTTGATGCAGGGAAACAATGGATAAATATTAATATAAATGAGAATTTTATTTTAAAAAAATTGAGCATTTTGACAGAATAATATGCAACTCTGTACGTGTAGCCATACAACAGGGATAACAAACGATATCGGCAGTATCCTGAATCACGGCCTGAAAAATATTGGATGAACTATAATCTAATTATCAAATTTTTGCAATTCATAACAAGACTTTACGTTATTTACTGAAATAAGTTGCTACTTTGGATCTATATTTACACGTTGTTTAAATCAATAGCAACGACAGAAAAATATGTCGATAATAGACCATCAATATCTCGCAGAAGGCCGATCGATCGATAAGAGGACGGACTACGGGAGATAACTCTCACTAATTATAAGCAGTAGGCTTTTTCATTGCGCCGGTTTACAGAATAGACAGGATCCGGATTGCACAAATTTTTTTAAAACAAAAATGATGGGAAAATGTCAAGGGGCTGAATAATGTCGCAGGATTGGGCAGCATGCGGTAATACACAACATCCGGATTCAACGAGTTTCAACATGTACATAATTTTTTCATTGAAATATGGCTTAACTGACCGGAAAAACTACTGCAACGTATATTATTGCACACATACTTAGCATAACCATCGTTTAAAAGCGTACAATTATTTTATTGAAAATCGGACCAAGTAGCTTTAACATTAAGATTTACATGTGTAAGACACTTTATTTGTCATGTGCATGATCATGTGCATTAATAATTTTCAATACCTGCTTATTCTCCATAATGATCTCCAATTCCATTTACAACTGCTGTCATTCAATATTATATGAATTAAACAAAATTTTAAATTTTGTGTAGATCTCAACTGTTATGTATCCAAGTAATCTATTGATTTTATCGTGTGTTACGTAATTAGGTAATAACGTTTTTAGGGGTCAAACTTCATTCACAAATTACCATTTTTCCTTCGTAAACATTCATAGGATCGAAAACAGATTTCCTACAGAGATTTATAATGGGGAATGTTTACATCTTTTCTCAATTCGTAAGTCTCTCGGAATATCTAGCACAATTTTTCAACGTTATCATCCGGGCATTATAATGGCTGATGCAAAATGCAAAATCCCCGTAGACATTTTTTTAGCCGTGTATTGAAACCTGACAAGCTAGAGGGGGCGTTACAAAAAGGAAATCTTTGAATTTTTTCATACTATCGAATGAACATCGTCTGAATCAAGAGATATTTACAAATATCGAATAATTTAAGAAAATGTGTGGCAAAAATATATTGGAAAAGACTTTAGGTATAATACGTTTATATATCCTTACAATATAATGATTTTCTCATGCGTTACCTAACTAGGGATATTAGGGGCCAGAGGTAAAAAAGTTGAATCTTTTCTATTTCAATTGGAAGAAATGCAAGTTTTTAAAAAGGCAACGTAAGAGAACTTATAAAAAAGCATTACAGGAAAGCATTATTATTTAGTATTTCACTCCTATTTCCATATCATGTTTTGTTGTCAAAAATTATAGTCGATGACGTCATTTCACCTTCTAAAAATCGAACGGAAGACCTCCTCGTTGCTCGCAACGAGATCGTGTCTAGTTATTAAGGTCTTCCGTTTCCAACGGAAGACCTTATTGTTTTCGTACTGTTTCTTATTATTATTATTATTATTTTTTTTTCCAAATTTTGTGCACGCGATTTCTCGAAAACTATTCGACCGATTTTCAACATTTTTTCACAGATGATGAGTCATCATCTGAATTTTATATGTTTTTGAAATTTTTGTCGTCGTCACTTCCGGTACCGATTTATCGACCATTTTGTAGTTTTTTACGACCTATTTTGTGCAGAGCTGATCTCAGAAACTATCAGAGATATGACTATGAAATTTTCAGGATAGGTAGTCTATAGTCTGAAGTTGTGCACTATTATGTTGTTTTACGCCAGTGACGCCATTTCTTGGAGCTCGCCTGGACACGAAAATTGAGTACGAATTTTCATTCAAAATTTTCAAACGTTTTGATCTGTATCTTTTTATCAGTTGATATTTTGTTAAGATATATATAACAAAAGTGATAGATAATCATAAGTTTTTTCCAACGAAATCAAGAAAAAGGGGCTGGCCCCTTTTTTTAGGGGCCAAGGCACTCGTAAACTCTATTACAAATAACTTAAAAACGATAAAGATTTTGTAATGCATTATAGAAGCAAAGTTGTTGATCGTACCAATATCTATAAGAAAAAATCATTGCCACGCTCATTTATTACGTAATTAGGGAGTTTTAGGGGCCAAAGTACTTAAACTTTGACGAAAAATAACTAGAGAAGTATACATATTTTGTTAGACATCATAGAATAGAAAATGTTTGAATAAATGATTTAAATTAATTCCACTTATGAAAACCCGAATTTCTGTCCCCATTAAGGATCTAGAGGGCTGGCCCCTAAAATATTTAATCATTTGTATCTCAAAAATGATCAACAATTTTACATGGATGTAAGAACAAAAAATGTTAGTATTCTTAAGACCTTTTCAAAGAAATCAAGAAAAAGGGGCTGGCCCCTTTTTTTTAGGGGCCAAGGCACTCGTTAACTCTATTACAAATAACTTAAAAACGATAAAGATTTTGTAATGCATTATAGAAGCAAAGTTGTTGATCGTACCAATATCTATAAGAAAAAATCATTGCCACGCCCATTTATTACGTAATTAGGGAGTTTTAGGGGCCAAAGTACTTAAACTTTGACGAAAAATAACTAGAGAAGTATACATATTTTGTTAGACATCAAAGAAGAGAAAATGTTTGATGAAATGATTTAAATTGATTCTACTTATCAAAACATGAATTTCTGTCCCCATTAAAGATCTAGAGGGCTGGCCCCTAAAATATTCAATCATTTGTATCTCAAAAGTGATCATCAATTTTAGATGGATGTAAGAACCAAAAATGTTAGTATTCATGAGACCTTTCGTATAAAATCAAGAAAAAGGGGCTGGCCCTTAAATTAGGGACCAATAGACTCCTAAACTCTATTACTCATATGTTAAAAATGATCAAGATTTTGTAATGCATTATAAAAACAAAGTAGTTGATCGCAGCAATATCAGTTTGTAAAACTCATTTCCAAACCCATTGATGACGTATTTAGAGATTTTAGGGGACTAAAATCTTAAATCTTTAATGTGCTGTATGTTTAAAAGCAAAACTCTTTGTTAAGCATTTTAAAGGATATTGACAATCGTATACATTATCCAAAAGGAAGTGGTCGAGGGAGAATTCTGAAATTTCATTGATATTTTAATCGAATCGTTTAAAAAATTGAACGGAAGACCTACTCGTTACTCGTAACGAGATCGTATCTAGTTATTATTATTTTTTTTCTTACCGATTTTGTGCACGCAATTTCTCGGAAACGGCTCAACTCATTTACGTCAAATTTTCAGTTCTGATAGGTATTGATCTGAACCTTGATGGAAATTTTTTTTGTTTATGACGTCACTTCCTGTCTTGAGATATCATGGATTTATCGGTTTTTATAGGGGTATTTTGTCACGAGAACTCCTCTTTTACCATTTAAGATATGATGTTGAACTTTTCAGGGCTGATAGACGAAAGACTGAAATAGTGTCTAATGGTCATTAATCGTCTTTATCTCAAAGAGCGTCGAAGCTCGCCCGAGCTTGAAAATTAGGATAAAAAAGGCGTCGTGATTTTTCTTGGTTTTCTTTGAATATCTCTTTTCATGAAAACATTTTGTTAAAACATGTAGAACAAAAAAACTTACTTAAATCAAGAGCTTTCATTTGAGATCATGAAAAAAGGGGCTGGCCCTTCAAATAAGGGGCTGAGGGGGCTCTAAAGTATTTTGATAATAACTTTTTACCGTGAAATATTTTGTGATGCGTTATAGAAGCAATTATGTTTATTCTTAGGTTATTTACCTATACATGGCAATCATTTACTTCTATGTTACGTAATTAGGGATTTTAAGGGGGCCAGAAGTCCAAAACTTTGATGCTCAATACCTCAAAATGAAGAAACATTTGGATAAGCAATATTTAACAAAAGATGCTCAAAATATAGAGCTTAACAACCTGAAACCATAATATCCTTGTTATGCGGTCCCTAAAAGGAGTTACAGGGACGGCCCCTAAAACGACCCTCTCAAGATATCTCGAGAACGGTACATAATTTGTAAACACTTTTTGAACAAAATGTGTTTGAATTGACAAAAGCTTTCATTTGAAATCAAGAAAAAGGGGCTGGCCCTTCAAATTAGGGGCTGAGGGAGCTTTGAAGTCTTTTAATGATAACCTTTTACCGTGAAATATTTTGTGATGCGTTATAGAAGCAATTATGTTAATTCTAAGGTTATTTACCTATACATGGCAATCATTTACTCCTATGTTACGTAATTAGTAATTTTTAAGGGGCCAGAAGTCAAAAACTTTAATGCATAATATCTCAAAATGAAGAAACATTCGGATAAGCAATATTTAACAAAAGATGCTCAAAATATAGAGCTTAACAATAATCAACTATAATTTCTTTGTTATGCGGTCCCTAAAAGGAGATACAGGGTTGGCCCCTAACACGACCCTCTCAAGATATCTCGAGAACGGTACAAAATTTGTTATTTCTTGTTGAACAAAAAGTGTTAGAATTGAAAATAGCTTTCATTTGAAATCATGAAAAAGGTGCTGACCGTTCTAATAAGGGGCTGAGGGGGCTCTTAAGTCTATTAATGATAACTTTTTACTGTTAAATATTTGGTGATATGTTATAGAAGCAATTATGTTCATTCTAATGTTATGTACCTGTACATGGCAATCATTTACACTTATGTTACGTAATTAAGGATTTTAAGGGACCAGAGGTCTAAAGCTTTGATGTTTAATATCTCAAATAGAGGAAAACTTTGGAAAGCAATATTTAACAAAAGATGCTCAAAATATTGAGCTTAACAATGTACAACCATATATATTGTTTTTATCTGGACCCTAAAAGGAGTTTTAGGACCGGATATCAAAATGATTTTTCCCAGATATCTCAAAAACGGTAACCAATTTCTAAATACTTATTAGTGGTACACAAAAATACCTTTTGACTAAAATGAATGAAAAGGAGCTGATCCCTCAAATAAGGGACACCAAAGGGATAGATAGTCTTTTACCCATTACTCATAGATCCCGCCTCCTTTTCCGATTACGTTTCGTTGATGAAGGTCAAGAGTAAGGTCATTGCATATTCTAAAAATCGGACGGAAGACCTCCTCGTTGCTCGCAACGAGATCGTGTCTAGTTATTAAGGTCTTCCGTTTCCAACGGAAGACCTTATAGTTTTCGTACTGTTTCTTATTATTAAGGTCTTCCGTTTCCAACGGAAGACCTTATAGTTTTCGTACTGTTTCTTATTAAGGTCTTCCGTATCCAACGGAAGACCTTATTGTTTTCGTACTGTTTATTATTATTTTTTTTTCCAAATTTTGTGCACGCGATTTCTCGAAAACTACTCAACCGATCTGAACAATTTTTTCACAGATGATGGGAAATTACCTGAATTTTATATGTTTTTGATTTTTTTGTCGTCGTCACTTCCGGTCCGGATTTACGGTCGATTTTGTAATTTTTTAAGACCAATATTGTGCAGAGTTGATCTATAAGAGATATGACTTTGAAATTTTCAGGATAGGTAGAGCATGGTTTGAAGTTGTGCACTTTTAAGTTGTTTTGCACCAGTGGCGCTATTCCTTGGAGCTCGCTTAGGCACAAAAATGGGGTACAGATTTCGAATCAAAATTTCCATGTGTTTTGATCAGTATCTTTTTATCTTTTTATCAGTTGATATTTTGACAAGACATATAGAACAAAAGTAGTAGAGAATCAAAAGTTCTATCCAATAAAATCAAGAAAAAGGGGCTGGCCCCTTTAATTAGGGACCAAGAGACTCGTAAAGTCTATTACGAATAACTTGAAAACGATAAATATTTTGTTATGCATTATAAAAATCAAAGTTGTTGATCTCTACATTCTCGGTTTGAAAAAGTCATCGTCAGGCCCATGTCTGACGTAATTAGGGTTTTTATTCTTTATCTTCAAATTTTTCTCTTTTTTTTGGGGGGGGGGTTATTTTGAAATTGTATCGATATCTCATGGTATCATTTTATCGAAAAAAAAAAATCGGACGGAAGACCTACTCGTTACTCGTAACGAGGTCGTATCTAGTTATTATTATTTTTTTTTCCAAATTTTGTGCACGCGATTTCTCGAAAACTATTCAGCCGTTTCCAGTCATTTTTTCAGAGAAGATGAGTCATGATCTGAATTTTATATGTTTTTGAAATTTTTGTTGTCGTAACTTCCGGTACTGATTTATCGGCCATTTTTTAGTTTTTTACGACCTATTTTGTGCAGAGCTGATCTCAGAAACTATCAGAGATGTGACTATGAAAATTTCAGGATAGGTAGTCTATAATCTGAAGTTGTGCACTATTATTTTGTTTTTCGCTAGTGGCGCCATTCCTTTGAGCTCGCCTGGGCTCGAAAATTTGGTACGAATTTTTATCCAAAATTTTCATACGTTTTGATCTGTATCTTTTTATCAGTTGATATTTTGTTAAAACATATATAACAAAAGTGGTAAAGACTCAAAAGTTCTTTTCAACGGAATCAAGAAAAAGGGGCTGGCCCCTTAAATTAGGGACCAAGACACTCGTAAACTCTATTAGAAATAACTTAAAAATGATAAAGATTTTGTAATGCATTATAGAAGCAAAGTTGTTTATCGTAATAATATCTATAAGAAAAAATCATTGCCACGCCCATTTATGACGTAATTAGGGCTTTTTAGGGGCCAGAGTACTTAAACTTTGTCACGATATATCTATAGAAGGGGACATATTTTTTCTAAGTATTGTAGAAGAGAAAATGTCTGTCTTGATAATAATAATCAATTCCAATAACCAAAACGCCAATGTCTGTCCCCATTAAGGATCTATAGGGCTGGCCCCTGAAATAATCAGTCATTTGTATCTCAAAAATGAAAAAAACAATTTTAGATAGGTGTAAGAACAAAAAAATGTTATTATTCGTGAGACCTTTCGTATGAACTCAAGAAAAAGGGGCTGGCCCCTTAAATTAGGGGCCAAGACACTCGTAAACTCTATTACAGGTAACGTAAAAACGATACAGATTTTGTAATGCATTATAGAAGCAGAGTTGTTGATCGTTACAATATCTATCAGAAAAATCTTTGCCACGTCCATTTATTACGTAATTATGGATTTTTATTGGCCAAAGTACTAAAGCTTTGACGCAATATATCTAGAGAAGGAGACATATTTTGTTAAGCATTGTAGAAGAGAAAATATCTGTATTGATGATTCTAATCGATTCCATTAATCAAAACACCAATGTCTGTCCCCATTTAGGATCTAGAGGGCTGGCCCCTAAAATATTCTATCATTTGTAATTATAAAATGAACAACAATTCTAGATAAGTGTAAGAACAAAAAATGTTATTATTCATGAGACCTTTCGCATGAACTCAAGAAAATGGGGCTGGCCCCTTTATTTAGGGGCCAAGACTGTCGTAAACTCTATTACAGATAACTTAAAAACGATACAGATTTTGTAATGCATTATAGAAACAAAGTTATTGATCGTAACAATATTAGTTTGTAAAACTCATTTCCAAACCCATTGATGACGTAATTAGGGATTTTAGGGGACAAAAATCTTAAATCTTTAATGTTCTGTATGAGAAAAAGCAAAACTCTTTGTTAAGCATTTTAAAGGATAATGACAATCGTTTACATTTTCTGAAAGGGAGTGGTTGAGGGGAATTCTGAAATTTCATTGATATTTTAATGTTATCGTTTAAACATTGAACGGAAGACCTACTCGTTTCTCGTAACGAGATCGTATCTAGTTATTATTATTATTTTTTTTCCAAATTTTGTGCACGCGATTTCTCAAAAACTATTCAGCCGATTTCAGTCATTTTTTCAGAGATGAGGAGTCACGATCTGAATTTTATATATTTTCGAAATTTTTGTTGTCGTCACTTCTGGTACCGATTTATCGGCCATTTTGTAGTTTTTTACGACCTATTTTGTGCAGAGCTGATCTCAGAAACTATCAGAGATATGATTATGAAATTTTCAGGATAGGTAGTCTATAGTCTGAAGTTGTGCACTATTATTTTGTTTTACGCCAGTGGCGCCATTTCTCTGAGCTCGCCTGGGCACGAACATTGGGTACGAATTTTTATCCAAAATTTTTATACGTTTTGATCTGTATCTTTTTATCAGTTGGTATTTTGTTAAGACATATATAACAAAAGTGGTAGAAAATTAAAAGTTCTTTTCAACAAAATCAAGAAAAAGGGGCTGGCCCCTTAAATTAGGGACCAAGACACTCGTAAACTCTATGAGAAATAGCTTAAAAATTAAAAATGATAAAGATTTTGTAATGCATTATTGAAGCAAAGTTGTTGATCGTAACAATATCTATCAGGTCAAATCATTGCCACGCCCATTTATGACGTAATTAGGGTTTATTAGGGGCCAGAGTACATAAAAGTTTATCACGATATAACTAGAGAAGGAGACATATTTTCTTAAGTATTGTAGAAGAGAAAATGTCTGTCTTAATAAAAATAATCAATTCCTCTAATCAAAACACCATTGTCTGTCCCCATTAAGGATCTATAGGGCTGGCCCCTAAAATATTCAATCATTTGTATCTCAAAAATGAAAAACAATTTTAGATAGGTGTAAGAACAAAAAATGTTATTATTCGTGAGACCTTTCGAATGATCTCAAGAGAAAGGGGCTGGCCCCTTGAATTAGGGGCCAAGACACTCGTAAACTCTATCACAGATAACGTAAAAACGATACAGATTTTGTAATGCATTATAGAAGCAAAGTTGTTGATCGTTACAATATCTATCAGAAAAATCATTGCCACGTCCATTTATTACGTAATTATGGATTTTTATTGGCCAAAGTACTAAAGCTTTGACGCAATATATCTAGAGAAGGAGACATATTTTGTTAATCATTGTAGAAGCGAAAATATCTGTATTGATGATTCTAATCGATTCCATTAATCAAAACAGCAATGTCTGTCCCCATTAAGGGTCTATAGGGCTGGCCCCTAAAATATTCTATCATTTGTAATTATAAAATGAACAACAATTCTAGATAAGTGTAAGAACAAAAAATGTTATAATTCGTAAGACTTTTCGAATGAACTCAAGAAAAAGGGGCTGGCCCCTTTATTTAGGGGCCAAGACTGTCGTAAACTCTATTACAGATAACTTAAAAACGATACAGATTTTGTAATGCATTGTAGGAACAAAGTTATTGATCGTAGCAATATCAGTTTGTAAAACTCATTTCCAAACCCATTGATGACGTAATTAGGGATTTTAGGGGACAAAAATCTTACATCTTTAATGTTCTGTATGAGAAAAAGCAAAACTCTTTGTTAAGCATTTTAAAGGATATTGACAATCGTTTACATTTTCTGAAAGGGAGTGGTTGAGGGGAATTCTGAAATTTCATTGATATTTTACTGCTATCGTTTAAAAATTGAACGGAAGACCTACTCGTTACTCGTAACGAGATCGTATCTAGTTAAGGTCTTCCGTTTCCAACGGAAGACCTTATTGTTTTCGTACTGTTTCTTATTAGGGTCTTCCGTTTCCAACGGAAGACCCTCTTGTTATTCTATTGTTTCTTTTTATTATTATTATTATTCTTTTTCTTTATTTTTCTGACTTTTTTAAAGCTTAATATCTCAAAAAGTTTTCAACGGATTTACATGAAACTTTCAGGGATTATGAAACATCATCGTCCCTTAAAGATGTTAAATTTTTAACTACAACGTCACTTCCGTTTTTACGTTACGTCAATTTTTAAATTTAAAAAAAGTGATTTTGTCCAGGGCGTTTTTCAAAAACGCTTTAAGGACATGTGAACCTGACATGAAACTAATTGAATAATTGAAAAAATTGTTTAAACAGACTCTAATCCATTTGTTTTTGTCAAAAAAGACATTTTAAGCATATGTTCGTGAGTTCGTTTCCATGGCAACGACCTTCAAACTTACCCATGTTCAAAAAATTAGAACGAGACAAAAAACCTTAAATGCAAATTTAAAATGTCATAAAAGACATATTTACAATTAACTAGAAAACTTTTCTCACCAAAATATTAAAAAGGTTAATAAAATACTCTATTTATCTGAAAATGGATTATAAGAATTCCTTTTATTTAATCTGCTATTTTAGTTTGAATTTCCTCTGACCACTAAAAAAGTGACATTTTTTGACGTGACCCGAGCTAGAAAAATTGAAAAAAATACAATTTCCTATAATTACACTCTTATTTTTTTTATGTAATTTTGAAGAAATGATAAATAGCAAAAAATTAGTAATCAATAATTGGCATGTTCGTGAATTAGAAAAAAAGATAATAACGTCTGAATTTCCTCTGACCTCTATTGAAATGGATGCTACAAACCCTACATGCTGTTAAAAAAAGACGTATAATTCAGTTTTAAATGGCGATTTCTTTCAACTAGTTATACTGTGAACCTGCATAAGTTCTTGTCGAACAAAATTAAAGGAGTTGTGTTGTAAATACTACAACTAATTGAATTAAAAAGGCTGAAAATCCGAATTTCCTCTGATCTGACTTTTACAAAAAATCACTCTGCGCGCTTCATGAAAGTCAACACTGCCATAAATGATAGTATTTCTAAAACCAATCATATAAGGAGAAAATGATTCTTTAATTTAACAATTTTTTCACTTCGTAAGGAGTTTATTTTAATGGTAATTAACAGAGTGTCATAGTTGTGCATCTGATATAATCAAGAAACTCTAGTCTCTGTACACAAAAAAGAAAAACATGCATGAAAACTTTAATACACACAATCTTTATTAAGCCTTTGTTGTAAGATTTAAAATACAATCAAACCAAATAAATCACAGGTTTCATAAAAATCATATACTGATTGTAATTAATTTGAATTTCCTCTATCAATCTTTAAAAGTTTTGTCTGATTTGTAAGGTATTGCATTAAAATGGGTGTCGGAAAATAGGAGAATCTTTCAAATGATTACAGGTATAAAATGAAATTTGATACTTAATCATGATAATTCTTTAAATCATATTATCTGATTGGACTAAACAACACTGCAGATTCTGAAATGATTTATGATTTGTCCTTATGTATATACATGATTGTATGCAATCCTATAATTCCTTTGAATTTTGAACCCTTCCTTGGTCCCCATATTGGTCTTGATGCTATTTATAATGTATGATTGAGACTTTATCAGAATGATTATGCAGGGTAAATTATATTACAATGGTTCAGCCTCAATTTGAACTAAAATATAGAAAATGTGGAAGGCCACACCAATTAAATTTTTTTTATCGGATCCTGCATGCTCGTGTTGAAATAAAACTTTACAAATCATATCATTATGGACCGCCTCAAAATTTTGGCTACAAAAAATAATAATCTTATTATTTTATCGCTAGCCCGCTTGTACCCTTTTCCACTTAATGTCCGACAAGCAAGAAATTATATTGGTGTGGCCTAACTAGGATATGTATATTTTTTTTCATGCAAAAATGATAAAAATATAGATAAGGATAAGTTATAACAAAAATATTCTTATTCACAAAAATCATTTCAAAAAATATTTAAAATAAAAATTTTACTCAACCATACATTCATAACTCATTCAAAAACTCTGTAATTTAAGAGGACTGATATTTTCTGTTAGGCTTGTTGTATATAAGTGTCATAATGATGATCTCAACTTGATCTACATCAGTAACCTCATCAGGGTTATAAAAAAAAGCAGACTTCATACAGATAAATGGATGGACAGACAGACACTGATAGACAGAAATGATGATTTGATATACTATGCAATCATCAAATTAAACATAATTATAAACATAAGACATATATTTTAAAAACCAGTTTCTCCACATGAACAGTATATAGCCATTACAAACTTCATTACTGCACTTGGTCAGTATAAACACCTTTTGAATTGATATCTATCAATTGTATTTCTTATAGCATATGCATTATCATAATATATATTCTTTTACAATACTAATTCTTAATTGTATGCATTGTATGTCCAAATTATTCATGACTTTTGGAGTTTCAGAAATGGTTTTCAAATCCAAGTAAATGTAATAAATCATAAATGGTAGATTATCACTGGTTTGGTCCAGTTTCATATTTCAGGATATGTTGTGCTGCTTATTAATTGTCTTAATATCATATCATAAATGTTGAAATAAATATTGTCATCCTTAAATTACCAAATAAATGATCCAGGGCATCAATCGGGAAAGGCTTTATCAGGATGAACATAACAGAGACAACAATCTGATTATCAGCTCTTCTCTTCATCACTCATGGTTTCAGTTCTATACATTAGTCTTATATTTTTCCGCATTGTGTCTTGTATTAGGAATGACCTCGTTAACACATACCAGTGATGTTCTCATCTCTTGGAGGTTTGAAAAGTCTGTATTAAAAAAAACAAACTGATATTACTGGTACTATTACTTATAACATATAAGAAGGACTTATATGACAGGATGATTTTAAGAATCTACATGTAGTAAAATATATAAAATTCATATAGGCATATCATGAAAGTGTATGCAACATAGACAGACAGAACCTTACATAAATGGATTATTCTATATAAAAATTTGATATCAGGTGAAACTTGTCAACATTTTATTCTAATCTTGAAAATTTAAATTAATGTTACTTAACTTGACAATTTCATATCTTATATAACTGTGTGTATTTAGAAATCTTGCGTTTTAATGATTTGAAAATAATGGGGAAAAAATAAGAATTTGTAACAATAATGAACCCAGCACATGAAATCTAAATATGATGTGAGCAATTCTATCAACCGATAAACCATGATACACTAATTTTTCTTTCAACTGTACTTTGATTTTTACAGTTCAATAAAGGTGAATATCAGTCAGCTGTTCAAATGTTTTCACAGTAACATTATCAGTTATTGATAGTGAATAAAGGTTAATTCTTCATGTTATGAACTATACTGGCGTGCGACCAGTTCTCGCTGAGTACCATTTCTCGCCAGTACATTGTGACGTCATTTTATCAACACATAAAATTATATGCGAAAAATGACGTCACAATGTACTGGCGAGAAATGGTACTCGGTGAGAACTGGTCGCACGCCAGTATGTGCTAAAAAAATCATCAATACAAACATCTAACCTATTCCTTACAAATATACTGTTCAAGCTAATGTGCATGAAAGTGTTAGACTAAAAATATTTTGTGAGTTAATGTTGGTAAATAAGCTTGTCATATGCTAGAGTAAACTCAGGGCGCTCTATGCGGTCAACCTTACCATTTATCATCAGATTGTTAATTTCATTTAAGAAAATTCGAACTAAAATTGTGATTATTTTAATTACAAACACTGACTGAATTAACAATGAATAATTTTTATGTTTGAACAAATTAGGATTATTGTGTAGCTATTCTGCATATAGGTTAGGCAATATTGTTTTCACGTGGATAATATACGAGCATAATAATCTGTAACGTTAACATAATACAATATAGCACATGTCATGATAAGACACCTACCATGCTTACTGCTTGCAAATGGCAGGTTTAGATCACAGGGAACTGGTGTATGGTCTCGTCCTTTTTTCCATTCCCTTTTTATGACACCCGACATCAGTTTGTGTTCGCAATATTCGTCATACACTAATAATATCCATCAGTTTTTGTCATTCCGACTTGTTGTTTACATCGAGATTTGGGAAATTACCGGAAATCGGCGCAAGTATGTCGTAAACTTTAAGTTTGTAAATGATTAAAAAAGTAAAACCTTTTGATGTAAATGTTGATATAAATTATACTTTATGCAAATTCATAAACTTACACATTTTATATCACTGTTTTAAACCTTAAATTAAGCAAATAAACCGTCGATGTGAAATACGATTGCTTGTCGCCAGACGACAGTTCGCGTTGCGCAATGAACTTGTTTTTGTCAGGTTCACATATCCTTAAGATAGAGACTTGGAATTTTCTGTGTTGAAGCATTGATCGTTTTTATTTGGACATAAGGCTGGAATTTAGTTTCCGTCACTTTCGGTCCAAACCGGAAATATTTTAAAATTTTCGAATTTTCGAATTTTTCGTTTCAATTTTAAATGTTTATGAGTTTTGTAGAGTTGGTCATGCTGAATACAAAACTGAAATCCGTTCGAAAATCGGTCGATGCATTACAGAGATATCGGGGTTTAAAAATTGATTTTTCCGGAAATTTTGATTCCGCGTCCTTGGTTTGAAAAATAGCGTAATGTTCAAAGTAAAATTAACTCGTACCAAAAATAATTGTTAAGTCGTACCTGAACACATTCGGATTTTTTTTGTTCAGTCGTTCTTAAAATCGGAAAGGTTTTTGTTAAGTCGTACTTAAAATCATTCGTATTTTGTCAAGTCGTACCAGGAATATTCGATTTTTTTCATCTTTTTATTTTAGTTACTAGAAATTATGAAAACAAAATTAAGGCTGTTTAAAGAAATTCATAATTGCTGTGAAAATTTGTTTTTCAATAAAAGTATGCAATTATGTTTCCTTTATTTTTTATTTCATAAAGATATTTAGATATGTTTACATAATTGAAAAATCCCCCCCCCCCCTCTATTTAATTGTCTGCATTAAGATTACATGTAGGATATGTAAATGTACATTTGACTTTGAAATAACATCTGCTATGCTAATTACTTTTGAAATGAACAAGAAACAACCTATTTCTACCTTTCTAAGGTATATATGCAGAAAAAAAGTAGAAAAACATGTCAAATTTGAACATTTTTCATTGAAATCAACTCTGTCTTCAGCTACCTGGGTGTGTTTGAATTTAATTCTAATTTAAGGCAGATGTCTAACTTGTAGGTTGTAACTTACTGTTTTAGCATGGTTAGAAGGAGACTAGAAATCAGAATAGATTAGATATTCACTAAATATGATTGTTAGCTTACTTTTTTCATGAAAACAAGAAATCACAAGCAGGACAGCTGTCTATTTGTTAATTAAAATGGTACAAATCATACAATAAACAAATAAAGATCAAACTTTAGAATCATTAATGATTGTTTTCAAATATGTGTGAGAAATTACTCAAGGAAATTGCCACACGTTTCATAAAATTAGGTAAAACATTTCAAACCATGGCTTTTTATGAAAATCAAAAGGTTGGGGGGGGGGGGGGTATACATGTAAGGGTATTTCTAAGTGATGTGAAGCTTTTATCATGATTATATCATGTAGGCATATGTTGTATTGAATAAGGTTTCTTTTTAAAGGTGGTTGAACAACAGTTGACCTCTAAAAGGTCAGGTAAAGATGTTTTACTATGGAGAACCCTGTAAATCTGTGTTTACTAAAGGAAATTGGAAATGGTGGGTTCACTTAAATGGCCATATTTTTATTAAACCTCAATGGAATTGGCAATATGTGGTATTCTTTTTCTCAGAATTGCATTAGCTTTCTTATTCTAAGACAAACCGTCTTTTCATAAAAATGTTAGTGTACTAAGTTAAAGGTACAAGGAACAGTTTCGGATAAAGTACCGTCAATATTTTTGTAAAATTGAGAGTGACTGTACTTGAAGGTTTATCATTGTTGTGTAGATTCATGAAATGAATTTTAATGATTATCAATAGTTAGAGGGATGTCTCTTGTTGGAATTGGTAAGCAATATTAAGGCCCCTAATTTTAAGTACATGAGAAGCAGAAATAAATTGTGAAACTTGCGGCTATGACAGATGTGTTGACTTTACAGTGAAATTGAAGGTTACAAACAGGAGATTATATAACATGAAATGTAGGTGGATGGGATATTATATGCCTATTTAGTATTTACTGGGTATGAGGACAATAGCAAGTTTATTGTCCCCCAAGACAGCAACTATTTAATGAGGCAAAGCCAAGGGAAATAGTTGCTGTGGAGTGGGACAATAAACTTGCTATTGTCCGAATAGTCAGTTAATTGGTATTTCATTATACAGAAAAAAACTTTATTTGTCAGCAATGCAGAATTTCTTGATGATAAACAAATTAGAGTTAAATCAAACTTTGTATTTAATGCGGCGATCTTATTAGGTCAGAGGTGTTCCGAGTTTAAGGTGATATGGGACACTTCCATGTTGTGACGTATTGTTTATCGAAATAAACAATAAAAAAAAGTGTAATTATATAAGTACATGTAGTTTCTTTTCAAAAATGGTCACCTAACTCCTTAACGCAGTAGGATAGAGGGTTTACTAGGAACCTGTAAGTCATGAGTTCGAATCCCGCTGGGGTTTTTACAATTTTTACCTTTTCAAATATTTTTAAAAGCTATTTTTTGGTTAAATATTGTAAAATTTGAAAATTCTAAACCGGTGAAAATTTTTCAATTATATAGTACTTTAATCCACATTAATATCGACAGATGTCCCATACCACCTTAAAAAGGAGGGAAATCAAATTCTGCTGATGAATGGTTTTGATGACTATTCACCAAGGGCAGATAGCATGGATACTATTTTAAATTAGATAAATAGGCATGTTTATGTGGGCGCCTTCTAGTGATCAATTTGTCCGTCTGTCCATCCGAGATTGCTTGACTGGAGCATAGCTTCTCTCCCCTTGGCCCAATCTGGCTCATACCTCATCCACAGGGTTCGTTTGGTTGAAGGATGCGCAGTGACCTTGAACCATGTTTTTAGGTATAAGGTTAAGGTCATAGCAGAATTATATATATAAAATCCTTGTCTGGGGCATATCCTTTTTCCCTTTGGTCCAATCTGGCTAATACTCGCAGAGTGTCTCTATGGTTAAACGATGTGCAGTGACCTTGCATGAAATTTCTAGGTAACGGGTGAAGATCATATCGGATCATGCAAAAATCCTTTTTTGAGAGCATATATAATTTCTACTAACCCCTATTTGGCTCAGACTTCACATAAGCAGAGCTTTTGAGTAAAGGGTGAAAGGGTGTGTAGTGACCTTGAACCTATTTTCAGTGAAAAGAAACTGTGAAGGTCATAGCAGAATTATATTTTTAAAAATCCTTGTCCGGAGTATATCTTCTCTCCCTTTGCTCCATTCAGCCTCATACTTCACCCACATGATGCCTTTGATCAAAATATATGCAATGACCTCAAATGATATTTGTAGATGAAGAGTCAAGGTCATATCAGAACACACAAAAATCCATATTTTAAGAGCATAGATATACTCTCCTTTTAGCCCCTATTTGGCTAATATTTTACCTTTACAGAGTTTATTGGTTAATGGCGTGCAGTGACCTTGAACCAAGTCTGTCAATGTGAAGGTCATAGCAGATCTTTTTAAAATTAGTTTTAGACAGTACATTATTTTCCAAATATGCTTAATCTTGGTCAGATTGAACAAAAATGCATGTATGTTAGGGGGATTGAAATTGAATTAAAAGTTCTATACCAGCTGGAAAAATTTCAAGTTAAAGGTCAAGGTCAAAGCAGAATTCTCTGAAATAACATAAGCAAGGCCCTTTGAAATGTTCACCATTTCAATGTTGTCTGGTTCATAGTAATTTTACATAGAAAATATTCACAGAGGTACACTAAAGTAAACTTTACATCGATAAGTTTCTGACAATTAATGACGAAACGAGCACACAGTACGAAAGGTCAACCCTTTGAAAAGCAGTGAAGAGGAAAAGTTCATATCGGATCATGCAAAAATCCTTTTTTGAGAGCATATATAATTTCTACTAACCCCTATTTGGCTCAGACTTCACATAAGCAGAGCTTTTGAGTAAAGGGTGAAAGGGTGTGTAGTGACCTTGAACCTATTTTCAGTGAAAAGAAACTGTGAAGGTCATAGCAGAATTATATTTTTAAAAATCCTTGTCCGGAGTATATCTTCTCTCCCTTTGCTCCATTCAGCCTCATACTTCACCCACATGATGCCTTTGATCAAAATATATGCAATGACCTCAAATGATATTTGTAGATGAAGAGTCAAGGTCATATCAGAACACACAAAAATCCATATTTTAAGAGCATAGATATACTCTCCTTTTAGCCCCTATTTGGCTAATATTTTACCTTTACAGAGTTTATTGGTTAATGGCGTGCAGTGACCTTGAACCAAGTCTGTCAATGTGAAGGTCATAGCAGATCTTTTTAAAATTAGTTTTAGACAGTACATTATTTTCCAAATATGCTTAATCTTGGTCAGATTGAACAAAAATGCATGTATGTTAGGGGGATTGAAATTGAATTAAAAGTTCTATACCAGCTGGAAAAATTTCAAGTTAAAGGTCAAGGTCAAAGCAGAATTCTCTGAAATAACATAAGCAAGGCCCTTTGAAATGTTCACCATTTCAATGTTGTCTGGTTCATAGTAATTTTACATAGAAAATATTCACAGAGGTACACTAAAGTAAACTTTACATCGATAAGTTTCTGACAATTAATGACGAAACGAGCACACAGTACGAAAGGTCAACCCTTTGAAAAGCAGTGAAGAGGAAAAGTTCATATCGGATCATGCAAAAATCCTTTTTTGAGAGCATATATAATTTCTACTAACCCCTATTTGGCTCAGACTTCACATAAGCAGAGCTTTTGAGTAAAGGGTGAAAGGGTGTGTAGTGACCTTGAACCTATTTTCAGTGAAAAGAAACTGTGAAGGTCATAGCAGAATTATATTTTTAAAAATCCTTGTCCGGAGTATATCTTCTCTCCCTTTGCTCCATTCAGCCTCATACTTCACCCACATGATGCCTTTGATCAAAATATATGCAATGACCTCAAATGATATTTGTAGATGAAGAGTCAAGGTCATATCAGAACACACAAAAATCCATATTTTAAGAGCATAGATATACTCTCCTTTTAGCCCCTATTTGGCTAATATTTTACCTTTACAGAGTTTATTGGTTAATGGCGTGCAGTGACCTTGAACCAAGTCTGTCAATGTGAAGGTCATAGCAGATCTTTTTAAAATTAGTTTTAGACAGTACATTATTTTCCAAATATGCTTAATCTTGGTCAGATTGAACAAAAATGCATGTATGTTAGGGGGATTGAAATTGAATTAAAAGTTCTATGCCAGCTGGAAAATTTTCAAGTTAAAGGTCAAGGTCAAAGCAGAATTCTCTGAAATAACATAAGCGGGGCCCTTTGAAATGTTCCCCATTTCAATGTTGTCTGGTTCATAGTAATTTTACGTAGAAAATATTCACAGAGGTACACTAAAGTATACTTTACATCGATAAGTTTCTGACAATTAATGACGAAACGAGTACACAGTACGAAAGGTCAACCCTTTGAAAAGCAGTGAAGAGGAAAAGTTGCTCAGAATTATGTTTTAAACAAAATTGATTTTTTACGTAAATTTTAATTTTGCATTCTGGGTTAAGAAAAAAGATGTTAGTTCAAGGTAAAGTAAACTTGTACCTAAAATGAAGTCAAATTTGTTAAGTCGTACTTAAACACATTGGTTTTTTGGTTAAGCCGTTCTTGAAATGGTTAAGGGTTTTTGGTTAAGTCGTACTTAAAACCATTCGGATTATGTTAATTGTACCAAAAATCATTCGGTTTTCTTTTCTTTTTTTTATCTTTTTGTACTTAGGTTTCTTTGTTACTAGATTAAGAACTCTTCTTCTTAGACGTACTTCTAGCGTTGCTTTCGACATTAGCGGAAAACCCACTCGTTGCTTTGCAACGAGCTTTGCTCTAGTTTCTTTTTCTTTTTCTTTTCTTTACAATTTTTGTGCAGAAGATTTCTCGGAGAAGGGTGGTCCAATTTTGGTCAAATTTTCAGCATCGATCTATTATTATATAAACTTGATACGCTTTTTTTTATTTTGTAAAAATCACTTCCGGTTCGGACTTATCCGCCATTTTGTCATTTTTTAAAAAGTTCTTGTCCAGGTATTTCCTCAAAAACGAGCAATGATGGAAAGCTGAAATTTTCAGGAATGATAGAGGACATGAACGTCTAGCCGCACGAGGAAAATCATTGTCCGGAAATTCCGAGTACGGAAGCTAGCTGGGGTCAAAATATAGGACACGTTTTTGACGAAAACGTCTTGTCCACGCATCTCCTCAAAAACGAGCAAAGATAGAAAGCTGAAATTTTCAGGAATAATAGAGGACATGAACGTCTAGCCGCACGAGGAAAATTATTGTCCGGAAATTCTGAGTACGGAAGCTAGCTGGGGTCAAAATATAGGACAAATTTTTGACGAAAACGTCTTGTCCACGCATCTCCTCAAAAACGTCCAAAGATAAATAGCTGACATTTTCAGGAATAATAGAAGACATGATCGTCTAGCCTCCCGAGGAAACTCATTGTCCGGAAATTCCGAGTACGGAAGCTAGCCGGGGTCAAGATATAGAACACACTTTCGATGAGTTTTCATTGTCCACACATCTATTTTAAAGCGAGAAAAGATAGATAGCTGAAAATTTCAGGAATGATAGAGGACATGATAGTCTAGCATCACGAGAAAAATCAATGTCTGGAAATTCCGAGTAGGGAAGCTAAATTTTAAAACTCATATTAAATGTGTTATACTGACCTCCGACTAATTTTAAAGCATAATATCTAAGTTGCACTTACAGTTCTGCGTCTGATGACATCTTTTTCGAATTGATTGGATAAATTATAAATTTTTTTAAAATTTTAAATTTAATTAAATCGTAATAAAATGACCTCAGACTAATCTTAAAACATAATATTTAAGTTGCGCTTACAATTTTGTGTCCAATGAAATTTTTCTCGAATTAATTGGATGAAATTTTATTTTTTTAAAAATTTAAAATTTAATTAAATCGTGTTAAAATGATCTCAGACTAATTTTAAAACATAATATCCAAGTTGCACTTACAGTTCTGCGTCTGATGACATCTTTTTCGAATTGATTGGATAAATTATAATTTTTTTAAAAATTTTAAATTTAATTAAATCTTAATAAATTGACGTGAGACTAATTTTAAAACAAAATTTTTAAGTTGCGCTTACAATTTTGTGTCCAATGAAATTTTTCTCCAAGTAATTGGATGAAATTAAATTTTTTTAAAAATTTAAAATTTAATTAAATCGTGTTAAAATGATCTCAGACTAATTTTAAAACATAATATCCAAGTTGCACTTACAATTCTGCGTCTGATGACATCTTTTTCGAATTGATGGAATGAATTTTGAATTTTTTAAAAATTTTAAACTCATTTAAATCGCGTTAAAATGACCTCAGACTAATTTAAAAACATTTTATCTAAGCTGTGCTAAGAATTCTGCGTCTAATGACATCCTTCTCGAATTGATTGGAAGAATTTAAAAATTTTCAAAAATTTTAATTTTATTTAAATCGCGTTAAAATGACCTCAGACTAGTTTTGAAACATGATTACTAAGTTGCGCTTACAATTCTGCGTCTAATGACATCTTTGTTGAATTGATTGGATGGTTTTTAAATTTTTTGAAAATTTTAAATTTAATTAAATCGTATTTAAATTACCTCAGACTAATTTTTAAACATAATATCTAAGTTGCGCTTAGAATTCTGCGTCTAATGACATCTTTCTCAAATTAATTGAATGAATTTTCAATTTTATGAAAATTTAAAATTTAATTAAATCATGTTAAAATGATCTCAGACTAATTTTAAAACATAATATCCAAGTTGCGCTTACAATTCTGCATCTGATGACATCTTTTTCGAATTGATCGAATGAATTTTAAATTTTTTAAAAATTTTAAGCTCTTTTAAATCGCGTTAAAATGACCTCAGACTAATTTTAAAACATGATATCTAAGTTGTGCTTAGAATTCTGCGTCTAATGACATCCTTCTCGAATTGATTGGATGAATTTAAAAATTTTCAAATATTTTAATTTTATTTAAATCGCGTTAAAATGACCTCAGACTAGTTTTGAAACATGATTACTAAGTTGCGCTTACAATTCTGCGTCTAATGACATCTTTGTTGAATTGATTGAATGGTTTTTAATTTTTTTGAAAATTTTAAATTTAATAAAATCGTGTTTAAATTACCTCATACTAATTTTTAAACATAATATCTAAGTTGCGCTTTGAATTCTGCGTCTAATGACATCTTTCTCGAATTAATTGAATGAATTTTCAATTTTTTGAAAATTTTAAATTTAATTAAATCATGTTAAAATGAGCTGAGACTAATTTAAAAACAAAATATTTAAGTTACACTTACAATTCTGCGTCTGATGACATCTTTTTTGAATTGATCGAATGAATTTTAAATTTTTCAAAAAATTTAAACTCATTTAAATCGCGTTAAAATGACCTCAGACTAATTTTAAAACATGATATCTAAGTTGTGCTTAGAATTCTGCGTCCATTGACATCCTTCTCGAATTGATTGGATGAATTTAAAAATTTTCAAAATTTTTAATTTTATTTAAATCGCGTTAAAATGACCTCAGACTAGTTTTGAAACATGATTACTAAGTTGCGCTTACAATTCTGCGTCTAATGACATCTTTGTTGAATTGATTGAATGGTTTTTAAATTTTTTGAAAATTTTAAATTTAATAAAATCGTGTTTAAATTACCTCATACTAATTTTTAAACATAATATCTAAGTTGCGCTTTGAATTCTGCGTCTAATGACATCTTTCTCGAATTAATTGAATGAATTTTCAATTTTTTGAAAATTTTAAATTTAATTAAATCATGTTAAAATGAGCTGAGACTAATTTAAAAACAAAATATTTAAGTTACACTTACAATTCTGCGTCTGATGACATCTTTTTTGAATTGATCGAATGAATTTTAAATTTTTCAAAAAATTTAAACTCATTTAAATCGCGTTAAAATGACCTCAGACTAATTTTAAAACATGATATCTAAGTTGTGCTTAGAATTCTGCGTCCATTGACATCCTTCTCGAATTGATTGGATGAATTTAAAAAATTTCAAAATTTTTAATTTTATTTAAATCGCGTTGAAATGACCTCAGACTAGTTTTGAAACATGATTACTAAGTTGCGCTTACAATTCTGCGTCTAATGACATCTTTGTTGAATTGATTGAATGGTTTTTAAATTTTTTGAAAATTTTAAATTTAATAAAATCGTGTTTAAATCACCTCATACTAATTTTTAAACATAATATCTAAGTTGCGCTTTGAATTCTGCGTCCAATGACATCTTTCTCGAATTAATTGAATGAATTTTCAATTTTTTGAAAATTTTAAATTTAATTAAATCATGTTAAAATGAGCTAAGACTAATTTAAAAACAAAATATTTAAGTTACACTTACAATTCTGCGTCTGATGACATCTTTTTTGAATTGATCGAATGAATTTTAAATTTTTCAAAAAATTTAAACTCATTTAAATCGCGTTAAAATGACCTCAGACTAATTTAAAAACATTTTATCTAAGTTGTGCTAAGAATTCTGCGTCTAATGACATCCTTCTCGAATTGATTGGAAGAATTTAAAAATTTTCAAAAATTTTAATTTTATTTAAATCGCGTTAAAATGACCTCAGACTAGTTTTGAAACATGATTACTAAGTTGCGCTTACAATTCTGCGTCTAATGACATCTTTGTTGAATTGATTGAATGGTTTTTAAATTTTTTGAAAATTTTAAATTTAATAAAATCGTGTTTAAATTACCTCATACTAATTTTTAAACATAATATCTAAGTTGCGCTTTGAATTCTGCGTCTAATGACATCTTTCTCGAATTAATTGAATGAATTTTCAATTTTTTGAAAATTTTAAATTTAATTAAATCATGTTAAAATGAGCTGAGACTAATTTAAAAACAAAATATTTAAGTTACACTTACAATTCTGCGTCTGATGACATCTTTTTTGAATTGATCGAATGAATTTTAAATTTTTCAAAAAATTTAAACTCATTTAAATCGCGTTAAAATGACCTCAGACTAATTTTAAAACATGATATCTAAGTTGTGCTTAGAATTCTGCGTCCATTGACATCCTTCTCGAATTGATTGGATGAATTTAAAAATTTTCAAAATTTTTAATTTTATTTAAATCGCGTTGAAATGACCTCAGACTAGTTTTGAAACATGATTACTAAGTTGCGCTTACAATTCTGCGTCTAATAACATCTTTGTTGAATTGATTGAATGGTTTTTAAATTTTTTGAAAATTTTAAATTTAATAAAATCGTGTTTAAATCACCTCATACTAATTTTTAAACATAATATCTAAGTTGCGCTTTGAATTCTGCGTCCAATGACATCTTTCTTGAATTAATTGAATGAATTTTCAATTTTTTGAAAATTTTAAATTTAATTAAATCATGTTAAAATGAGCTAAGACTAATTTAAAAACTAAATATTTAAGTTACACTTACAATTCTGCGTCTGATGACATCTTTTTTGAATTGATCGAATGAATTTTAAATTTTTCAAAAAATTTAAACTCATTTAAATCGCGTTAAAATGACCTCAGACTAATTTAAAAACATTTTATCTAAGTTGTGCTAAGAATTCTGCGTCTAATGACATCCTTCTCGAATTGATTGGAAGAATTTAAAAATTTTCAAAAATTTTAATTTTATTTAAATCGCGTTAAAATGACCTCAGACTAGTTTTGAAACATGATTACTAAGTTGCGCTTACAATTCTGCGTCTAATGACATCTTTGTTGAATTGATTGGATGGTTTTTAAATTTTTTGAAAATTTTAAATTTAATTAAATCGTATTTAAATTACCTCAGACTAATTTTTAAACATAATATCTAAGTTGCGCTTAGAATTCTGCGTCTAATGACATCTTTCTCAAATTAATTGAATGAATTTTCAATTTTATGAAAATTTAAAATTTAATTAAATCATGTTAAAATGATCTCAGACTAATTTTAAAACATAATATCCAAGTTGCGCTTACAATTCTGCATCTGATGACATCTTTTTCGAATTGATCGAATGAATTTTAAATGTTTTAAAAATTTTAAGCTCTTTTAAATCGCGTTAAAATGACCTCAGACTAATTTTAAAACATGATATCTAAGTTGTGCTTATAATTCTGCGTCTAATGACATCCTTCTCGAATTGATTGGAAGAATTTAAAAATTTTCAAAAATTTTAATTTTATTTAAATCGCGTTAAAATGACCTCAGACTAGTTTTGAAACATGATTACTAAGTTGCGCTTACAATTCTGCGTCTAATGACATCTTTGTTGAATTGATTGAATGGTTTTTAAATTTTTTGAAAATTTTAAATTTAATAAAATCGTGTTTAAATTACCTCATACTAATTTTTAAACATAATATCTAAGTTGCGCTTTGAATTCTGCGTCTAATGACATCTTTCTCGAATTAATTGAATGAATTTTCAATTTTTTGAAAATTTTAAATTTAATTAAATCATGTTAAAATGAGCTGAGACTAATTTAAAAACAAAATATTTAAGTTACACTTACAATTCTGCGTCTGATGACATCTTTTTTGAATTGATCGAATGAATTTTAAATTTTTCAAAAAATTTAAACTCATTTAAATCGCGTTAAAATGACCTCAGACTAATTTTAAAACATGATATCTAAGTTGTGCTTAGAATTCTGCGTCCATTGACATCCTTCTCGAATTGATTGGATGAATTTAAAAATTTTCAAAATTTTTAATTTTATTTAAATCGCGTTGAAATGACCTCAGACTAGTTTTGAAACATGATTACTAAGTTGCGCTTACAATTCTGCGTCTAATGACATCTTTGTTGAATTGATTGAATGGTTTTTAAATTTTTTGAAAATTTTAAATTTAATAAAATCGTGTTTAAATCACCTCATACTAATTTTTAAACATAATATCTAAGTTGCGCTTAGAATTCTGCGTTTAATGACATCTTTCTCAAATTAATTGAATGAATTTTCAATTTTATGAAAATTTAAAATTTAGTTAAATCATGTTAAAATGATCTTAGACTAATTTTAAAACATAATATCCAAGTTGCGCTTACAATTCTGCATCTGATGACATCTTTTTCGAATTGATCGAATGAATTTTAAATTTTTTAAAAATTTTAAGCTCTTTTAAATCGCGTTAAAATGACCTCAGACTAATTTTAAAACATGATATCTAAGTTGTGCTTAGAATTCTGCGTCTAATGACATCCTTCTCGAATTGATTGGATGAATTTAAAAATTTTCAAATATTTTAATTTTATTTAAATCGCGTTTAAATTACCTCATACTAATTTTTAAACATAATATCTAAGTTGCGCATAGAATTCTGCGTCTAATGACATCTTTGTCAAATTGATTGGATGATTTTTTAATTTTTTGAAAATTTTAAATTTAATTAAATCGTGTTTAAATGACATCAGACTAATTTTTAAACATAATATCTAAGTTGCGCTTATAATTCTGCGTCTAATGACATCTTTCTCGAATTAATTGAATGAATTTTCAATTTTTTGAAAATTTTAAATTTAATTAAATCATGTTAAAATGAGCTGAGACTAATTTAAAAACAAAATATTTAAATTACACTTACAATTCTGCGTCTGATGACATCTTTTTTGAATTGATCGAATGAATTTTAAATTTTTCAAAAAATTTAAACTCATTTAAATCGCGTTAAAATGACCTCAGACTAATTCTAAAACATGATATCTAAGTTGTGCTTAGAATTCTGCGTCTAATGACATCCTTCTTGAATTGATTGGATGAATTTAAAAATTTTCAAAATTTTTAATTTTATTTAAATCGCGTTAAAATGACCTCAGACTAGTTTTGAAACATGATTACTAAGTTGCGCTTACAATTCTGCGTCTAATGACATCTTTGTTTTTATTTAAACATAATATCTAAGTTGCGCATAGAATTCTGCGTCTAATGACATCTTTGTCAAATTGATTGGATGATTTTTTAATTTTTTGAAAATTTTAAATTTAATTATATCGTGTTTAAATGACATCAGACTAATTTTTAAACATAATATCTAAGTTGCGCTTTGAATTCTGCGTCTAATGACATCTTTCTCGAAATGATTGGATGAATTCTAAATTTTTAAATAATATTAAATTTAATTAAATCGTGTTTAAATGACATCAGAATAATTTCTAAACATAATATTTAAGTTGCGCTTAGAATTCTGCGTCTAACGACATCTTTCTCGAAATGATTGGATGAATTTTAAATTTTTTGAAAATTTAAAAAAAATTTAAATCATGTGAAAATAAATTATTGAACGGAAGACCCACTCGTTGCTCGCAACGAGATCGAATCTAGTTAGGGTCTTCCGTTTTCAACGGAAGACCCTCTTGTTATTCTATTGTTTCTTTTTCATTAGGGTCTTCCGTTTTCAACGGAAGACCCTCTTGTTATTCTATTGTTTCTTTTTCATTATTATTATTTTTCTTATTTTTTATTTTTCTGACTTTTTCAAAACTTAATATCTCAAAAAGTTTTCAACAGATTTACATGAAACTTTCAGGGATTATGAAGCATTATTGTGCCTCAAAGTTTAAAAATTTTCAACTACAACGTCACTTCCGTTTTTACGTTACGTCAATTTTTTAATTTTAAAAAAGTAATTTTGTCCAGGGCGTTTTTCAAAAACGGTTCAAGATAAAGACTTGGAATTTTCTGTGTTGAAGCAATGATCGTTTTTATTTGGACATAAGACTGGAAATTAGTTTCCGTCACTTCCGGTCTAAACCGGAAGTGTTTTAAAATTTTCAAATTTTCGAATTTTTCGTTTTAATTAAAAATGTTTACGAGGTTTGTAGAGTTTGTTATGCTGAACACGAATCTGAAATCCGTTTGAAAATCGGACGATGCATTACAGAGATATCGGGGGTTAAAAATTGATTTTTCCGGAAATTTTGATTCCGCGTCCTTGGTTTAAAAAATAGCGTAATGTTCAAACTTAAATTAACTCGTACCAAAAATAATCGCTAAGTCGTACTTGAACACATTCGGATTTTTTTGTTAAGTCGTTCTTGAAATCAGAAAGGTTTTTGTTAAGTCGTACGTAAAATCATTCGTATTTTGTTAAGTCGTACCAGGAATAATTCGATTTTTTTCATCTTTTTATTTTTGTTACTCTTGTTATTGGTTTAAGGGCTCTGCTTCATACAGGAACTTCCAGCTTTACTTCCGATATTAACGGAAGACCCACTCGTTGCTTTGCAACGAGCTTTGCTCTAGTTATTAGGGTCTTCCGTTTTCAACGGAAGACCCTCTTGTTATTCTATTGTTTCTTTTTCATTATTATTATTTTTCTTTTTCTTTATTTTTCTGACTTTTTCAAAGCTTAATATCTCAAAAAGTTTTCAACAGATTTACATGAAACTTTCAGGGATTATGAAGCATTATTGTGCCTCAAAGTTTTAAAATTTTCAACTACAACGTCACTTCCGTTTTTACGTTACGTCAATTTTTAAATTTTAAAAAAGTAATTTTGTCCAGGGCGTTTTTCAAAAACGGTTCAAGATAAAGACTTGGAATTTTCTGTGTTGAAGCAATGATCGTTTTTATTTGGACATAAGACTGGAAATTAGTTTCCGTCACTTCCGGTCTAAACCGGAAGTGTTTTAAAATTTTCGAATTTTCGAATTTTTCGTTATAATTTAAAATGTTTACGAGGTTTGTAGAGTTTGTTATGCTGAACACGAATCTGAAATCCGTTTGAAAATCGGACGATGCATTACAGAGATATCGGGGGTTAAAAATTGATTTTTCCGGAAATTTTGATTCCGCGTCCTTGGTTTAAAAAATAGCGTAATGTTCAAAGTAAAATTAACTCGTACCAAAAATAATCGCTAAGTCGTACTTGAACACATTCAGATTTTTTTGTTAAGTCGTTCTTGAAATCAGAAAGGTTTTTGTTAAGTCGTACGTAAAATCATTCGTTTTTTGTTAAGTCGTACCAGGAATAATTCGATTTTTTTCATCTTTTTATTTTAGTTACTCTTGTTATTGGTTTAAGGGCTCTGCTTCATACAGGAACTTCCAGCTTTACTTCCGATATTAACGGAAGACCCACTCGTTGCTTTGCAACGAGCTTTGCTCTAGTTATTATTATTTTTCTTTTTCTTTATTTTTCTGACTTTTTCAAAGCTTAATATCTCAAAAAGTTTTCAACAGATTTACATGAAACTTTCAGGGATTATGAAGCATTATTGTGCCTCAAAGTTTTAAAATTTTCAACTACAACGTCACTTCCGTTTTTACGTTACGTCAATTTTTAAATTTTAAAAAAGTAATTTTGTCCAAGGCGTTTTTCAAAAACGGTTCAAGATAAAGACTTGGAATTTTCTGTGTTGAAGCAATGATCGTTTTTATTTGGACATAAGACTGGAAATTAGTTTCCGTCACTTCCGGTCTAAACCGGAAGTGTTTTAAAATTTTCGAATTTTCAAATTTTTCGTTTTAATTTAAAATGTTTACGGGATTTGTAGAGTTTGTTATGCTGAACACGAATCTGAAATCTGTTTGAAAATCTGACGATGCATTACAGAGATATCGGGGGTTAAAAATTGATTTTTCCGGAAATTTTGATTCCGCGTCCTTGGTTTAAAAAATAGCGTAATGTTCAAAGTAAAATTAACTCGTACCAAAAATAATCGCTAAGTCGTACTTGAACACATTCAGATTTTTTTGTTAAGTCGTTCTTGAAATCAGAAAGGTTTTTGTTAAGTCGTACGTAAAATCATTCGTATTTTGTTAAGTCGTACCAGGAATAATTCGATTTTTTTCATCTTTTTATTTTAATTACTCTTGTTATTGGTTTAAGGGCTCTGCTTCATACAGGAACTTCCAGCATCTAGTTATTATTATTATTATTCTTTCTCTTTATTTTTCTGACTTTTTTAAAGCTTAATATCTCAAAAAGTTTTCAACGGATTCACATAAAATTTTCAGGGATTATGGAGTATCACTGTCCCTTAAAGGTGTTAAATTTTTAACTACAACGTTTTTACGTTACGTCAATTTTTAAATTTTAAAAAAGTGATTTTGTCCAGGGCGTTTTTCAAAACTGCTTCAAGATAGAGACTTGGAATTTTCTGTGTTGAAGCATTGATCGTGTTTATTTGGACATAAGGCTGGAATTTAGTTTCCGTCACTTCCGGTCCAAACCGGAAGTGTTTTAAAATTTTCGAATTTTCGAATTTTTCGTTTTAATTTCAAATGTTCACGAGATTTGTAGAGTGGGTTACGCTAAACACGAAACTGAAATCCGATTGAAAATTGGTTGATGCATTACAGAGATATCGGGGTTTAAAAATTGATTTTTCCGGAAATTTTAATTCCGCGTCCTTGGTTTAAAAAATAGCGTAATGTTCAATGTAAAATTAACTCGTACCAAAAATAATTGTTAAGTCGTACTTGAACACATTCGAATTTTTTTTGTTAAGTCGTTCTTAAAATCGCAAAGGTTTTTGTTAAGTCGTACTTTAAATCATTCGTATTTTGTTAAGTCGTACCAAGAATATTCAATTTTTTCATCTTTTTACTCTTGTTATTGGTTTAAGAGCTCTGCTTCTTACAGGAACTTCCAGCTTTACTTTCTATATTGACGGAAGACCCACTCGTTGCTTTGCAACGAGCTTTGCTCTAGTTATTATTATTATTATTATTTTTTTCCAAATTTTGTGCACGCGATTTCTCGGAATCTATTCGACCGATCTCAACCATTTTTTCACAGATGTTAGGGCGTGATCTAAACTTAATACATTTTTCTTAATTTTTTCGTAGTCACTTCCGGTACCGAATTGTCGACCATTTTGTAATTTTTGACGACCCATTTTGTGCAGCTATAAACTCGGAAACCATAAGAGATATCGATATCAAATTTTCAGGAAAGGTAGACGATAGTTTGGAGTTGTGCAGCATGTAGTTGTTTAATGCCTGTTGCGCCATTTCTTGGAGCTCGCCTGGGCACGAAAATTGGGTACGAATTTTCATTCAAAATTTTCACACGTTTTGATTTATATCTTTTTATCAGTTGATATTTTGTTATGACATATATAACAAAAGAGGTAGGGAATCAAAAGTTCTTTCCAACAAAATCAAGAAAAAGGGGCTGGACCCTTTAATCAGGGGCCCGGGCACTCTTAAACTCTATTACAAATAACTTAAAAACGATAAAGATTTTGTAATGCTTTATAGAAGCAATGTTGTTGATCGTACCAATATCTATTAGAAAAAAATATTGCCACACCCATTTATTACGTAATTAGGAATTTTTAGGGGCCAACATACTTAAACTTTGACGCAATATAACTAGAGAAGTAGAAATATTTTGTTAGACATCATAGAAGAGAAAATGTTTGAAATAATGATTTGAATCGATTTCACTTATCAAAACACGAATTTCTGTCCCCATTAAGGATCTAGAGGGCTGGCCCCTAAAATATTCAAACATTTGTATCTCAAAAATGATCAACAATTTTAAATAGGTGCAAGAACAAAAATTGTCAGTATTCTTAAGACCTTTTCAAAGAGATCAGGAAAAAGGGGCTGGCCCCTTTAATCAGGGGCCCGGGCACTCTTAAACTCTATTACAAATAACTTAAAAACGATAAAGATTTTGTAATGCTTTATAGAAGCAAAGTTGTTGATCGTACCAATATCTATTAGAAAAAAATATTGCTACACCCATTTATTACGTAATTAGGGATTTTTAGGGGCCAAAATACTTAAACTTTGACGCAATATAACTAGAGAAGTAGAAATATTTTGTTAGACATCATAGAAGAGAAAATGTTTGAAATAATGATTTGAATCGATTTCACTTATCAAAACACGAATTTCTGTCCCCATTAAGGATCTAGAGGGCTGGCCCCTAAAATATTCAAACATTTGTATCTCAAAAATGATCAACAATTTTAAATAGGTGTAAGAACAAAAATTGTCAGTATTCTTAAGACCTTTTCAAAGAGATCAGGAAAAAGGGGCTGGCCCCTTTAATCAGGGGCCAGGGCACTCTTAAACTCTATTACAAATAACTTAAAAACGATAAAGATTTTGTAATGCTTTATAGAAGCAAAGTTGTTGATCGTACCAATATCTATTAGAAAAAAATATTGCCACACCCATTTATTACGTAATTAGGGATTTTTAGGGGCCAACATACTTAAACTTTGACGCAATATAACTATAGAAGTAGAAATATTTTGTTAGACATCATAAAGGAGAAAATGTTTGAATTAATTATTTAAATCGATTTCACTTATCAAAACACGAATTTCTGTCCCCATTAAGGATCTAGAGGGCTGGCCCCTAAAATATTCAAACATTTGTATCTCAAAAATGATCAACAATTTTAAATAGGTGTAAGAACAAAAATTGTCAGTATTCTTAAGACCTTTTCAAAAAGATCAGGAAAAATGGGCTGGCCCCTTTAATCAGGGGCCAGGGCACTCTTAAACTCTATTACAAATAACTTAAAAACGATAAAGATTTTGTAATGCTTTATAGAATCAAAGTTGTTGATCGTACCAATATCTATTAAAAAAAAATATTGCCACACCCATTTATTACGTAATTAGGGATTTTTAGGGGCCAAAATACTTAAACTTTGACGCAATATAACTATAGAAGTAGAAATATTTTGTTAGACATCATAAAGGAGAAAATGTTTGAATTAATTATTTAAATCGATTTCACTTATCAAAACACGAATTTCTGTCCCCATTAAGGATCTAGAGGGCTGGCCCCTAAAATATTCAAACATTTGTATCTCAAAAATGATCAACAATTTTAGATGGGTGTAAGAACAATAAATGTTAGTATTCTTAAGACCTTTTCAAAGAAATCAAGAAAAAGGGGCTGACCCCTAAATAAGGGGCCAAGACACTCGTAAACTCTATTACAAATAACTTTAAAACAATAAAGATTTTGTAATGCATTATAGAAGCAAAGTTGTTGATCGTAACAATATCAGTTTGTAAAACTCATAGCCACACCCATTGATGACGTAATTAGGAATTTTTAGGGGATTAAAACATTAAATCTTTAATGTGCTGTATGTGAAATGTGAGTGGAAATTCTGAAATTTCATTGATATTTTAATGGTATCGTTTGAAAAATTGAACGGAAGACCTCCTCGTTACTCGTAACGAGATCGTATCTAGTTATTATTATTTTTTCCACGAATTTTGTGCACGCGATTTCTCGAAAACTATTCGACCGATTTCGACCATTTTTTCTCAGATGATTGCCAGTGGTCATAATTCTAGAAGTTTTTTTAAATTTTGAAATCGGCACTTCCGGTTCCGATTTACGGCCGATTTTGTAAGTTTTTACGACTAATTTTGTGCAGACATAAACTCAGAGACTATCAGAGATAGGAATATGAAATTTTCAGGATAGGTAGACAATAGGTTGAAGTTGTGCACAATGTAGTTTTTTGGCGCCAATGCGCCATTTCTATGAGCTCGCCTAGGCTCGAAAATTGGGTACCAATTTCGAATCAAATTTTTCATACGTTTTGATCTGTATCTTTTTATGAGTTGATATTTTGTTAAAACTTATATAACAAAAGTGGTAGATAATCAAAAGTTCTTTTCAACAAAATCAAGAAATAGGGGCTGGCTCCTTAAATTAGGGGCCAAGACAGTCATAAACTCTATTACAAATAACTCAAAAACGATAAAGATTTTGTAAAGCATTATAGAAGTAAAGTTGTTCATTGTACCAATATCTATTAGATAAAATCATTGCCACGCCCATTTATTACATAATTAGGGATTTTTAGGGGCCAAAGTACTTAAACTTTGACGAAAAATAACTAGAGAAGTATAAATATTTTGTTAGACATCATAGAAGAGAAAATGTTTGAATAAATAATTTAAATCGATTCCATCAATCAAAACACGATTTTCTGTCCCCAATAAGGATCTAGAGGGCTGGCCCCTAAAATATTCAATCATTTGTATCTCAGAAATGATCATCAATTTTACATGAGTGTAAGAACAAAAAATATTTGTATTCTTAAGACCTTTTCAAACAAATCAAGAGAAAGGGGCTGGCCCCTTTTTTTAGGGGCCAAGGCCTCCGTAAACTCTATTACAAGTATCTTAAAAACGATAAAGATTTTGTAATGCTTTATAGAAGCAAAGTTGTTGATCGTACCAATATCTATTTGAAAAAATCATTGCCAAGCCCATTTATTACGTAATTAGGGATTTTTAGGGGCCAAAGTACTTAAACTTGGACGCAATATAACTAGAGAAGTATACATATTTTGTTAGACATCATAGAAGAGAAAATGTTTGAAAAAATGATTTAAATTGATTCCCCTTATCAAAACACAAATTTCTGTCCCCATTAAGGATCTAGAGGGCTGGCCCCTAAAATATTCAATCATTTTTATCTCAAAAGTGATCAACAATTTTAGATGGATGTAAGAACAATAAATGTTAGTATTCATGAGACCTTTCGTATAAAATCAAGAAAAAGGGGCTGGCCCCTTTAATTAGGGGCCAATAAACTCCTAATCTCTATTACTCATACCTTAAAAAAGATCAAGATTTTGTAATGCATTATAGAAGCAAAGTTGTTGATAGCAGCAATATCTGTTTGTAAAACTCATTTTCAAACCCATTGATGACGTAATTAGAGATTTTAGGGGACTAAAATCTTAAATCTTTAATGTGCTGCATGTTAAAAAGCAAAACTCTTTGTTAAGCATTTTAAAGGATATTGACAATCGTATACATTATCTAAAAGGAGGTGGTTGAGGGAGATTTCTGAAATTTCATTGATATTTTAATCGAATCGTTTAAAAAATTGAACGGAAGACCTACTCGTTACTCGTAACGAGATCGTATCTAGTTAAGGTCTTCCGTTTCCAACGGAAGACCTTATTGTTTTCGTACTGTTTCTTATTATTATTATTATTATTTATTATTAAGGTCTTCCGTTTCCAGCGGAAGACCTTATTGTTTTCGTACTGTTTCTTATTATTATTTTTTTTTCCCAAATTTTGTGCACGAGATTTCTCGAAATCTATTTGACCGATCTCAACCATTTTTTCACAGATGGTTGGGCGTGATCTAAACTTAATACATTTTTCTTTATTTTTTCGTCGTCACTTCCGGTACCGAATTGTCGGCCATTTTGTAATTTTTGACGACTCATTTTGTGCAGCTATAAACTCGGAAACCATAAGAGATATGAATATGAAATTTTCAGGATAGGTAGACTATAGTTTGAAGTTGTGCAGCATGTAGTTGTTTAATGCCTGTTGCGCCATTTCTTGGAGCTCGCCTGGGCACGAAAATTGGTTAGAATTTTCATTCAAAATTTTCACACGTTTTGATTTATATCTTTTTATCAGTTGATATTTTGTTATGACATATATAACAAAAGCGGCAGAGAATCAATAGTTCTTTCCAACAAAATCAAGAAAAAGGGGCTGGCCCCTTTTTTTAGGGGCCAACGCACTCTTAAACTCTATCACACATAACTTAAAAACGATAAAGATTTTGTAATGCATTATAGAAGCAAAGTTGTTGACCGTACCAATATCTATTAGAAAAAATCATTGCCACGCCCATTTATTACGTAATTAGGAATTTTTAGGGGCCAAAGTACTTCAACTTTGACGCAATATAACTAGAGAAGTAGACATATTTTGTTAGACATCATAGAAGAGAAAATGTTTGAATTTATGATTTAAATCGATTCCACTTATCAAACACGAATTTCTGTCCCCATTTAGGATCTAGAGGGCTGGCCCCTAAAAAATTCATACATTTGTATCTCAAAAATGATCAACAATTTTAGATGGGTGTAAGAACAAAAATTGTTAGTATTCTTAAGACCTTTTCAAAGAAATCAAGAAAAAGGGGCTGGCCCCCTTTTTTTTTGGGGGGGGGGGGGGCAAGAAACTCGTAAAGTCTATTACAAATTACATAAAAACGATTAAGATTTCGTAATGCATTATAAAAGCAAAGTTGTTAATTGTAGCAATATCTATCTGGAAAACTCATTGCCACACCCATTTATTACGTATTAATGGATTTGTATACATTATCTGAAAGTGTGGGGGGGGGGATAATTCTGAAATTGTATCGATTATTCATGGTATGATTTAAAACAGAAATCGCAAGGAAGACCTATTCGTTACTCGTAACGAGATCTTATCTAGTTATTATTTTTTTCCAAATTTTGTGCACGAGATTTCTCGGAATCTATTCGACCGATCTCAACCATTTTTTCACAGATGTTAGGGCGTGATCTAAACTTAATATATTTTTCTTAATTTTTTCGTAGTCACTTCCGGTACCGAATTGTCGGCCATTTTGTAATTTTTGACGACCAATTTTGTGCAGCTATAAACTCGGAAACCATAAGAGATATGAATATGAAATTTTCAGGATAGGTAGACGATAGTTTGGAGTTGTGCAGCATTAAGTTGTTTAATGCCTGTTGCGCCATTTCTTGGAGCTCGCCTGGGCACGAAAATTGGGAACGAATTTTCATTCAAAATTTTCACACGTTTTGATTTATATCTTTTTATCAGTTGATATTTTGTTATGACATATATAACAAAAGAGGTAAAGAATCAAAAGTTCTTTCCAACAAAATCAAAAATTAGGGGCTGGCCCCTTTATTAAGGGGCCAAAACACTCGTAAACTCTATTACAAATAACTTAAAAATGATAAAGATTTTGTAATGTATTATAGAAGCAAAGTTGTTGACCGTACCAATATCTATTAGAAAAAATTATTACCACGCCCATTTATTACGTAATTAGGGATTTTTAGGGGCCAAAATACTTAAACTTTGACGCAATATAACTAGAGAAGTAGAAATATTTTGTTAGACATCATAGAAGAAAAAATGTTTGAATTAATAATTTAAATTGATTCTACTTATCAAAACACGAATTTTTGTCCCCATTAAGGATCTAGAGGGCTGGCCCCTAAAATATTCAAACATTTGTATCTCAAAAATGATCAACATTTTTAAATAGGTGTAAGTACAAAAATTGTTAGTATTCTTTAGACCTTTTCAAAGAAATCAAGAAATAGGGGCTGGCCCCTTTAATCAGGGTCCAGGACACTCTTAAACTCTATTACAAATAACTTAAAAACGATAAAGATTTTGTAATGCTTTATAGAAGCAAAGTTGTTGATCGTACCAATATCTATTAGAAAAAAATATTGCCACACCCATTTATTACGTAATTAAGGATTTTTAAGGGCCAAAGATCTTAAACTTTGACGCAATATAACTAGAGAAGTAGAAATATGTTTTTAGACATCATAGAATAGTACATTTTTGAATTAATGATTTAAATCGATTCCACTGATCAAAACACGAATTTATGTCCCCATTAAGGATCTAGAGGGCTGGCCCCTAAAATATTCAAACATTTGTATCTCAAAAATGATCAACAATTTTAAATAGGTGTAAGCACAAAAATTGTTAGTATTCTTAAGACCTTTTAAAAAAAATCAAGAAAATGGGACTGGCCCCTTAAATTAGGGGCCAGGGCACTCTTAAACTCTATTACAAATACCTTAAAAACGATAAAGATTTTGTAATGCATTATAGAAGCAAAGTTGTTGATCGTACCAATATCTATTAGAAAAAAAAATGGGCACGTCCATTTATTACGTAATTAGGGATTTTTAAGGGACAAAGAACTTAAACTTTGACGCAATATAACTAGAGAAGAAGAAATATTTTGTAAGACATCATAGAAGAGAAAATGTTTGAATTAATTATTTAAATCGATTCCAAATATCAAAACACGAATGTCTGTCCCCATTAAGGATCTATAGGGCTGGCCCCTAAAATATTCAATCATTTGTATCTCAAAATGATCAACAATTTTAGATGGGTGTAAGAACAATAAATGTTAGCATTCTTAAGACCTTTTCAAAGAAATCAAGAAAAAGGGGCTGACCCCTAAATAAGGGGCCAAGACACTCGTAAATTCTATCACAAATAACTTAAAAACATTAAAGATTTTGTAATGCATTATAGAAGCAAAGTTGTTGATCGTAACAATATCAGTTTGTAAAACTCATAGCCACACCCATTGATGACGTAATTAGTAATTTTTAGGGGATTAAAACATAAAATCTTTAATGTGCTGTATGTGAAATGTGAGTGGAAATTCTGAAATTTCATTGATATTTTAATGGTATCGTTTGAAAAATTGAACGGAAGACCTCCTCGTTACTCGTAACGAGATCGTATCTAGTTATTAAGGTCTTCCGTTTCCAACGGAAGACCTTATTGTTTTCGTACTGTTTCTTATTAAGGTCTTCCGTTTCCAACGGAAGACCTTATAGTTTTCGTACTGTTTCTTATTATTATTATTATTTTTTTCCACGAATTTTGTGCACGCGATTTCTCGAAAACTATACGGCCGATTTCGACCATTTTTTCTCAGATGATTGCCAGTGGTCATAATTCTAGAAGTTTTTTTAAATTTTGAAATCGGCACTTCCGGTTCCGATTTACGGCCGATTTTGTAAGTTTTTACGACTAATTTTGTGCAGACATAAACTCAGAGACTATCAGAGATAGGAATATGAAATTTTCAGGATAGGTAGACTATAGGTTGAAGTTGTGCACAATGTAGTTTTTTTGCGCCAGTGGCGCCATTTCTATGAGCTCGCATAGGCTCGAAAATTGGGTACGAATTTCGAATCAAATTTTTCATACGTTTTGATCTGTATCTTTTTATGAGTTGATATTTTGTTAAAACATATATAACAAAAGTGGTAGATAATCAAAAGTTCTTTTCAACAAAATCAAGAAATAGGGGCTGGCCCCTTAAATTAGTGGCCAAGACAGTCATAAACTCTATTACGAATAACTTAAAAACGATAAAGATTTTGTAATGCATTATAGAAGCAAAGTTGTTGATCGTACCAATATCTATTTGAAAAAATCATTGCCACGCCCTTTTATTACGTAATTAGGGATTTTTAGGGGCCAAAGTACTTAAAATTTGACGAAAAATAACTAGAGAAGTATACATATTTTGTTAGACATCATAGAAGAGAAAATGTTTGAATAAATGATTTAAATTAATTCCACTTATCAAAACACGATTTTCTGTCCCCATTAAGGATCTAGAGGGCTGGCCCCTAAAATATTCAATCATTTGTATCTCAAAAATGATCAACAATTTCACATGGGTGTAAGAACAAAAAATATTTGTATTCTTAAGACCTTTTCACACAAATCAAGAAAAAGGGGCTGGCCCCTTTTTTTAGGGGCCAAGGCCTTCGTAAACTCTATTACAAGTAACTTAAAAACGATTAAGATTTTGTAATGCATTATAGAAGCAAAGTTGTTGATCGTACCAATATCTATTTGAAAAAATCATTGCCACGCCCATTTATTACGTAATTAGGGATTTTTAGGGGCCAAAGTACTTAAACTTTGACGAAAAATAACTAGAGAAGTATACATATTTTGTTAGACATCATAGAAGAGAAAATGTTTGAAAAAATGATTTAAATTGATTCTACTTATCAAAAGACAAATTTCTGTCCCCATTAAGGATCTAGAGGGCTGGCCCCTAAAATATTCAATCATTTGTATCTCAAAAGTGATCAACAATTTTAGATGGATGTAAGAACAAAAAATGTTAGTATTCATGAGACCTTTCGTATAAAATCATGAAAAAGGGGCTGGCCCCTTAAATTAGGGGCCAATAGACTCCTAAACTCTATTACTCATACCTTAAAAATGATCAAGATTTTGTAATGCATTATAGAAGCAAAGTTGTTGATAGCAGCAATATCTGTTTGTAAAACTCATTTCCAAACCCATTGATGACGTAATTAGAGATTTTAGGGGACTAAAATATTAAATCTTTAATGTGCTGTATGTTAAAAAGCAAAACTCTTTGTTAAGCATTTTAAAGGATATTGACAATCGTATACATTATCTAAAAGGAGGTGGTTGAGGGAGAATTCTGAAATTTCATTGATATTTTAATCGAATCGTTTAAAAAATTAAACGGAAGACCTACTCGTTACTCGTAACGAGATCGTATCTAGTTATTATTATTATTAAGGTCTTCCGTTTCCAACGGAAGACCTTATTGTTTTCGTTCGGTTTCTTTTTCCCTATTATTATTATTATTATTTTTCTTTTTTTTTCTTACAAATTTTGTGCACGCGATTTCTCAGAAACGACTCAACCGATTTTCATGAAACTTCTAGATATAATATATAGTGGTCGGAACCTTATAGGTTTTTAATTATATTGATGACGTCACTTCCGTTTTCGAGATATTGACGTTTTAGCGATTTTTAGAGGGGTGGCTTGTTCCTCTAACTTCTCCTAAACTAAAAAAGATATTGAGTTCAAAATTTCAGGGATAGTAGACAAAAGAGTGTAGATTTGCAATTTTATTTTCATTTTGATCTGGCTTGAAAGGCGCCGAAGCTCGCCTGGACCTGAAAATTGGTATTAAAAAAACGTCGTAATTTTTTGTGGTTTTCTTTAATTATCTCTTTTCTGAAAAATATTTTGTTAAGACATGTAACGTAAAAATAGTTTCTATTTACCAGACCTTTCTTTTAAAATCAAGAAAAAGGGGCCGGCCCCTCAAATAAGGGGACCAAAGGGCTCTAAACTCTTTAATCTGTAGCCCTTTACTGAACGATATTTTGTGAAATGTTATAGAAGCAAATATGTTTATCCCACAGTTATGTATCCAAGCAATGTAATGATTTTTCCATGTGTTACGTAATTAAGGGTTTTTAGGGGCCGAAAGTCCAAAATTTTGATTACCCATATCTCAGAAAGGAAAAATATTTTGAAATGCAGTACAGAAGAAAAGTTGTTCAAAATGATGTTCTCAACGATATGCAACCTTCACAATTTCGTTAAACGGCCCCTATAAGGAGATAAGGGATCGGCCCCTTACATCTTTTTTCTCATATATCTCCAGAACGGTAACAAATTTCTAAACAGTTGTTGAACAAAATGTGTTTAGAATTAAATGACCTTTTATTTGATACCAAGAAAAAGGGGCTGGCCCCTTAAATTAGGGAACCAAAGGGCTCTAAAGTCTTTAATCTGTAGCCCTTTACTGAGAGATATTTTGTGAAAGGTTATAGAAGCAAATATGTTTATCTTACAGTTATGTATCCAAGTAATGTAATGATTTTATCATGTGTTATGTAATTAGGGGTTTTTAGGGGCCAAAAGTCCAAAATTTTGATCTCCCATATCTCAGAAAGGAAAAATATTTTGTAATGCAATACAGAAGAAAAGTTGTTTCAAATGATGTTCTCAACAAAATGCAACCTTCAAAATTTCGTTAAACGGCCCCTAAAAGGAGTTAAGGGACCGGCCCCTAAAACCTTCTTTCTCATATATCTCCAAAACGGTAACGATATTTTAAACATTTGTTGAACAAAATTTGTGTAGAATTAAATGACCTTTTATTTGATACCAAGAAAAAGGGGCTGGCCCCTTAAATTAGGGGACCAAAGGCCTCTAAAGTCTTTAATCTGTAGCCCTTTCCTGAGAGATATTTTGTGAAATGATGTAGAAGCAAATGTGTTTATTTTAAAGTTATGTATTCAAGTAATGTAATGATTTTATCATGTGTTACGTAATTAAGGGGTTTTGGGGACCAAAAGTCAAAAGTTTTGATCACCCATATCTCAGAAAGGAAAAATATTTTGTAATGCAATACAGAAGAAAAGTTGTTCAAAATGATGTTCTCAACAAAATGCAACCGTCAAAATTTCGTTAAACGGCCCCTAAAAGGAGTTAAGGGACCGGCCCCTAAAACCTTCTTTTTCATATATCTCCAGAACGATAACTTAAATTAGGGGACCAAAGGCCTCTAAAGTCTTTAATCTGAAGCCCTTTACTGAGGGATATTTTGTGAACGGTTATAGAAGCAAATATGTTTATCTTACAGTTATGTATCCAAGCAATGTAATGATTTTATCATGTGTTACATAATAAGGGTTTTTTAGGGGCCAAAATTATAGAATGTTGATCACAAATATCTCAGAAAGGAAATATATTTTGAAATGCAGTAAAGAAGAAAAGATACTCAGAAAGATGTACTAAATAAGATGCAACCTTCAAAATTTCGTTAAATGGCCCCTATAAGGAGTTAAGGGATCAGCCCCTTAAACGTTCTTTCCCATATATCTCAAGAACGGTAACGAATTTCTAAACAGTTGTTTAACAAAATGTGTTGAGATTCAATTGACCTTTTATTTGATATCAAAAAAGGGGCTGGCCCCTAAAATTAGGAAACTAAAGGGCTCTAAAATGTTTCATCTGTAGCTCTTTACTGAGGGAAATTTAATGAAAGGCTATAGAAGCAAATATGTTTATCTTACAGTTCTGTATCCAAGTAATGTGATGATTTTTTCATGTGTTATGGAATAAGGATTTTTTAGGGGTCAAGGGTCCACAAACTATGACCAGCTATATCTCACCAAGGAAAATGTTTTGAAATGCAGTGTAGAAGAAAAGATACTCAAAATGATGTACTTTACAAAATGCAATCTTCAAAATTTGGTTCAGCGGCTCCAATAAGGAGGTAAGGGACTGGCCCCTAAAAGTTTTTTTTCTCAGATATCTCAAGAACGGTGACGAATTTCTAAACCCTTGTTGAACAAAGCTCTTATCCCTGAAACAAAATAGTATATGGCCCTTAGAATGTAGACCCCGTTTTTCTATTCTAAATCATGTTTAGCAAAATCAAGATCTAACATATATCTCAAATTCTAAAATCAGACGGAAGACCTCCTCGTTGCTCGCAACGAGATCGTGTCTAGTTATTATTATTTTTTTTTTCCACAAATTTTGTGCACGCGATATCTCGAAAACTATTCGGCCGATTTCGACCATTTTTTCACAGATGATTGCCAGAGGTCATAATTCTAGAAGTTTTTTGAAATTTTGAAATCGGCACTTCCGGTTCCGATTTACGGTCGATTTTGTAAGTTTTTACGACCCCTTTTGTGCAGACATAAACTCAGAGACTATCAGAGATATAATTATGAAATTTTCAGGATAGGTAGACCATAGATTGTAGTTGTGCACAAAGTAGTTTTTAGGCGCCAGTGGCGCCATTCCTTTGAGCTCGCCTAAGCTCGAAAATTAAGTACGAATTTTTCATCAAATTTTTCATACATTTTGATCTGTATCTTTTTATCAGTTAATATTTTGATAAGACATGTATAACAAAAGTAGTAGATGATTAAAAGTTCTTTCCAACAAAATCAAGAAAAAGGGGCTGGCCCCTTTATTGAGGGGCCAAGACACCTGTAAACTCTGTTACAAATAACTTAAAAACGATTAAGATTTTGTAATGCTTTATAGAAGCAAAGTTGTTGATCGTCACAATATCTGTCAGGAAAAATTATTGCCACGCCCATTTGTTACGTAATTAGGGATTTTTAGGGGCCAAAGTACTGAAACTTTGACGCAATATAGCTAGAGAAGGAGACATATCTTGTTAAGCATTGTAGAAGAGAAAATGCTTGCATTGATGATTCTCATCGATTCCATCAATGAAAATACCAATTTCTGTCCCCTTTTGGGGATCTAGAGGGCTGGCCCCTTAAATATTCAAACATTTGTATGTCAAAAATGATAAACAATTTTAAATAGACTTTAGAACAAAAAATGTTAGAATTTGTAAGACCTTTCGATTGAATTCAAGAAAAGGGGGCTGGCCCCTTAAATTAGGGGCCAAGACACTCGAAAACTCTATTTCAGATAACTTAAAAATGATAACGATTTCTTAATAGCATAATAGAAGCAAAGTTGTTGATCGTAACAATATCTTTCAGGAAAAATCATTGCCACGCCCATTAATACGTAATTAGGGATTTTTAGGGGCCAAAGTACTTAAACTTTGACACAATATATCTAAAGAAGGAGACATATTTTGTTAAGCTTTGTAAAAGAGAAAATGCTTGCGTTGATGATTCTAATCGATTCCATCAATCAAAACACCAATATATGTCCCCATTAAGGATCTAGAGGGCTGGCCCCTAAAATATTCAATCATTTGTATCTCAAAAATGATCAAGAATTTTAGATACGTGTAATAACAAAAATGTTAGAATTTGTGAGAACTTTCGACTGAATTCAAGAAAAAGGGGCTGGACCCTTAAATTAGGGGCCAAGCCACTCGTAAAGTCTTTTCACATACCTTAAAAATAATCAAGATTTTGTAATGCATTACAAAAACAAAGTTTTTGATCATAATAATATCAGTTTGTAAAACTCATTGCCACACCCATTGATGACGTAATTATGGATTTTAGGGGACTAAACTCTTAAATCTTTAATACGCAAAATGTGAAAAAGCAAAACACTTTGTTATGCAATTGAAGGGATATTGACAATCGTATACATTATCTGAATGGGAGTGTTTGAGATGGAATTCAGAAATTTCATTGATATTTTAATCGTATCGTTTAAAAATTGAACGGAAGACCTACTCGTTACTCGTAACGAGATCGTATCTAGTTATTATTATTTTTTTCCACACATTTTTATGCACGCGATATCTCGAAAACTATTCGACCGATTTCGACCATTTTTTCACAGATGATTGCCAGTGGTCATAATTCTAGAAGTTTTTTGAAATTTTAAAATTGTCACTTCCGGTTCCGATTTACGGCCGATTTTGTAATTTTTTTCGACCCATTTTGTGCAGACATAAACTCAGGGACTATTAGAGATATAATTATGAACTTTTCAGGATAGGTAGATCATAGTTTGAAGTTGTGCACAAAGCAGTTTTTTTTACGCCAGTGGCGCCATTTCTTTGAGCTCGCCTAGGCTCGAAAATTAAGTACGAATTTTGCATCAAAATTTTCATACATTTTTATCTGTATCTTTTTATCAGTTAATATTTTGATAAGACATATATTACAAAAGTAGAAGATAATCAAAAGTTCTTTCCAACAAATTCCAGAAAAAGGGGCTGGCCCCATTAAGGGTATAGAGGACTGGCCCCTAAAATATTAAAACATTTGTATCTCAACAATTATAAACAATTTTAAATAGGTGTAAGAACAAAACATGTTAGAATTCGTGAGACCTTTTGATTGAATTCAAGAAAAAGGGGCTGGCCCCTTCAATTAGGGGCCAAGAGACTCGTAAACTCTATTACAGATAACTTAAAAATGATAAAGATTTTGTAATGCATTATAGAAGCAAAGTTGTTGATCATAACAATATATATCAGGAAAAATCATTGCCACGCCCATTTATTACGTAAAAAGGGATTTTTAGGGGCCAAAGTACTTAAACTTTGACGCAATATATCTAGAAAAGGAGACATATTTTGTTAAGCATCGTAGAAGAGGAAATGTTTGCATTGATGAATTTAATCGATTCCATTAATCAAAACACCAATGTTTGTCCCCATTAAGGATTTAGAGGGCTGGCCCCTAAAATATTCAATCATTTGTATCTAAAGAACAAACAACAATTCTAGATAAGTGTAAGAACAAAAATGTTAGTAGTCGTGGGACCTTTTTAATGAATTCAAGAAAAAAGGGCTGGTCCCTTAAATTAGGATCCAAGACACTCGTTAAGTCTATTACACATATCTTAAAAACGATCAAGATTTTGTAATGCATTATAGAAACAAAGTTGTTGGTCGTAACAATATCAGTTTGTGAAACTCATTTCCAAACCAATTGATGACGTAATTAGAGATTTTAGGGGGCTAAAATCTTAAACCTTAAATGTGCTGTATGTGAAAAAGCAAAACTCTTTGTTAAGCATTTCAAGGGATATTGACAATGGGATACATTATCTGAGAGGGAGTGGTTAAGAGGGGAATTCTAAATTTTCATTGATATTTTAATCGTATCGTTTAAAAATTGAACGGAAGACCTACTCGTTACTCGTAACGAGATCGTATCTATTTATTATTATTTTTTTCCCCAAATTTTGTGCACGCGATATCTCAAAAACTATTCGGCCGATTTCGACCATTTTTTCACATATGATTGCAAGTGGTCATAATTCTAGAAATTTTTTGAAATTTTGAAATCGTCACTTCCGGTTCCGATTTACGGCCGATTTTGTAAATTTTTACGACCAATTTTGTGCAGACATAAACTCAGAGACTCTCAGAGATATGAATATAAAATTTTCAGGATAGGTAGACCATAGTTTGAAGTTGTGCACAACGTAGTTTTTTGGCGCCAGTGGCGCCATCTTTTTGAGCTCGCTTAGGCTCGAAAATTGAGTACGAATTTTGCATCAAAATGTTCATATATTTTGATCTGTATCTTTTTATCAGTTAATATTTTGATCAAACATATATAGCAAAAGTGGTAGATAATCAACAAATCTGTCCAACAAAATCAAGAAAAAGGGGCTGGCCCCATTTTTTAAGGGCAAAGGCACTTGTAAACTCTGTTACAAATAACTTAAAAACGATAAAGATTTTGTTATGCATTATAGAAGCAAAGTTGTTGACCGTAACAATATCTATCGAGTAAAATCATTGCCACGCCCATTTATTACGTAATTAGGGATATTTATGAGCCAAAGTACTTAAACTTTGACGCAATATATCTAGAGAAGGAGACATATTTTGTTAAGCTTTGTAGAAGAGAAAATGCTTGCATTGATAATTCTAATCGATTCCATTAATCAAAACACCAATGTATGTCCCCATTAAGGATCTAGAGGACTGGCCCCTAAAATATTCAATCATCTGTATCTAAAAAATGAACAACAATTATAGATACGTATAAGAACAAAAATTGTTAGTATTTGTGAGACCTTTTGAATTAACTCAAGAAAAAGGAACTGGCCCCTTACATTAGGGGCCAAGACACTCGTAAAATCGTTTTCACATACCTTAAAAACGATCACGATTTTGTAATGTTTTACAGAAAAAAAGTTGTTGATCATAACAATATCAGTTTGTAAAACTCATTTCCAAACCAATTTAGGACGTAATTAGGAATTTTAGGGGACTAAAATCTTAAACGTTTAATGTGCTGTTTGTGAAAAAGTAAAACTCTTTGTTAAGCATTTCAAGGGATTTTGACAATCGTATGCATTATCTGAAAAGGAGTGGTTGAGGGGGAAATTTGAAATTTCATTTATATTTTAATCGTATCGTTTAAAAATTGAACGGAAGACCTACTCGTTACTCGTAACGAGATCGTATCTTGTTTAATATATCTTATCATATATACATGTACATAAAAAAACTTCCTCTGTGTGTTTGTTTTTATCGTTTTAAAATCAACATTTCAAAGTTTAGAATGTTATTTCAATTTACATGTAACGACAATCAGCACTGTAGATGTGATCTTATCATATATATGTACATATATAGTTTATGTACATGTATATATGATAAGATATATTAAATGCTGATTAATTTATTAATTAGACTGGTGATTTTTATGCGTGTTTTAATATCAATTTGTTTCGCACATTTCATTGTTTCATTGAATATGGTTTTCAGAGAATGGCTTAAGTCGGCAATCGTGTTTACCTAATATGTTTACATTTACTGAATTATTATTTTTAAAATAACGAAAGCAAGCTTTAGGAATATTGTCTAAACATTTGACACTAGAAAAATGCGCAGTTCGCAATTGAAGTTGATGTCTCTTTAAAAACGAATTTTTTGTTGTTGATACAATGTATTTATTAAAAATATGTGTAGTATGCAATTAAATAATAGAACAAAATGTATGTTTTAATTGTTAGTGTAAGCTGAATATGATAGATACGCTATTAGATCAATAAGATAAGACTTACAGTCAGTGAAAAAAATCTGTTATTTATTTAAAAAAAAACAGTGGTTTTAGAATGCTGTTTTAAAGTATAGAAATTGGAAATGATATAAATATAAGTATTAAAGTAATAAGGAATCATTCTTTGAATATTAGGAGTTGATAATTTCGGTCAGAGCGTGGTCAAATCTACCATAAAGCCCTTCGAGCTTTATTTGATTTGAACACATCTCGGCCAAAATCACATGAGACTAGTAATACTCACTGGATGAAATATCTGGTTTCAGCGCTGCGGAAACCCTTTGGAAACTCTGCGGAAACGTAAGGTTACTTTAAAATTCCGACAGGTTTCAGCACGGAAACTTCAAGTTTCATTAAGTTTCCGCAGTGCTGAAACTTAGGCTGTCCATGAATCCAAATGGTTTCCGCAACGGAAACTTACTGAAACTTGAAGTTTCTGCATAGTTTCAATCTCCATATATGTTTGGGATATATATTGTTTACAAATGGTTTCCGCGACGGAAACTTACTGAAACTTGAAGTTTCTGCATAGTTTCAACCTCCATATACAATTGGGAAACATATTGTTTACAAGAAGGTTTCCGCAACTGAAACTTACTGAAACTATTTATATATTTGCTTTCACAAAAGCTGAGCAAGGTTTCTACTTTATGTAAAAACGAAACAATTTCAAACAGTTCCAAATTTATTTTGTTCAAAAATCTGAAATTGTTTCCAATAATTAATAAAATACAGCCAAGATACAATAATTGAGAAACATCCATATGGCAATTCCCTTATTAGGGACTTTTATTTAAAAAATGATAAAATTGCACAAGAAAAAAAACTCCCATAGAAATCTTTACATTTGTATTTTTTTTCATCTCGATTAAATGCCTATCAAATCTCCCTTTAAAAATGCAACAAAGATCTTACTTTTTTGAAAATATGAATGCAATTTACAAAATAACTGCACGTACATGAATAAACAAAGAAAACTTCACTGTTACATGAACATGATACACTTGTCTCAATTTGTTTTGAACTACAATGAATATGTACACCATAAAATATTTTTGAAAAGTCTAAAGTATCCATTTAAAAAAAAAATAACTACAAGATAGTACTTGACTATAGAGGTATGACCCAGATTTGATTTGAACATGTCAATAAATTCCAAAATGAGGTCAAAGTGACCCACTTACAAGTTGGGATAAACCTTTTCTTTGTTAGTGATATAAATCTAATGTTTTACAATAGAACAGGATTTGATATCATTTTTTTGATAATCCATTAAGTCCAAAGTGAACTTTTCATTTCCACCCATGATGTACCAACTGATCAGATTTTAATATCATGAGCCTGTCAGTATTTAATAGATGACCCATAGGGAGATATGAAAAGCTTGTTGGCCAATAAAAAGCTAACAATGGAGCAGTCTGTCAAATCATGTGCAAAAATATGATGTACACATTTAATTAATTATGCTGATTGCAACACACTTCATTCCTGATGAATATTCTTCTTTACACACGGTTTACCTTCCTACATTTCACTACTTTTAATGACCTACATAAATATTTTTAAATCCAAGACATGAAGTAAAATATGCATTGTTTATATACGACAAGTATTACTACATGTACATGTACTTGCTTTTTGTAGCATGAATGTATAAAATACAAAGTATCACACAGATCATTCACCTTACAATTCTCATCAATACCAGCATTTTACTTATGATATAAAAGCTAATTCCAATTATATATTAGTTACATAACACAGATTAAAATAAAACCCACATTGAAACAACTTTCCATCCAAGTAATTCTGTTATATAAAAATTGTAATACATTAGGTATATGTTGTCTTCATATTTTTTCATATACGACATAATTGAATATTGTTTGGTGTATTTTATCATTTCTATGACCCATGCATTCATCTCCTAATGCAGTGTTTTTACATTTAAGATTGGTTTCTTAATTTTTCATATATTGCTGCAAATAAAAACTAAGTTATCAATAAATGTTTAAACAAAGAAAATGGAAAAAAAGTAGTTAACACTTATCAACTTGGAGGTGTGAGGATATATGTTACATGGAGTCTAATATCTTATGCAATATTTGCAAATATAACAAATTATTTAAGAAAATGAAAGTTAATATCTGCAAGGTCTATTCAATCATTTAATAAGTCAAAACCATGTGATTTTCTAAGATTCTAGCTTACAGACAGACATTGTAATATACTGGTATTTGATCATATAAAAAAAGTACTTTTATAGTTTATAGGTTTTTTGAAATGAGAATACTTTACAGTTAAAAAGTCTTGTTCTGCAGAGGTTTAGTCGGGTCGTAGAGATGTGTCCATTCGAATCAATAAGGAGTGTCCTTGGCTGTTGTTGATGTAACCCGAGTCGTAGTTTATGGAAATAGGCCTTTTTGGGGGACTTTTGAGCATTGTCCAGACCGGTGAAGCACTCATATGATCACATCATGGCTACAGCAGACTTAGTAGTTCTGGACAGTGGTAGCATTAACATTCTTTTTGCGATAAACTTGTTCCTTTCACTCGGCTGTACTTTATGTCTGTTCTATTTATCTTAAACATGAATAATAAAGTTTCATCTAGATTTTTAAACAATAAACATAAGTCATTCAGCCTAACATGTAATAAAAGCATTCTGAATAAAATTCTGAATACAGAAGCTACTATGCAGTTGCCAGTTGCTGTTTAAACTATATCATATAATGACTACAGTAGTATCTTGTCTAAAATGTTTCATTTTATGTTTGAAGCTATGTTTTTTTCCTTTTGATTCAATTATTGTTTGTTGAACAATGGACAAACTTATCAACAATAAGTGTGTTTCACCCCCCCCCCCCCAATCAACCTCCTTTTCAAGAACTTAGACCTGGATTTCCCAAAAATTACTACAGTAAATTATAAACATCCAACACATGTATAAGTTAATGGTGAAAATAATCAATTTCAAAGCAATACCTTGCGTTCACATCGTCCAGCTGGTCAAAATATTCACCCGAATCACCGAACAGAGGATGCAACTAATCACCGAAAACATTGACTTTGTATGCTGTCAATGCTGAAAAAGAAAAACGTGAAAGATTTCATTTTCCGGATTTAATTAATAATTTTTTTTCGTTACATTTAGAGTTTGTAAATTGTATAATGTGCGAAAGATTCATTGTTTGTCTTGTTTACCACCCAAGCATTCATATATTAGGGACGTTTATATAATTATATATGTGTATACCCTTGATAATCTTGATTATCATGCATATAAAGTTGGTTAATGGTTAACTTGGTCAAAACATATATTTAAAAGAGATACGGTAATAAAAATCAAAACGCCGAACCAAGTTTGAAAAAATGACGCCATCTTGATTTGATGGCGCGAGATCTCGTTTACAAATGAGAGATAAATTAGAGCCTTGAAAATGTTATTGGGAGTATCTATATTGTGAATTAAGTTACCTTGACATGAGTTCTTCGTTCCTGCATTATCTCCTTGTTGTAGAGGCTATTAATGCTTCTCAATTCTCCATTTTATAACAGCACCTTCTTGTCCATTTTAACCTTCGCTCGGAATCATAAAGTGCGCCAATACTGACCAATCAGAACCCGCTAAATCTTGGAAAAGTGCATCTTGGGATAGTTTAAAATGATCAATGTTTAATCAAAATTATCATTTTTTACCGAATAGTATACTTTTTACATGTATATTTATTTTAAATAAGAACTGTCGGAGTCAGTATTTCCTGGTTAAATACGACAAAGTATTGGCGTGTGTTTGTTACAATTGTATTTTTAACACGTGATTAACCAAAAAAAAAAATGGCCGACCGTTTGTTTACAAATGTCTTATGAAATTAAACAAGTTTTAATGATACATATGTATCAGATTTTGTCTTTAACTATATTTTATTTACATGTACTTATGATTTTGCCAAACTAAATATAATAGAGCCATATATAGTTTACTGACAAGTTAGTCTTGACTTCTCCAATTTTCACCGCGATTCTAAGCACATATTCTTATTCAAAATATAGAGGTGTGAAAATATTATGTTCATCACAGATCAGGTTCTGCATGAACACACAGAAATCACAAATATAATTAGATGCCGATCAATTAACGGGGTCCGGTTAACAGCGTTCACCCGTACGGTGAATTTACAACTACGATGAATTGATGGCAATTATTTTACAGTTACACATGTGCACTGATTGGTCATGCGATGAACAGTACGTTAAGAATACTTATGAAATTAAAATACAAACGCGTTAAACAAGCCGGGAAGTAAGACGTACACGTCGGACTGATATATTAACAAAATATGATTTTAATTATTTGGTATACTTTCTACATCAAATGTATACGAATGTATAATCAAATTTTAAAAATGGGATTAAAATCACGTGCACTACATGGCTAGTGCTGGATTTTAAACTGATTTTGTAATATAACGTATAACTTCAGTAAAATTATAAATAATGCTTATTATATCTTATAACAGAAACATGTGCATGTTTCATAAACATGTATCAATATCTGTGTTTACAGAACAGAAAGTAAATACAAAGTAAAGAAATGCACGAATCACATAGGCGTTGAACCGGGGGGGGGGGGGGGGGGCTTAGTGCAAAGTTAGACTTAACCAATAGGCATATAGCCCCCCCCCCCCCCCCACACACACACACACACTTTTTCTCGCCGGAAATGTAATTGTTCCTAAATTAAATTTACCTTGAAAGATTGAGAAGTTGGAGCAATAGGCATACTAGCCCCCCCCCCCCCCCCCCGCCCCCCCACGGATTAGGATTTTCATGATTTTGGGAATTAGGGTTTTTCCTCAATATTTCTGAGGATTAGTCTAGCCCCCCCCCCCCCCCACACTTTCAATTTGCTTCCGACGCCAGTGAAACATGATACAGTCATACATGCAGTAAAGTCTGAAATGCATGTAAATAATTAAACAATTATCATATTAAACTCAAACTCCAAGTGGGTTTTACTTGTTATTATCAACTGTAGAATTTTTAAAAAAATTTCCTGTGTACATGTGTTGGCGTGGTATTAAACAAGAAATGAATTAGCTCTAAACTTCAGGTTGTACGAATATTTGGTACGATTTGTAAAAATTTACAACGACTTTACCTTAATTTGTTTGCTTAATTAGTTACTGTACCTCAAGGTTCATTCAAATGATAACTAAATGATTTAAGAAGGAGTCTTACAAAATAGGTATATTAATTTATTTTACTAAATAATGATAATTTACTTATCTATTTTACTAACTCAGGTACACACAAATTGAAAAAAAATTCCCGCCGGGCTCCAGTTATAAACTCACGCTTCGTACTGTGTATATGTTATGTAACAGTCTTTTGTTCACTCCTGACAGAAAAAACCCTGCAATCCACACAGAATATACAGGAAAATCACGGAGGAGGTCACCTGGACAAAGAATGTATACACATGTATACACGTGCCCGAGTACCTAAGATTAATGATTTCATCATATGCATTAAACAAGATCAGACATCAGTTCTTCTTTTCAAATTCAATTAATTACTAAGTAAGGTTCTTAATCGCCTTATTTGCCACATTTGAAGATAGTTACATGTATACATATAGTTTCAGTCACGCTGAAACCTTACTATACATTTTAGTATGTACGGATTTATTATCATTATGCTAGAATTAAACTTAAACCTGTTGAAAATAAATGATATCACTATTAAACTCAAATCAATTTTAGTAATAGTTTCAGCAATACGTAAACCACTTAGAATCTTAACTTAAAGTTTCAGCAAAATAAAACCTAGCGGAAATGTTCTGAAACTGATTGGTATTTCCATAATAATTTACACAACTTTTCACATGATTCAAATTTAGTTTCCGCATTGCGGAAACCATCAGGAATCTTAACTTAAAGTTTCAGCATACTGAAACCTAGCGGAAATGTTCTGAAACTGATTGATATTTCCATAATAATTTACACAACTATTCACACGATTCAAATTTAGTTTCCGCATTGCGGAAACCATCAGGAATCTAAGACTAAAGTATCTGCTGACTGAAACCTAACGGATACTTGCTGAATCGATATAATGGTTTCCGCATTGCGGAAACTATACATGAAACTTCAACTTCAAGTTTCAGCAAGGTTTCCATATAGTTCCAGTTTTGCTGAAACTTGATTTTTCATCCAGTGACTCAAATACTTATTCCGTATTCTTAAATTAATTCTATTCCAAACCGGTATTCTTTTTAAAGTATGGCATAATCCTCCGGTTTGGTGATGAAATGAAATGAAAACTGCAGATATATATCAATAAATCAGCATGCTCATTGATTGATAGCATTAATTTAACAAATTTTGGGAATTTTGCGCAGAAACCCGTCGAAACAAATCTGTATATCCTGCATGGCATTTTTTGTGAAAATATATATAGCAGTTCTTAAATATTGTGTTTCTATCAATGTAGGAATTCTAGCAAAGCCGATAAAATAAGGTGTATTTTGGATTTGTTACATCTGTTACCATGGTTACAGCAACAGCTGTGACAATATGTCCCTCCTCTTTTGTTTTTACGCCAGTTCACTTCATTTACCATTTCGCCGTTTAACGCCGATCAATTGATCGGCACTCTTCGTCGTACGCCAATATAGGGCAAATGAAAACCGCCCCGTTTAATTTGTTCCCCAAAACATGAAAATTGTTAGCACAAGTTGGATGAAAATATGTTATAACCGATTTTAAAAACCAAAATTACGAATTAAAACTTTCAAATAACGAATTCAAGAATTCGTTGTTTCAATTTTAATTTGTTAAAACAGATTTCAAAATTTAAAATAACGAATTCAGCGAATTTGAAATAACAGATTAAATTCGTAAAACGAATTCCTAAAATTTGTTATAACAAATTAAATTCGTTATAACGAATTCAACAATCCGTTATAACGATATAAATTCGTTTTAACAAATTCAAGAATTCGTTTTATCAAATTCAAAAATATTTTTGATAGGTCCTAAATGGGCTTCCGTAATCGACTAACGAAACTTGCTTTTTTTAAATTTTTACGTATAAGTTATTTTAAACGTTTACATATCTTCTTTGTATATTTCACATGCATCATCCGGTTTGTCTGTTATGTGAATTTTGTTATACGATACAGTTGATTTGAGAAATAATAACAATACCTACAGGACTTTTTAACATCTTAGAAGAATTTAAACACTTGTTTTAAATATTTGAAAGTAAATATATTTAGAATTTTGCTCAAGTATTTGAGATTATGATTTGTAATAATATATCAAGCTAAAATAAGATATTGTTATGACAAAACTAAGTACGAGCAAGATATTTTTTACCATTAAGCTCTGTTGACCAAATACTTTTTTAAAAATTATGGTCATTGTTTTATTTTGGATTGATGGTCTTGATATTGTATATGTTCCTTGAGTCCTAATGTCAGCTTTTGTGAATTTAGTGAAAGAATATTCAGACATATATTTACATGGTCAATTTAACGTCATTTAAAATGCAAACATCTAGCTAAGTTGAAATTTTAAAATTTAAAACATTACAGACACAGAGCAGTTTATCGACTTTATGTTTAGGCAAATGAGCAGAATATTGATTAGTCTCATTAAGTCTCATTGATGAATGAATTTTATAAAGCATTTTCAAAGTCATTTTGTTTTTATACATTTCTTAGCAATACTTCGCTATTGTTTACATGTACATTATGTTTTAATATAGCAGCGATGTTTACCTATTATACATTATACTTTTAATCCTTTAACAGTTTTACAATGTTCAACTTAAAAACAAATATTCATACAATAAGACTTTTAGTTGTTTAAACTCAATTTCATTAACATATATATTTTGCAAACAGTCTCTTACTGAATAATATTTTTCAATCCTTGAAAAATGGTTAGAATTTTAGTTATAAGGTTAATTAGAAAGCATAATGTTTGAAAGATTAGAAAGAATGACACTTACACATTAACATTAATAAAATATCCAGTTTTGATTCACAAATTCACGGGCATTTAATATAATTATCCAATTTAACTTTAAAATTTACATTAAATCTAGTGTCGAAATGATTTATTGTAAAATGATTAAACAGGTACGTAATTTAATTATTAAAGTCCAATTAAATTTAAATGATTTGAGTACGATTTTTTTTTTCGCTTTGACCTCGTGTTGAAAATTGAAAAAAATAAATAAATAGAAAAATAGATAATATGTTTTGTATTTTTAGATTGCTCAAAAATCTACATTTGTTTTTCTTATTTTTAAACCTATGATAAAAAGTTGGCTATTTTTTTTTTAATTAATTCACCAACCATTTGTTTTAATTGCTTTACTTGTATTTTCGTTGATATAATTGTTAATATTCCAGAAAAAACTGGATGGCTACAAGTTCCCAGTATACTCAACAGAAGTATGTCCCAGAAATCAGACAGAGTGGAACGAGAGGTCGTCTGCCATCAACTGTACCAAGGATAATGGATACTTGTGTTTTCCGAACAAAAAGTTAACCCAGCTGCTGGAATTTTGTCACAAAAACCGATTCATATGGATAGAGAAAGGTAAACCTTATTTGTAACTAAACAATAAAGCTGCTATATATGCTATGTTACGTAAAAAGTAGTTGTGCAAAATTGCCTAGCTATTATGCACGTCAAGTCCATCCAGACACTTGTGTAAGTAACGCAGCTTGAGAGAGAGAGAGAGAAAGAGAGAGAGAGAGAGAGAGAGAGAGAGAGAGAGAGGGGGGTGTTTGTGTGTGGGTGTATAAGAACAAATATAAAATGTTTTTTTAATAGCATAATAATAAAAAACTGATCATATCCACACAAGTGTTTCTTTTCATTTTTATCATTTTAAAAACAAAAATCTAACGACCCGACTTTATTGATATATAGCTGTGAGTAGATTGCTTTGGAAGTATAGTGAAATCAAAACTTATATGAGAGTTTTTTTGTGCAGACAGAAAAAAAAATTAAATTTGTTAAAAGCCAAGGTTCACCTCAGATAAGTTCAGTGGGGGTGGTGCCTATATTGAAAAAAAAATTGTGAAACCCCGACAGAAACATGCTCGCTTCTGTTTACATGCCTCAAACGGGGTCTTAAAGTGTTTTCAACAGAATTTTTCCAGTGATCTAAAAATATCGTATTTATATGTACTTATAAAACAAAAACAAATTGTCCATCGGTGAAATGAATATAAATGCATGAATAACCGCGTGCGACATGGGCAAACTCTTTCGTTTGGTTGAACAATTTTTTGACGGGATTTATTGAAAATATCGTGATATTTGTGCATTATACGATTATCCAACCGTAATCAAATACTTCTGCAACATTGCAACATACGCTTGTAAAATTTTCCAATCAGCTGCTAAATTAAAGTGCACAAAAGCTGTGCATGTACCAGACTTGTCTGTAATTGTTTCTCAGTTTGTTTCGGCCCGTGAAATTTCTCAAAGACATATGATAACTAATGATTAAAATCGTGGATGCAATGTTTGATTTTATTTAACAATTTATTCTCAACTATTAACAAACATCGTTGCTAATTAACGACGTTTTCATGGATGCATGATCTGCGCCACGTGATCTTGACAGAAAATAAGTTATCAGCGCGTTTGGTGTGGTACATGAACCATAGCGTTTCATCGTCACAGTATGCACCAAAAGACACATGTTAAGAGCCATTCTCTGTAAGCAACACTCGTATAGGAGGTTCGGCACGCATTGTCACCAATTTTTCTCAAATTTAAATATGATGCATATTATCATATACCTATCATAAAAACACCAACAGTTGGTTGCTAGGCACCTATGTTACCATGGATACATATACCCATCATTCTTAGCACACAATGGTCTTGATTTTTACTGAAGAACACACTTTTTCAGCTTAAATATTTATTTTAATTTGATTAGTTTGTGATAATTCTTCATCAAACTCTCAAAGCATCACCTCTTAGGGACGTTGTTTACGCAGGGTTTGACTTCTCAATTCTGGATTGTTAAAAAGTTCAATTTCATAAGTGAAATTGGTTTTAAATTCAAAAAGTATTTAGGAAATGAATTATTATTGACATAACTATCGATATTTTTACTAAATTATGGAATTAGGCTCTGACAAAGTTTGACTTTTAGCAAAACAGAGGAAATTCGAACTAAATTTTTCAGATTTTGTTTTCCACTGAAATATTTTTGGTAGTACAAAAGTATGTAAAGTTAAGCTTTTATTTGTTAGTCAACATGATTTTGCATATTTTCTGTTGGTTTTATCTTGCTTTTTCGCTTAGATAATCGTATGGCACACACTACAAAAATATTGAAAAATGCTTAAAAATGATAAAAAATACCATATCTCAAAATTTTGATCATTGACCTCACATGAATTTAATGCCAACAGAGAAAGATCACTGACCTACTTTTTTGAAAGTGAGGAATAACACTACCATGTAAGGTCTATAACACACAATAGTTGGTTTTTCATTGTCATCAGTATTTTTTTTTTCATTCTGAGTAAACGTCATCCTTAACTATTGAATAAAACATTAATCAAATCAAAGTATTTATTTTTCTTTATTGTACCAGGGCTTAAAAGAACTTGGTTAACGATTTTGTAAAAAACCTAGAAATGAGGCATTTTTGGTGATGCCCTGTAAATTCGTGTAGACAGGTTGATGCAAACCGACAGCAATTCTGAACTGACTAGGTCCTCTTTTATCAGAAACAATCAAAATATGATGGAGAAGTTACCTCAAAATTGATGTTTCCATGGAAACAAAAGTGTATATTTTACAACTTTAAAAACTCATAAAAACCTTACTATGATCCATTAATATGTGTAAATTATGACCTTTTGAGAAAAAAAAATATATGTGAATATTTACATATGCAATAAATTGAGAGTGTTTGTGATATTGGTTTACAAATTATAGAATCTAGGTAAGATATATTAACAATCGTTACCATTGAAACATGATAAACAATTTCATTCAATTCTATGTATGATAGAAAGTTTATGTCGTTGTATCTCATTTCATTATGTAACGATTACCAAATCTTGATGAACAAAAAGGAGAACATATTTTATCAAACTTATGTTTTTGAGTTCATCTGAGCTGAAAGCTTTTTGGAGGGCATCCGTCTCTGTCTGTCCGTCCATCTGTGAACTTTCGACATTTTAGCTTTTTCTCCAGAACCATTAAGTCAATTCTAACCAAACTTAGCACAAATCATATTAATTATATAATTATGATTCCTAGGAGTAGGGTGAGCTTATAATCAGAGGGGTGAATTTTTACATAGAAACAAATTCAAAATGTTCTTCTTCTCGAAAAAAAATAATTGACATTTAAAATGAGAATATGCGCAGAAAATTGTAAAGATCTTTTCTAAACAAGAATTACTTTATTAACTTTACTAACATGTCAAGATACAGTGTTCTTATTTTATCAGAATTATGGCTACAGTTGATTAGGTGAGGCCTCTTGTTTGCTTAATTGATGTAGTTACGGCATAACATTAACTTATTTCATAATACTGATAGTTCATATCACATGCCAGTCATTTCTTTAAAAGGAATAGTTTGTTTCTGTACTGTTTACCGACAACATTACAATTACATCGCCTTTGAACTTATGAACACATATCGCACGGAATCCCAATTCCGATTCAGATAAACGTGTGCTAGCCTGGTTCCCTAAGCTACCCATTACGCACAGGAACCAGGCTAGCTCATGCGCAGAATGAATTTTCCCCATTGCATCCGGTTAAACCTCACTTATATATTTTATGCGTGGACCTCAGGGTCCACGCAAAAAGTACTTCTAATCATAAATGTGCTGGTCAGAATCCCTATTGTTGTAGTTTCCATTTCTCCAACGCTTAAAATGCCAATTCACTCACTCAAACAACTTGAATTGTTTATTCATGGATGAACCCATATGCTTATAACCATGCAGTTTGAAGAAAAATTAAAAGAATTCTTAAATTTATCTGCAAACTGTTACTCAGCATACAAGGTTATTTTTCACTTACCAAATATACACTTTTAATACCAAATAAGTCCTTGTAATAGAACTGTATTTAAAACACTCTATTACCCTTATGTCAAAGTATTTGCATTGTTGTTAATTTCATTCCATATTTCCTGTTTAACCGTAATCAAGGATCAGGAATTTTTAAAATTATCTTCTTTAAAACTTCACAATCTATATTATACAAGTACCCGATATGATGTTATAACTATTAATTTACATGCTTTATTTACAAAAATACAATTCCTGCAATTTACCAATGCAGAGCATTTTTAAAACATGTTCATCCAAATAGCAAGTTTGTATTTAAAGTTATGGTTACATTTCTAATGCATTGTTCATTCCTCTTATTGTTTCACACCATTAACATGTTTGGCGTAATCAGAATGGCTCATTTAAAATAGTGAACTCAGCAAAGGAGTTATGCATGAAATATAATTTCTCAGCAAAAAAAAATATTACTTTCATCAAGTAAGCTATAAATTCATTACTTATACCAAATGTCATAAAATTTGATGCTGATTTCAAAAGTTCATAATAATTATAAATCTTATGGTATGTGAACTTCAGTAGATAATAAAAGTAAATTAAGGTAACTCCTATCATAATACAATGGACCCCACAACACATTTTAATAAAAATGATTTTTAAGTGTTTTCCTGGGTAGGCCGAATTCATTTTCAAATTTTAGTTCTCTCTATGAAATTTGTAATTCTAAGTACAACAAGGGAAGTGACCCTGGCTCCCGACACCCCTATATAACAGTGCATGTAATATGGCAACATTTTTATACTCAGATTTTTGAAGAAATAAAAAGTTAAAAGATCCGCGAATCCGATATCTACAGTCCTATTCCTATATTCCAATGACAATTACTGGCATAAAGACCAGTAAACACAAGCCAATTTAAAACAATACCCATCAATACATAACCTACATGCATTTTTATTCATTGATGTGAGTATGCTTGGAAAAATAATCCCCTCAAACAGTATAATATTAAGTTTGGTAACATGTTTCAACTTTCTTAATAGCTACCAGGAAACTTATAAGAAAGTAACAACATTCTCTACTCCAAAAAGTTAGAAACTACCTCTGACTGTTGATTGTATCCCCTACATATATGAATGCATTCTTCATAAATGTACATGCAACAGACAGTTGTAATACATGTATTTTACACTGGATGAAATATCTGGTTTCAGCGCTGCGGAAACCCTTTGGAAACTCTGCGGAAACTTAAGGTTACTTTAAGTTTCCTACAGGTTTAAGCACGGAAACTTCAAGTTTCATTAAGTTTCCGCAGTGCTGAAACTTAGGCTGTCCATGAATCCAAATGGTTTCCGCAACGGAAACTTACTGAAACTTGAAGTTTCTGCATAGTTTTAATCTCCATATACGTTTGGGATACATATTGTTTACAAATGGTTTCCGTGACGGAAACTTACTGAAATTTGAAGTTTCTGCATAGTTTCAACCTCCATATACAATTGGGATACATATTGTTTACAAAGGGTTTCCGCAACTGAAACTTAATGAAACTTTTTATATTTTTGCTTTCACAAACGCTGAGCAAGGTTTCTACTTTATGTAAAAACAAAACAATTTCAAACAGTTCCAAATTTATTTTGTTCAAAAATCTGAAATTGTTTCCAATAATAAATAAAGTACAGCCAAGATACAATAATTGAGAAACATCCATATGGCAATTCCCTTATTAGGGACTTTTATTTAAAACATGATAAAATTGCACAAGAAACAAAACTGCCATAGAAATCTTTACATTTGTATTTTTTTATCTCGATTAAATGCCTATCAAATCTCCCTTTAAAAATGCAACAACGGTCTTACTTTTTTAAAAATATAAATGCAATTTACAAAATAACTGCATGTACATGAATAAACAAAGAAAACTTCACTGTTACTTGAACACGATACACTTGTCTCAATTTGTTTTGAACTACAATGAATATGTACACCATCAAATACTTTTGAAAAGTCTACAGTATCCATCTTTAAAAAAAAAAATACACTACAAGATAGTAATTGACTATAGAGGTATGACCCAGATTTGATTTGAATATGTATGTCAATAAATTCCAAAATGAGGTCAAAGTGACCCACTTACAAGTTGGGATAAACCTTTTCTTTGTTAGTAATATAATCTAATGGTTTACATGGAACAGGATTTGATATCATTTTTTTGATGATCCATTATGTCTAAAGTGAACTTCTCATTTCCACCCATGATGTACCAACTGATCAGATTTTAATATCATAAGCTTGTCAGTATTCAATAGATGACCCAGAGGGATATATGAAAAGCTTGTTGGCCAATAAAAAGCTAACAATGGAGCAGTCTGTCAAATCATGTGAAAAAATATGATGTACACATTTAATTAAGGTCTTCCGTTTCCAACGGAAGACCTTATAGTTTTCGTACGATTTCTTATTAAGGTCTTCCGTTTCCAACGGAAGACCTTATAGTTTTCGTACTGTTTCTTATTAAGGTCTTCCGTCTTCAGCGGAAGACCTTACTGTTTTTCTACGCGTTCTCATTCTTCTATATTATTATTTTTCTTCTTGGTAGTCACCCTTAATTTCTCAGTCATTTCTCAATCGATTTTAATGATTTTTACAGGGATGATGTCTTAGGTGAATATCTCTTTGCATCTTACTTCCTGTCTGAAAATTCACATCCGCTTCTGAATTATCTCCCTTTTTCATGTATTTTGGAACATGATATTGTTCACGCATCTCCTCAAAAACTGTTATAGTTAGGGACTTGAAATTTATATGCAAGATAGAGTGGTTATGGTAGATTTGCTTGCTTGTTTTAGATTTGACCAGAAGTCATCATCCTTGAAGCTCGACCGGAACTGAAAATGTTGATGTTAAATTTTTTGACAATTTTTACGAAATTTGAGATTTGATCACGAATATCTTTCTTCTAATCAATATTTTGCTAACACATGTAGAGCATCAAAAATTAATCTATAAAAGATCTTTCAACTGACACCAAGCAAAAGGGGCTGACCCGTCATATAAGGGGCCAAGAGGGGTCTAAAGTCTTTTATCTATATCTCTTTAATGAAAAATATTTTGTAATGTATTATAGAAGCAAAAATGTGTATCTTCCAGTTATCTACCTATATATGTTAAGAGTTTTCTGATATGTTACATAATTTGGATTTTAAAGGGGCTAGAAGTCCAATATTTTGATCATTTATTTCTTAAAAAGGAGAAATATTTTGAAATGCATTATAGAAGAGAAGATACTCAGAATAATATTCGTAATAATATTTAACCACCAAAGTTTCGTTTAATGGTCCTTATAAGGAGATAAAGAGTCGGCCCCTAAAACAATCTTTCCCTAATATCTCAAAAACAGTAACACATTTCTAAACACTTGTTAAACAAAATGTGTTTAATATTAAGGGACCTTTCATTGATATCAAGAAAAAGGGGCTAGCCCCTCAAATTACATGATAAGAGGGATCTAAATGTTTCAATCAAAGCTCTTATACATATATCAGAAACAAAACAAGGGCGAGAAGTCCAATACATTTCTGATTTATTTGTAAAAGAAAAAGAGGATATAGAAATTGAAGAAAAGAGTCTGTTTAAAATCAAAGGATTTTTCATTCTATTTCCAAATCATGTTTAGCTGGTGAATAGCAAAATAAAGGTCAAGCATGTATCTCAAACTCTAGTGATATTGGGAATTTAGTATTTTCCGTTTAATATAGAAGTCACCGACCATCCCCCCCCCCCCTCACCCTTCATCAAATCATTTAGTTTTTCTGGCCCGATTTTACTTGATCTTTGATCTCGGACCTTTAATTTCAACTTAGTACCATTCTAGATTACCGCACTAATTACCAGACCAATTCGTTCATTATTAACAGAGTTATGAACTTTTTGGCATTTGAGTTTTAATTTTCGTGTTTGACATGTACTGTAGAAAAAAATTCTAACTCCCGAGCCCTTCACTCAATCCTCATGAAATTTTGTGCAAATGTACCTCGGACCTAATTCTGTTTTTCTGCCAAATTTGCACCGGGTTGAACAATTAAGAAGAAATTTCCGATATCAAGCCGCGAGTATAGCCTGTACGGGGACTTAAAATTTACACAGTGCAAGGGATGTAAGCAGCCGCGTAATATTTCTGTTGCATGTATATTTCTTGTTTTCCGTTTAGTCTGTATCTACGATAGCGTGTGAACTACTTATGAATGTTAGAACTGTGGAAATTACTGTCATCAATTTTTTTATGAATAAATTTACGTGTTACTGATTTCGTTATTTCTATATTTATAAGAATGTTATCAATCCTATTGATATAAAACAGTCAAACATAATAGTAAACGACACAAAAAAATCACTACTCTGAAATACATGTGTAAAATGCATCAGTCATTGTTTTAGGACTTCCCCTAATTGTCGTTAACCGAATCCGAGATCCACACCTCAAAATTCTACTTTCGATTTATTTACGACGAAAATCAAGCTCGGGTCTTTTCACCCCCCTCCAGACACAAACACGCATCAACATTTCAAATGACCTCGCACTGTGACCAAACCTGAGTAGTGAGACATCTTACACGTTGTTTTTCATCTCATACAAAAATTCAGCTCCTGTCCCGGGCGGAAACGCCCCAAATTCAAAGAGAAAATCGGGAATTATTTCGCGTCAGCCATGTTTTGACGCGAACCTTCGATGAAATACTGTTATGACACCTGCAAAGGCCGTGTGGAGCCAAGATTTGTTCTTTCTCTCTATTTCCTTCTCTCCATTTTTTTTTTGACTTTCTAACTAAGATATTCAAAATAAAGGGGTTGTTGGACTGAAGTACAAGTTGAAAACACTCGTACATTAAGATTTTGACAAAAACATTCTTTAATTATTAGGGTCTTCCGTCTTCAGCGGATGACTCTTCTATTATTCTATTGTTTCTTTTTCTCTTTTCTTATAATTAAGGTCTTCCGTTTCCAACGGAAAACCTTATTGTTATTGCTTTGTTCCATTTTTCCTTATTCTTCTATATTATTATTTTTTTTTCTTACAAATTTTGTGCACGCAAGATCTCGAAAACTACTCAATTGATTTTTATGAAACTTGTCGATCTAATAGATAACGATGTGAACCGTATTGCAAATTTTTTTTATTGATGACGTCACTTCAGGTTTTGAGATATAGTCGTTTTGTCGATTTTCAGAGAGGTATTTTTTCGGCAGTACTCCTTTTAAACTATAGCACACATGCACTTAAAATTTTCAGTGATGGTAGACAGAAGATTGAAATTGTGCATAAAGGTTTAAAATCATTTCGATCGCAAAAAGCGCCGAAGCTCGCCTGGACCCAAAAATTGAGATTAAACAAATATCATAATTTTTTCTGGTTTTCTTTGTTTATCCCTTTTCTGAATAATATTTTGTTAAAACATATAATCATATAATGTTAATTTCTTTTATATTTATAAGACCTTTTATTTGATATCAAGACAAAGGGGCTGGCCCCTAAAATTAGGGGACCAAAGGGCTCTCAAGTCTTTCAATTATAGCCCCTTTACTGACATAAATTTTGTGAAAGATTATAGAAGCAAATATGTTTTTCTTACAGTTATGTATCCAAGCAGTGTCATGATTTTATAATGTGGTACGTAATTAAGGTTTTTAAGGGGTCAAAAATCCAAAACTTTGATCACCGATATCTCAGAAAGGAAAAATATATTTTGAAATGCAGTATAGAAGAAAAGATACTCAAAATGATCTACTAAACAATATGGATTCTTCAAAATTTCGTTAAACGACCCCAATAAGGAGATAAGGGATCGGCCCCTAAAACGCTCTTTCTGAGATATCTCAAGAATGGTAACAAATTTCTATACACTTGTTGAACAAAATATCTTTAAAAGTAAATGACTTTTCATTTGATACGAGGAAAAAGAGGCTGCCCCTCGAATTAGAGATCTAAATGTTTTCAACCAAAGCTCATACATCTAAAACAAAATAGTATCTGGCCCTTAGAATGTAGACCTTTGTCTTATATGTTAAATCACATTTACCCGTTAAATAGCAAAACCAAGGTCGTACATGTATTTCATGTTCTAAAACACACGGAAGACCTCCTCGTTGCTCGCAACGAGATCGTGTCTAGTTATTATTATTATTTTTTTCCACGAATTTTGTGCACGCGATTTCTCGAAAACTATTCGGCCGATTTCGACCATTTTTTCTCAGATGATTGCCAGTGGTCATAATTCTAGAAGTTTTTTGAAATTTTGAAATCGGCACTTCCGGTTCCGATTTACGGCCGATTTTGTAAGTTTTTACGACTAATTTTGTGCAGACATAAACTCAGAGACTATCAGAGATAGGAATATGAAATTTTCAGGATAGGTAGACTATAGGTTGAAGTTGTGCACAATGTAGTTTTTTTGCGCCAGTGGCGCCATTTCTATGAGCTCGCATAGGCTCGAAAATTGGGTACGAATTTCGAATCAAATTTTTCATACGTTTTCATCTGTATCTTTTTATGAGTTGATATTTTGTTAAAACATATATAACAAAAGTGGTAGATAATCAAAAGTTCTTTTCAACAAAATCAAGAAATAGGGGCTGGCCCCTTAAATTAGGGGCCAAGACAGTCATAAACTCTATTACGAATAACTTAAAAACGATAAAGATTTTGTAATGCATTATAGAAGCAAAGTTGTTGATCGTACCAATATCTATTTGAAAAAATCATTGACACGCCCATTTATTACGTAATTAGGGATTTTTAGGGGCCAAAGTACTTAAACTTTGACGAAAAATAACTAGAGAAGTATACATATTTTGTTAGACATCATAGAAGAGAAAATGTTTGAATAAATGATTTAAATTGATTCCAGTTATCAAAACACGATTTTCTGTCCCCATTAAGGATCTAGAGGGCTGGCCCCTAAAATATTCAATCATTTGTATCTCAAAAATGATCAACAATTTCACATGGGTGTAAGAACAAAAAATATTTGTATTCTTAAGACCTTTTCACACAAATCAAGAAAAAGGGGCTGGCCCCTTTTTTTAGGGGCCAAGGCCTTCGTAAACTCTATTACAAGTAACTTAAAAACGATTAAGATTTTGTAATGCATTATAGAAGCAAAGTTGTTGATCGTACCAATATCTATTTGAAAAAATCATTGACACGCCCATTTATTACGTAATTAGGGATTTTTAGGGGCCAAAGTACTTAAACTTTGACGAAAAATAACTAGAGAAGTATACATATTTTGTTAGACATCATAGAAGAGAAAATGTTTGAAAAAATGATTTAAATTGATTCCACTTATCAAAAGACGAATTTCTGTCCCCATTAAGGATCTAGAGGGCTGGCCCCTAAAATATTCAATCATTTGTATCTCAAAAGTGATCAACAATTTTAGATGGATGTAAGAACAAAAAATGTTAGTATTCATGAGACCTTTCGTATAAAATCAAGAAAAAGGGGCTGGCCCCTAAAATTAGGGGCCAATAGACTCCTAAACTCTATTACTCATACCTTAAAAATGATCAAGATTTTGTAATGCATTATAGAAGCAAAGTTGTTGATAGCAGCAATATCTGTTTGTAAAACTCATTTCCAAACCCATTGATGACGTAATTAGAGATTTTAGGGGACTAAAATATTAAATCTTTAATGTGCTGTATGTTAAAAAGCAAAACTCTTTGTTAAGCATTTTAAAGGATATTGACAATCGTATACATTATCTAAAAGGAGGTGGTTGAGGGAGAATTCTGAATTTTCATTGATATTTTAATCGAATCGTTTAAAAAACTAAACGGAAGACCTACTCGTTACTCGTAACGAGATCGTATCTAGTTATTATTATTATTATTATTTTTTTCCACAAATTTTGTGCACGAGATTTCTCGAAAACTATTCGACCGATTTCGACCATTTTTTCAGAGAAGATGAGTCTTGATGTAAACTTCATACGTTTTTGAGATTTTTCCTGTCGGCACTTCCGGTACCGATTTATCGGCCATTTTGTACATTTTTACGACCTATTTTGTGCAGAGCTGATCTCAGAAACTATCAGAGATATGACTATGAAATTTTCAGGATAGGTAGTCTATAGTCTGAAGTTGTGCACTATTATTTTGTTTTACGCCAGTGGCGCCATTTCTTGGAGCTCGCCTAGGCACGAAAATTGGGTACGAATTTTCATTCAAATTCTTCATACGCTTTCATCTGTATTTTTTTATCAGTTGATATTTTGTTAAGACATATATAACAAAAATAGTAGATAATTAAACGTTCTTTCCAACAAAATCAAGAAAAAGGGGCTGGCCCCTTAAATTAGGGGCCAAGACACTCGTAAACTCTATTGCAAATAACTTAAAAACGATCAAAATTTTGTAATGCAATATAGAAGCAAAGTTGTTGATTGTAGCAATATTTATCAGCTAAAATCATTTTCACACCCATTTATGACGTAATTAGGGATTTTAAGGGGCCAAAGTACTTAAACTTTGATGCAATATATCTAGAGAAGGAGACATATTTTGTTAGGCAATGTAGAAAAGAAAATGTTTGCATTGATGATTCTAATCAATTCCACTAATCAAAACTCCAAAGTATGTCCCCATTAAGGATCTATAGGGCTGGCCCCTAAAATATTCAATCATTTGTATCTCAAAAATGAACAACAATTTTAGATGGGTGTAAGAACAAAAAATGTTAGTATTCGTGAGAACTTTCGATTGAACTCAAGAAAAAGGGGCTGGCCCCTTAAATGAGGAGCCAAGACACTCGTAAACTATATTACAGATAACTTGAAAAGAAGCAAGATTTCAAATATCTTTGGTACTTAGCCTTTTTTACAAAATTGATACCAGCGAGATTTTAGTCACTGTAAGTGATTGAGACACAAACTTTTATAAATGATAGACAATCGATTGAAGATATATTTAACGGGTTTTCTTTTGTCAACCGTCACTTCCGGTACTCACCAGAAGAGTTCAAACAATTCATTTTTTTCACAAGTTTAACTGATTATCTTTGGTGTTTCATCTGCTATGATTAACAGTAGTGTACACTAAACATATGTATAAAAAACCCTAGCTTTTATTTTCATAAACCTCTTTTGTTCGTCCGTTTTCGGTCTCGAGACAAAAAACCTAGATTCACCAAGATCGCAGATTTGGCAGAGAATATCGATATTTCATCGTATCATATGAAAACAAAATCGGACGGAAGACCTACTCGTTACTCGTAACGAGATCTAGTTAATTATGCTGATTGCAACACACTTCATTCCTGATGAATATTCTTCTTTACACACGGTTTACCTTCCTACATTTCACTACTTTACCTACATTAATATTTTTAAATCCAAGACATGAAGTAAAATATACATTGTTTATATATGTCAAGTATTACTACATGTACATGTACTTGCTTTTTGTAGCATGAAGGTATAAAGTACAAAGTATCACACAGATCATTCACCTTACAATTCTCATCAATACCAGCAGTTTACTTATGATATAAAAGCTAATTCCAATATTAGTTACATAACAAGATTAAAATAAAACCCACATGGAAACAACTTTCCATGCAAGTAATTTTGTTATAAAAAAATTGTAATACATGGGGTATATGTTGTCTTTATATATTTTCATATACGACATAATTGAATATTGTTTGGTGTATTTTATCATTTTTATGACCCATGCATTCATCTCCTAATGCAGTGTTTTTACATTGGTTTCTTAATTTTTCATATATTGCTGCAAATAAAAACTATTTAAAGTTATCAATAAATGTTTAAACAAAGAAAATGGAAAAAAAAGTAGGTAACACTTATCAACTTGGAGGTGTGAGGATATATGTTACATGGAGTCTAATATTTTATGCAATACATGTATTTGCAAATATAACAAATTATTTAAGAAAATGAACGTTAATATCTGCAAGGTCTAATCGATCATTTAATAAGTCAAAACCATGTGATTTTCTAAGATTCTAGCTTACAGACATACATTGTAATATACTGGTATTTGATTTGATCATATAAAAAAAGTACTTTTATAGTTTATAGGTTTTTTGAAATGAGAATACTTTACAGTTAAAAAGAAGTCTTGTTCTGCAGAGGTTTAGTTGGGTCGTAGAGATGTGTCCATTCGAATCAATAAGGAATGTCCTTGGCTGTTGTTGATGTAACCTGAGTCGTAGTTTATGGAAATAGGTCTTTTTGGGGGATTTTCGAGCATTGTCCAGACCAGTGAAGCACTCATATTATCACATCATGGTTACAGCAGACTTAGTAGTTCTGGACAGTGGTAGCATTAACATTCTTCTTCTTGCGATGAACTTGTTCCTTTCACTGGGCTGTACTTTATGTCTGTTCTATTTATCTTAAACAAGAATAATAAAGTTTCATTTAGATTTTTAAACAATAAACATTCAGCCTAACATGTAATAAAAGCATATTCTGAATAAAATTCTGAATACAGAAGCTACTATGCAGTTGCCAGTTGCTGTTTAAACTATGTCATATAATGACTACAGTAGTATCTGGGCTAAAATGTTTCATTTTATATTTGAAGCAATGCTATTTTCATTTTGATTCAATTATTGTTTGTTGGACAATGGACAAACTTATCACCACCCCCCCCCCCCCCAACCCCCAATCAACCTCCTTTTCAAGAACTTAGACCAGGTTTTCCACAAATTACTACAGTAAATTATAAACATCCAACACATCCAACACAATACCTTGCGTTCACATCGTCCAGCTGGTCAAAACATTCACCCGAATCACCGAACAGAGGATGCAACTAATCACCGGAAACATTGACTTTGTATGCTGTCAATGCTGAAAAAGAAAAACGTGAAAGATTTCATTTTCCGGATTTAATTAATAATTTTTTTTAATATTTACGTTACATTCAGAGTTTGTAAATTGTATAATGTGCGAAAGATTCATTGTTCGTCTTGTTTAACAACCAAGCATTCATATATTAGGGACGTTTATATAATTATATCTATATGTGTATACCCTGGATAATCTTGATTATCATGCATATAAAGTTGGTTAATGGTTAACTTGGTCAAAACGTATATTTTAAAGAGATACGGTAATAACACTTTAAATGCCGAACCAAGTTTGAAAAAATCACGCCATCTTGATTTGATGGCGCGAGATCTCGTTTACAAAGTAGAGATAAATTAGAGCCTTGAAAATGTTATTGGGAGTATCTATATTGTGAATTAAGTTACCTTGACATGAGTTCTTCGTTCCTGCATTATCTCATTGTTGTAGAGGCTATTAATGCTTCTCAATTCTTCATTTTACAACAGCACCTTCTTGTCCATTTTATCCTTCGCTCGGATTCATAAAGTGCACCAATACTGACCAATCAGAACCCGGTCATACTAAAACACGCCTGCCGACGCCTGCCGAGAGAAAACCACACGCCTGCCGTTTACCTGATGGATTATTTTAATATCTTCTTTGATATTTTATTTAACATAACTAAATTAAGTATCATAATAACAAAAAGTTGACTTTATATTGATTATTTAGCACAAAATTAGCAAAAATGTTCAATGTTGGTAAAGATAGATAACTCTAACGTAGAATTCATACGCCTGCCGAGGAAATCTAGACGCCTGCCGTTTATTTGATGGATTGTTTTACTGTTTTCTTTGATATTTTATTTCTTTAAACTAAATAGATGATAATAGAAATCAAAAGTTGGTTTTATATTAATTAATTAACACAAAATAAGTAAAAATCGGGTAAGCTGATAGCTCTTGTGAAGAAATCATACGCCTGCCAAGAAAATGTATACGCCTGCCGTTTATTTGATGAATTATTTTAATTGTTTCTTTGATATTCTAGTTTAGTTAGCTTAATAAACGATATTAGAAATAAAAACTCGACTTTAAATTCATCAATTAGCACAAAATTAGTGAAAATCGGGAAAGTAGATAACTCTTACGCAGAATGCATACGCCCGCCGAGAAGAAAACACGCCTGCCGCTTACCTGCTGGATGATTTTAATTTTTTAATTTATATTTTATGTTTTCTATCTTGATAAATGATCAGATTAATTAAAAATTTACCACATTTTTTAATTAACACAACATGAGAAAAAACCATGGGTAAATATAGGCGGAATCCATACGCCTACCGTTTACCTGAAGATGACTTACGTTAGTATTTTATTTTAGTGTACTAAATAGCAAGCATTTAGGGGAGTGAACGCGCACTTGCTACTGTTGCGAATGTGAAGGGGGGGGGGGGGGGGGTCTTGTAAGTCGGCTTGTGGTTTTTTTTATAGATAAAAAGGAAAAAAAATTGCAAAGGGCTTAAAAATAAAGGGAGAACTCTTATGTAGAAATCTTACGACTGTCGATTTAATATGCACGCTTGCCTTTTTATTTAAGTCATTTTTATTTGTATAAACTAATTTATGAATATATATAAACTTAACATTTTGCCTTATAATTATGTTCAGAACTTTACTTATTGCTGCTATTAATTCATCATATTATATGAAGTCGGGTGATACGAGTATTGATATAATATGTATGTCATCCCTTTTAAGTTTGACAAAGTTTTGTTTTCTATCAGAATTTAATATTTTGATTATTACGCCTGTCACTGAAGCTTTTTATGATAGAAATACAGGGTAAGATTTATCAACATGTCTATAGATACGAAACGCCCAAGGAATATACATGTGTACGCTTTTACGTTTGTCGAATACCTATATTATTGCATGATTTTTTAATTATTTTTTTTCTTCAGTCAAATGTGTATATGATCATACTGATAGAATAAGGATTAAATAAAATTTTCTGTGTTACAAAGAGGGATAATATTAATCAATATCATAACTTTTTGCCTAACGCAAAAATTGATAATCTTGTATTTTCAAACAATATTTCATATTTCATTTAACTTTACCAAGTAAACGAATAAAGACAAAACAATTAGATTTCAATGATATTAAAACGTAACACGAAACGTGTGCATCAAGTATATTTTTTTTTCAGGGGGGGGGGGTGGTCGAGGCAAATTGTTGGTGATTTCACTAGTATGTAAAACAATTTATTTTCCAAGGGAGGTGGGGACTCCATCACCCCCACTTCCGTAAGAAATTTGAGTTGAACACAGTATTTACAGTTTGACTCCATACGTATTTCTGAACTTAGTATAACAATGCATTAATTATATATATATTCACAATAGTATACTTTCCCTCTTATATCAGACACCACTTTTAGATCGAATGAATATTTTTATTATACGTAAAATACATATTTTAAGGGTTCTTCGAAACACTAGAGACCATCTTTAATCTTAAAATTCGAGCAGAGACATACAAAAGTCATGTATATGTATATAACAGTACATATGTCCCTGATTCGAGATTGTAATATATCATTAATTAATTGCAACAAAAGAATAAGGGTATAAACACACCAATACAGTATAACGATAACTATGTAAAAAGCTTTTTCAATAAATAAAAATAAAAGACATGGATCAATGATTAAATCAGCAGGCTTACAACTCAGTGTCTCGGTAGGCGTAAGCAGGGTAAGAACTCTTTGTCTTCTTTACATACTTTGAACATTTTTAATAATATTTTTTCATTAAACAGCGAATACAAAATAACCTTTTATTTCTTTGATCATGTATTCAGTAAAGAAACATAAAATATCCAAGAAAAAAATTATCTATCAGATAATCGGCAGGCGTGTACTCTTCTCGGCGGGCGTATGCATTCTGCGTAAGAGTTATCTGCTTTTCCGATTTTCACTAATTTTGTGTTAATTGATGAATTTAAAGTCAAGTTTTTATTTCTAATATCGTTTATTAAGCTAACTAAACTAAAATATCAAAGAAACAATTAAAATAATTCATCAAATAAACGGCAGGCGTATACATTTTCTTGGCAGGCGTATGATTTCTTCGCAAGAGCTATCAGCTTACCCGGTTTTTACTTATTTTGTGTTTATTAATTAATATAAAATCAACTTTTGATTTCTATTATCATCTATTTAGTTTAAAGAAATAAAATATCAAAGAAAAAGGTAAAATAATCCATCAAATAAACGGCAGGCGTCTAGATTTCCTCGGCAGGCGTATGAATTCTACGTTAGAGTTATCTATCTTTACCAACATTGAACATTTTTGCTAATTTTGTGCTAAATAATCAATATAAAGTCAACTATTTGTTTTTATGATACTTAATTTAGTTAAGTTAAATAAAATATCAAAGAAAATATTAAAATATTCCATCAGGTAAACGGCAGGCGTGTGGTTTTCTCTCGGCAGGCGTGTTTTCCCCGGCAGGCGTCGGCAGGCGTGTTTTAGTATGACCCATCAGAACCCGCTAAATCTTGGAAAAGTGCATCTTGGGATAGTTTAAAATGAATAATGTTTAACAAAATTATCATTTTTTACCGAATAGTATAACTTTTACATGTATATTTATTTTAAATAAGAACTGTCGGTGTCAGTATTTCCTGGTTAAATACGACAAAGTACAATTGTATTTGTAACACGTGATTAACAAAAAAAATGGCCGACCGTTTGTTTACAAATGTCTAATGAAATTAAACAAATTCTAATGAGACATATGTATCAGATTTTGTCTTTAACTATATTTTATTTACATGTACTGATGATTTTGCCAAACTAAATATGATAGAGCCATATATAGTTTACTGACAAGTTAGTCTTGACTTGTCCAATTTTCTCCGCGATTCTAAGCACGGTCATATTCTTATTCAAAATATAGAGGTGTGAAAATATTATGTTCATCACAGAGCAGGTTCTGCATGAACACACAGAAATCACAAATATAATTAGATGCCGATCAATTAACGGGGTCCGATTAACAGCGTTCACCCGTACGGTGAATTTACAACTACGATGAATTGATGGCAATTATTTTACAGTTACACATGTGCTCTGATTGGTCATACGATGAACAATACGTTAAGAATACTTATGAAATTAAAATACAAACGCATTAAACAAGCCGAGAAGTAAGACGTACACGTCGGACTGATATATAAACAAAATATGATTTTAATGATTTGGTTTACTTTCTACATCAAATTTATACGAATGTATAAACAAATTTTAAAAATGGGATTAAAATCACGTGCACCACATGGCTAGTGCTGGATTTTAAACTGATTTTGTAATATAACGTATAACTTCAGTAAAATTATAAATAATGCTTATTATATCTTATAACAGAAACATGTGCACAAAGTAAAGAAATGCACGAATCACATAGACGTCGAACCGGGGGGGGGGGGGGGGGGGGGCTTAGTGCAAAGTTAGACTTAACCATTAGGCACATAGCCCCCCCCCCCCACACTTTTTCTCGCCGGAATGTAATTGTTCCTAAATGTATCTTCAAAGATTGAGAAGTTGGAGTAATAGGCATTCTAGCAGCCCCCCCCCCCTCCCCCCGGTCACGGATTAGGAATTTCCTGATTTTGGGGGAAACAAATTGGGTAGGGAAATTTATTTTCGGAAGTATATAGTATAGGTATACACCCCCCCCCCCCCCCACGGATTCTTCAATATTTCTGAGAATTAGTCTAGCCCCCCCCCCCCCCCACTTTCAATTTGCTTTCGACGCCAGTGAATCATGATACAGTCATACATGTAGTAAAGTCTGAAATGCATGTAAATAATTAGACAATTATTATATTAGACTCAAACTCCAAGTGGGTTTTACTTGTTATTATCAACTGTAGAATTAAAAAAAAAATCCTGTGTACATGCGTTGGCGTGGTATTAAAAAAGAAATGAATTAGCTTTAAACTTCCAGGACTGAGGTTGTACGAATATTTGGTATGATTTGTAAAAAATTACGACTTTACCTTAATTTGTTTGCTTAATTGGTTACTGTACCTAAAGGTTCATTCAAATAATAGCTAAAGGATTTAAGAAGGAGTCTTACAAAATAGGTATATTATTTTATTGAGTGTATTAAGTAAAATATTTCTTCATACACTGTTTGCGATATATAACTAGCTAGATTTTTTTACTAAATAATTCTAATCTACTTATCAGTTTTACTAACTCAGGTACACACAAATTGAAAAAAAAACCTGTCGGGCTCCAGTTATAAACTCAAGTTCAAGTTCTTTATTCCAAGAGACAAATGTCTCATAGGTTATACATATGAACATATACATATTAAATAAACAGTAAGAAAAATAAAGTGTACATAATCAATTTGGATAATTCACATGGAGAGTTCGTTGCTTGTTGGCATAATATAGATATTTACCTAAATTACACAGTTCTTTAGTATTAGAGGTAGATAATAACTGTATAACTTTATAGACACTTGGTTTTCAGGAGTAGTATTTTTTAATATACTTATCTCTTAAACTACAAAGTGATGGACAAATAAGTAAAAAATGGAACTCATCTTCAATTACATTTAAGTTGCAAGATTCACATTTTCGACAATCACGTGTTAAATTTTCATACCTCCCTGTTTCAATCTTTAAGTCATGTGAGGACAACCGTAAGCGTGTAATTAATTTACGATATTTTACATGAATTGGTTTCTTTAGGTAAACTTGTAAACAAAAATGATCAACAACATGTTTATATAATATACATTTTGATGCATTGCTTATATCGTTAACAACTTTTTGTTTAAAGACATCACACATTCTATTAAATATAATATCTAAAATAACAGACTCTTTCATAGTACTTTGATATAAATCGGCTAAGCCTAAGATGGACAATTCTTTCCTAATATTTGAAATCCATATGTCATTATTTTTCACCATGTCTTCGTAGCATGCTTTTAAAATACAGTTTTTACTGTTTCTAAATTTAAACCAGTATTTAAAAATTTTTTGTTTCCTGAAAATCTCTAATGGAAATCTACCTACTTCATAATAAACTGCACTGTTGCAAGTATTTTTTCTGACACCCAAAACCTTCTTACAAAAATCTATATGGACTTTTTCTACATCTTGACCTTTATGGAATCCCCAAATTTCAGCACCATAACTAAGTACACTTTTTACATAAGTATCAAAAACATTCAATTGAGTTTCAACATTAAAATTCAAATCTTTCATTTTACTAGATATGCTGAACATTGCTTCGTACTGTGTATATGTTATGTAACAGTCTTTTGTTCGCTCCTGACAGAAAAAAACCCTGCAATCCACACAGAATATACAGGAAAATCACAGAGGAGGTCACCTGGACAAAGAATGTATACACATGTATACACGTGCCCGAGTACCTAAGATTAATGATTTCATCATATGCATTAAACAAAATCAGAGATTAGTTTTTCTTTTCAAATTCAATTAATTACTTAGTAAGGTTCTTAATCGCCTTATTTGCCACATTTGAAGATAGTTACATGTATACATATAGTTTCAGTCACGCTGAAACCTTACTATACATTTTAGTATATACGGAGTCATTATCATTAGGCTAGAATTAAACTTAAACCTGTTGCAAAATAAATGATATCACTATTAAACTCAAATCAATTTTAATAATAGTTTCAGCAATGCGTAAACCATTTGGAATCTTAACTTAAAGTTTCAGCATACTGAAACCTAGCGGAAATGTTCTGAAACTGATTGATATTTCAATAATAATTTACACAAGTTTTCACACGATTCAAATTTAGTTTCCGCATTACGGAAACCATCAGGAATCTTAGACTAAAGTTTCTGCTGACTGAAACCTATCGGATACTTGCTGAATCGATATAATGGTTTCCGCATTGCGGAAACTATACATGAAACTTCAACTTCAAGTTTCAGCAAGGTTTCCATATAGTTTCAGTTTTGCTGAAACTTGATTTTTCATCCAGTGTTAAAAATGAATACATGTACATATAAGCATATGTGAAAAGTGTTTGGTTTTAACAATCAATTTTCTGGCTTTCAAATGATATATCTGTGATTTTTTGAGGGAGGGGTTAATTTTCATATTTATAATAGAATACCAGAAAATGTATGGTAATAGCTATATCTTTGCACACATTTTTTTTTTTGCTTACAAGTTTTCTTGTGTGCATTGATTTTCTTCTTTGTTTTCATGCAGGGATTGAAGGTACTAAAAGAGGAAACAACTCATATATTTTAAATTGAAAGAAACATTAATAACTCATGCATGTAAAATAAGTTCCAGTGGTATCGTATTTAATATAACTGGTATTTTTATTTGTAATATATGATTTTTCTCAGTAATTCATATGCATAACAAACCTGAAGTAACAAAGATCCATTTTAAAATCAAACTGCACTACATTAACATGATGAGGCATTGGATGGGATTTCAGAAACAATAATAGAGGTTCATGTTAGATGGGTAGTGACAATATATATGGGTCTAAACAAAAATTAGGATAAAATCTTAAAGATTTTTGGGGAAAAAACCACTTTGTTGACATGCTGTTTCAACATTTCTCTTTTTTAAACTCTCAGCACAAAAGGGTTCTAAATTGCAAAAGGAGATTCATTTTCCAAAAATGTAATCATTTTTTAAATTATTATTTTACAACAATATGGATAGCTTCCCCGTCATGTTTTTACAATTTTAGATATATGAATGATTGATGATTTTAATTCTATGCTTGTTAAACGTTGAACTTGCCGCATTGTTTTTATAACACTGCAGTAAAAATGGCCTATTTTGTTAACAAAAATGTAGTTTGGGTCGATTTTCTATGGAAACTGGTCATTATATAGACAATTTGGCATGTGCATTTTAGATAGTTTAATAAGGTCTACATTCTGGAGAATTTTCGACAAAATTCGTTTCTATGCGTGCCGAAAAAGTTTAAATGCTTACAGAGAATGTCTCTTAATTGCACCATCGTCGCAAGTGCAAGACATGGTATACACAGGACGAGTGAACGATTGTCAATCATTTTCTGACATCAAATCTGGGGCCTAAAATTCAGTTGATTGACAGGGGTAAGCTGACCAGGTAAATTAAAAGGTGGTGCTTATTTTCTTGGTCTTTAAACAAGAATAAACATGGACTTTATAACAAATAATATTTTTAAAACATCTTTATATTGATCCTATATATCATTACACAATAATGAGGGGGAGGGGGGGGGGTAACAAAAGCAAACTTGAACCCGGTTCTAAAAAACATAACTAAAACAATTTAAATGAACAAATATTTACACTAATTGCAGAATATCAACATTTTAATTCGATGACAAAACCTCTTAATGTCGTGTGCTTATTGCAACATCATTGTATTTTTTTTCTTAGTATAATAATTATGGTATGATTTCATTTCAGGTTATTGTTTGTATCTAAGAAAAGATGACTCGACGATATATTCATACAGCTGCAGCAGTTTCCAAACCGAATGTCATAATTCCTCCTTTCCATCATATGAATTGTTTAAACGTAAGTCTCAAGGAGTAATGCATTTAACATTAAAAAAAAAACAATGGCAATATTTGTGGTTTCATATAATTCGTTAAGCATAATGTTTGCACACGAAATTAAACTGTCTTTGAATTAAGATTTACGAGAAGAGTGGATCGGTACAGCAATCCTGTACTAGTGATAGTGATTAAAACTTTGAAATTGTCAAAATTCTCGAATATGAATAAAACTATAGTAGACTGTCTTTTGAGAATCCAGTTTAAAATGTATGATCAAAATCAATAAAACACATTTTTAATTATTCTTCTCAAAAAAAATATTTCTAGAAACAACCCATTTTGAACTTTTTTTTCTTCAAATTTCTAATATTCTTCCTTTGCTTTTGGAAAACATCAATTTTTGAACAATTTATCAATGTTAAGTGCAAAAACAAAGCAATGGGTCTACCATCAAATGATATGACGCCCTTGAATTGAATTCGAAACCAGTAGTTAGCTGGGTTGTTTTTTTCTTTGAGGACTCTTTGTCGGGCGATGAAAATCCCGGCGTGTACGTAATTAACCTTTTGTTTAGATTAGTCAATGTGTTTCAGATTAGTCAATGTGTTTCAGATTAGTCAATGTGTTTCAGATCAGTCAATCGTCAAAACAAAAAAAATTAACAGAGGTACATATTTATTGTTCGTTGTTACCGTTTTGATATGTAAGCGATATTACGTGGAGAGATTTAAAGTACCTTTTTAGTCCTTCATTCTAACACATATTGTTAGCCTTGTCAAATTTATGCTTTAAGTCAATCCATTTAAAACATAATACATATGTTGAAATCACAAATCTTTCGGGGTTTTTTTTATAACAGTAGTCATTTTTTTTAAAATTAAGAAATAAAGGATTATTCTTTGAGTATTATGAGGTGATAATTTCTCATATTATTTAAAGAATTATTCCTAATTACTTATATTAATATAATTTTAAGCCATCGTACGAATAAATATTTCAATTTAAGTAAGCAAATTCTGCTGGCGCCTCAATTAGACGTCATTTGAAGTTATCGGTTATATAGTACAAAATCGATACGTAGTGTTATCACAGGGAAAGACAATGGAACATGTTGATAATTGTTTTTTGTTATGTTCTGCATGTTCTCCAATGCTAGTTTAAAGATTTGAATGTATCCGATTAATTTATTACATCTTTCTGAAGTCATTTTTAGAAGTAAAAGCTTTGATTTTCTGTAAGTGTTAATTTCAATACTCATGTCAATATGTTTGGCTTGACAGTTATCTGTCTAACTGCAGACGTCTTTAAATTAGCCCAAAGAACCAAAATGCGTCAAAAAAAGCCTCCACTGCACAAACATTACATAGTTGGTAACGCTGTGTAATTTAAAATTAACTAGCTGATTCAGGGAACGGCGCTTCTGATTATAAAATGAAGAACATTGGGTTTTTTTTTATTTGTAATAAATAGATATAAATTTAGTAGCCTTTATGCAAGTTACACTTGTGTTTAAGTTGACATAAAAAATTAATACAAGTACATTTACCAAGCCATTTAAACACTTAAGTAAATTACATATTGAATTTTCACAGGATGAATCTCTGCCACACATATGCCATTCAGTCACCTTTCAGTCACCTTTCAATTGACTGAATGGCAGAGATTTATCCTGTGTTTGACGCCAAGGCAACACAGCGAATTCATATCAAAATGATAAAGACAGTAGAAGAAGACAATATCAGTCCAATATAACTGCTTAAGGTATCTTACCCCTCAGGTATTGATTTGCGCTTTTGATCATTATATTCAAAATGAATACGATTTTTTTTATTTTATCATCACAGACAAATTTTTATTTTACAATTACACAACCTTTTTACAAAAAACATTGAATTTAAAAAAAACACAAAGTTTTTGAAAGGAACTATTTTTTTAGTGCGAAAATTTTTTTTTTATACGAAAATGACAAGAACTAGAAATGTTATGCATTTTCAATATACTTTCAGTTTTATCATAATTTATTTTTTACCCAACTATTAAATAGTTGATAGGTTTGCTATGAAAAATGGCATTAACAAACTGTCAATCATCTCAAAAGACCATAAAACGAAATACAAGTTCAAAGCAGAGCGGACCTCTTAAACGATAGAGGTAGGATCAGGTGCATAGGAGGAGTGAGCGTCCTCTGCTTTATATATTCTATATATTCATATAAATATAACATATTCTTCAGTTTCCGTGTGGCATGTACAAAATAAAATATCGAGAGTGTGATAGAAATAACTAAAACTCCTCCAAATATATAGAAAATGACTGATTTTTTTTCGCCAAACTTTGCAAAAATATTTTACCCTTGAAGCCCTTTATGTAAAACTTGACATCACTGACCTCTATTTTTATTATAATACTGAATACGTACAGTACAGCTCACGAGTATTCCGACAAAAACACCGACCACCGTGTTGTGTTTGAAAGTCCACGCTGAGCGTGGAAGTGTCGGTACCTTTGATCTATTGTTCTCTGTTACGGCCACGGAACGTGAAAAAACACGGTGCGACACGGTGCAACGCGATGCAACACGGACACTAACACGGTGTAACACGCGGTACTTACCTGTGAAAATAGGAGGATTTAGGAATAAAACTTAATATAAAGAATAAAATATTTATTGATGTACGTTAGAGAATGAAAGAAAAAGACAAAGAAATAGAAATAAATACAATTTTTAGGCACGCAATTTTCAGACGTATGTGATTGTTACGGTTGATTTTTGTTGATATTAAAAATCGATATCGCCCACATAAAGGTTTGATCAATTAAAACACTAACACTTTCTTTTCCTTTTTAACATTCAAATAAACGGTTCAATAAGTTTTTGTTTCAGTCCGTTTTTAAACGTAGTAGTAATCGTAGTTACTGTAGTTTGGCAGTTTCAATAGTGCATAGAACCATAACTGTGATCTTTTCTCACTTATACTCTATTCAACGATAACAAATCTAACGGGTTGTCGAAAACAAATGTACTTTCTCTAAGTAATATAATTATACAGCTTTATATCTAATATATTTTCAAATTTTCTTTCTTTTATACATATGTGTGATGTACTTGTCCATGTAGTACCGCACGGTACATATTCATAGCGCTAAGAATCCGTGGATCGGTACTTGATATTTTTTTTATTTCATCTTTATAGCAACTTGAGTTTAGAAAGTATTTGTGTTCCACGAAACTACAGTTTACTCAGTATTGCAATAATTACTGTTTGATTGTTTAATGATCGTCATATAAAAGAGAGAGAGAGAGAGAGAGAGAGAGAGAGAGAGAGAGAGAGAATACCAGTAGGAGTTTGATTTAAGTACATTTTACTTGTAATTCAGTGTAATAAGTTAGATTTATAGTTTCCATTATATTGAACCTTTTCCCTAAAATTGCGATAGAATATATGCAGTTAGGGTCCACGTGCTATCCCTGTCAATCAAATCAGCCATGAGATAGACCACGTGCTCCTTCCATGATATGGAAAAATGCCGTTCTATTGTTTTTTCAAGTCCGCAAAATAGAAAAATGTTTAACAATGAAGTATTCAGTGTTTGAAATGTTTAGTTTCTTTATTCTTATACTGCATGTATGAGGGTTGGTATATAACGTTGTAAAATTCTCTCTCTCTCTCTCTCTCTCTCTCTCTCTCTCTCTCTCTCTCTCTCTCTCTGTACTTTTGTGCAATCATTTTAGAATTATCATAGTTCTATTTGTATGAATTTAATTCATTTATTTTAGATCCATGGTTTTAATATCGATTTCAACACAATGACTAAAAGTTTGTAAAGTTCACGATGTAATAAGATAATTCGTTAAAGTTTCGACGCAATTTCACATCAATAAAGTTGTGTGTTCTAAATGCTTGCAAAAAGTGACCGGTATTATCTCATTCATCTTTTTAATCAATCAGGTTTTTTTCGTACATACATGTTTGTGTACCCGGTAAATAATTTCTTATCGCAAGTTAATACTTTGAAATTCCCGCATTTACAGAGTTGCTGAATTGTTCCCCGGATCCACGCGCCGATAGTCTTACGTGTAGTTGTTTGTGTACATATCTACAGACAATTTTTTTGTTTGTTAGAGATTAGGAAAAATCATTGAACTAACAAAGTAGAAGTAAGATATATTCAGACCATATACACGACGGGTTGTGATGAGTTACCAAACAGGTGTGAATAACGGCATCTCGAGTACACCTGTTCAGACGTTCAAATATACACAAAATTAGTTGTAAATTCCAATGACACCTAACAAGACAGACAATAACACCTGTTGTGTATAGAACCCAAGATGAAAGACAATGCTGTGTATCTGATCAGCTTCCGTACATCGCACGAGTGATTTGTTTCGTGTGAAATCACGAGGCCATTACCAGCTATACGGAAATAAAGTTGAAAATTATTTTATGAAATGCGGGTATATTTTTAATACATGTACAATGCTTGAATGTAATTAAACAAGAGTTTGTTCATGTATTTATCTATAATCTATAATATAAAAGTGATTTTTTGTTTATTTATTGCTACATAAATAGCTGAGGTCCAAATTATTCGAGTAACCCGTGATATGGGGTTGGTATTTACCACAGCACATCAACAGCACATGTTTTTAGAAAAACATGATCTGAAATGTTTTCATTTATCATTTTTTTATTGGTTTAAAGTAAGGCTGTAAATTAATTGATAAATCAGAAAGTGTTTACAGATAACAGAAATAAGACGCTTAAGCTCCCGACATTTTAATAGGATCGTCAATTACAACATCACGTGTGTTTAGAAAAAAAAACCAAGATGAATTAAATTGATTTGAATTTTGATTATATATTAATAGATTATTAAATATTTTTGGTGAATTTATTTCAATTCATTTAAGTACATTATCAAATGAATTAAAAGGTACCCATTTACGTCGAGTTTTCAGATCACAAAAAATTAACTTCACGTTGACAGCTTCGACAATTTTTTTGGGTCCGTGCAACTTAAGTCGACATTCTTTTTTTTTTTAATGTGAAAAGGATATATATGTTTCAACCCTTGTTTAGCCATAATTTCTTTATTTCTAAACATACGCTATTTCTATCAACGTCTCAGGTAACGATATCCACGGAGTAACACAGTGGCCACGGAGTTACACAGGCGGCCACGGTGCGACACGGTGCTTTTTCTTGAATTTTCCAATACACATACACGGTGTCACACCGTGTGCACGGTGCGACACAGACCGTTTTCCACCGTGTTTTTTACACGGTGGGTGTCGGGATACTCGTGAGCTGTACTGTACCAAAGCAAACTGGATTAATCAAATACAATTTTTGATATTTAAAAAAAAATCATTTTAAATCAAAGTGTAACTATCATAGAAATTGTATATCTTAAGTGTAAAAAAGTCCCCCCCACCCCAAACAAAAAATAATAATAATAATAATAATAATAATAATATGCAGCTTCATACGAAATGTTCTCGTAATCTTTATTTTCAGTCTAGCTATTGTGCATAATTGAAAAACAACATTTGATGGAATAAGTTTGCTAAATTAACAATACCGACAACAGATCCCAATTAGGCTGAAGTTGCATTTTAGGTGCAAAAAAGTCAAACGTAATAGGTCATAACTCAGAGGTATGAAAACTGACCCCTCTATTTCTTTGTAACTGTTAAGTATCTTTTGTCTACATATTTCAATGATTTACTTCTTACGAATTTCATTGTACAACAACATTGAAGAATGATATACCTTACTCAAGAACTATAATCTTGAATGAAAGGGGTCAGAGGCTTCAGTTTATCTGGCTTTTACTAAAATGAAAAGCCATGGATCTTTTGACACGTATTCGAAACAATTAATATCAACAATTATGTACACAAGATCCTTTTTATATTAGCATTTGTTCTCATACTTTACACGACAAAAATCATACAATGAATTAATTTTTACAAAGAAATCAAAACGAAAACTCAGCCATTTGTTTCTCTTTTATAGATCCGAGTTGTACTACAATTGGAAATGGTTGTTTCCTTGCCGAACCATCTTGTAAAGGGTAAGACACTTTAGAAAGTATTAAGTATTGGAGCTAAACTTTTAAAAACTTTGGGCGATATATCTTATTTTTTATTTTAATATTTTTCACAACTCTTTAGCTTACAACAAAATCTATAATATTCAGGTTTGTTCAAATATAGGTCCAGGTTCCCTTCAAAGGAGGAAGAGGATACGTAATTAGGAAACAGTAAAAATAGGGTGGGGTGTTTAAAACAAGAGGCCCATGGGACACATCGCTCACCTGAACAGCAGTTCCTTGTAACATTACATTTCGTAGCATATGCTTTTTCTATTTTAAACATTGAACCCCTTTCTGGGGACCCAGTAATGGTCTGATTTTTATGGTTGGCTTGAACAACATAAATAGTAACATAGGAATGAAAATGTGTAGCACTGCGGTGGGACCGCACGTACACAACCTGAAAAACTGAACGTAGAAGAGTTCCACTTCAAGAGGAATAACTCTCAGACTGTACAGAACATTAAGAAAGATAACTCTTGGTTCCACTACATTAGAGTTTACACAATTTGAGGATCCTTGCATAGTAATCTCACAAACTGTAGCATTATAGTTCTCGAGAAGAACTTTTTAAAAACATTTTCAATATATCTTTCTATGTTAAACTTTGAACCCCTTTTGGGGCCACAGTATTAGTCCAGTGCTAAAGTTTTAATTATTTGGAATCTACATTATTTAAGGATGCTTGCATAGTTATCTCACAAGCTGAAGCATTATAGTTCCCTAGAAAAAGATTTTTCAACATTTTCCCTCTATATTTCTATGCTAAACTTTGAACACCTCTTGGGGCCCCAGTATTAGATTGAGGTCACGGCTTTTATAATTTCGAATCTACACTATTTGAGGGTGCTTACGTAGTTATCTGACAAATTGATGCATTGTAGTTCTCGAAAAGAAGATTTTTAAACATTTTCCATATATACCGGTACTTCTACATTTAACTTTAAACCCATCTTGGGTCCCTAGTATTAGTCCAGGGGTCACTATTTTAAAACTGTCGAACCGTCATTATCCAAGGTTGTATGCATGATAGTAATCTCACAAATTGAAGCATTGTAGTTCTCGAGAAGAAGATTTTTTAACCTGTTACCTTTATATTTCTATAATAAACTTTGACCCCATCTTGGGGCCCCATTATTGGTCCGGGGGTCACGATTTTACGAATTAGGAATCTACATAAGCGAAGGATGCATGCATAGATATTCCACTAACTAAAACATTGTAGTTCTTGAGAAGAAAATTTTTAAACTTTTCCTTTGTTTTTTAAAATGTTTAAATTTTGAACCCCTCTTGGTGCCCATCAATTGTCCGGGAGTTACAATTTTTTGAATCTACATTATTTAAGGATGTACATGTATGCATAGTAATATCCCAAACAGTTGCACGATGGTTCTTGAGAAGATTTTAAAACATTTTCCTATATATGTTAAAATCTAAACCCCTCCTGGGGCCCCACTTTTGTTCGGGGGTCACGATTTTTACAATCTTCACTATATATACAACCTTTTGTGTATGTATTGGCATTTTTGGTGAAGTGGTTCTTGAGAAGAAAATTTTTAAACATTTTTCATATGTAGTTTTATGTTAAATTTTGATCCCCGCCTGGGGCATCAGTTTTGGTCTGAGGGTCACGATTTTTACAATTTAGAATCTTCATTATACATACAAGCTTTTGTGTAAATATTGGCATTTCTGGTGCAGTGGTTCTTGAGAAGAAGATTTTTTAAACATTTTCATATGTATTTCTATGTTAAACTTTGAACCCCGCCTGGGGCCCCAGTTTTGGTCCGAGGGTCACGATTTTTACAATTTAGAATCTTCACTATACATACAAGCTTTTGTGTAAATATTGGCATTTCTGGTGCAGTGGTTCTTGAGAAGAAGATTTTTTAAACATTTTCCTATGTATTTCTATGTTAAACTTTGAACCCCGCCTGGGGCCCCAGTTTTGGTCCGAGGGTCACGATTTTTACAATTTAGAATCTTCACTATATATACAAGCTTTTGTGTATGTATTGGCATTTCTGGTGCAGTGGTTCTTGAGAAGAAGATTTTTTAAACATTTTCCGATGTATTTCTATGTTAAACTTTGAACCCCGCCTGGGGCCCCAGTTTTGGTCCGAGGGTCACGATTTTTACAATTTCGAATCTTCACTTTGTATACAAGCTTTTGTGTAAATATTGGCATTCCTGGTGCAGTGGTTCTTGAGAAGAAGATTTTTTAAACATTTTCCTATGTATTTCTATGTTAAACTTTGAACCCCGCCTGGGGCCCCAGTTTTGGTCCGAGGGTCACGATTTTTACAATTTCGAATCTTCACTATATATACAAGCTTTTGTGTAAATATTGGCATTTCTGGTGCAGTGGTTCTTGAGAAGAAGATTTTTAAAGACATGCACCCTATACTCACTGTTTCGCAATTATCTCCCTTTTGAAAAGGGCTGTGCTCTTTATTTTAACAATTTATAATCCCCTTTCCATAAGGATGCTTTGTACCAAATTTGGTTAAATTTAGCCCAGTGGTTTTTGAGAAGGAGTTGAAAATGTGAAAAGTTTACAGACGGACGGACAGACAGACGGACGGACGGACGGACGACGGACAACGGGTGATCAGAAAAGCTCACTTGAACCTTCGGTTCAGGTGAGCTAAAAAACGAAATAGCCTGCAATTTCCAAACTATTACAGTAAATTTTTGAAAGATTGTAAATTTAATTTGGTTTTAGCACTTTGTTTTGTCAACAAGCAAAAATTATATGAGACAATTTGTTACTTTTCATGAATTATCAACATACGTTTTATCATTGTCTTACTCTTTGAAGTATTAAAATTAATAATTTAATGTTGGTTGTTACGTTTCACTTAATTGGCTGATACAGATGGAGGGACATGTATCATATTGTATAACATACCTTGGTATGGGGACACACCCATTTGACAAAATCTATCTCCGTACATTAATTTGACGCGTGCTTCAACAACGGCCTCATGAGGCCTGGCCCTGCAATCTCATATGTACTTTGAAATTACGTGAGGGGCGACTCCGAATGTTGTGAATGATCTATCTAAATTGCATCGGCGCAGGTGATTAATGACATTAAATCATAAATATTTTTTTAAAAAATCCTTTGTCATGTCATATACTTTGAAGTTGTTGGCTCGAAATAGATATTTCGTTTATGAAAGATGTTGGTGAAACAATCCGCAATAGCATCAAAATAATTCCCATTTTTACTAATCAAAAGCAATTAACAAAAACATCCGTATGTTTACTAGGCATGATTCACATTGGTACTTATATTCTTAACAAAATTTACGCAAAATATTCTAAAATTGTATTGATCTTTCACATGTGCCAAGCTGGTTTTTACATGCATTAAGATTTCTTCATTCAGTTGTTTACGCGTATCAGGGAAGTCTCCAAACCACAAGTTTATAAACAGTCTTTTACTTAAAACGAAGCTTTAAAACTGCTGATGTTTTTATGCTGAATGAATTCGGTAATTCTAGCATTCAGGACAGCATCTATGTTAAGGTAATATGTGGTTTTATTAATGGTTTGATAATATTCACTTTTGATGAAAAGATACACCCCCTGACAACTGTCAACAGGAATGCAGATTGTGACGTCAAAATTAATTATGACGTCATATCGTATGAAGTTTAGACAAATAACTTTCTACACATCGCTGTAAAAGCAATCGGGAAGCGTTTACATGCCCGCGATGAATTTAAAACAAGTTGATTTTTTAGCAACATAATTTGGAGACAATATTAAAACAGCGAAATCTTTACAAGTTTTTCAAACTGTGACCCGTCGACAACTCTGAGACCCCAGAAATGTTTGAAAGTTTTATTAAAGAATATTCATCAACATGTCTTTAACATCTTTTAAAAACTTTTATGATACAAAATGTGATCAATAACTGTATCTGTATACTGTATACTGTAGATTCAAAATAGTTTAGATTTTGACCTTTGGACCTGGTCATACCTCATTTTTCAAGAAGTCCGTGTTTGCTATACTCCTGTTTTGTAATTTCTCTTGGACTTTTTGTATCTGAACACTGTTCGTTATGAGCACACGTCATACGATATATCAATATTAAAAACAGTTCATAAATAATTGTTTGGTTCTCCCTTCCTGCCTTATAAAACGCATGTGTGTTTGATTAATCAAATATTGTTAATTTGACCGTAGTCAAGATCTTAAATACAATAATGTTCCAATATTCATGAAAGTTTTCTTTAATGTAGAATAACGTCATCGTTTTTTTTTTAAACAGTATTGACATAACAACTCAACCTACAGAAACTACGGAATCGATACACGTGGAAATTGCTTCTATGAATGCAAACAAAACAGTTAAAAAGAATGACTTTGCCATCAAGGATGAAGTGATCATGATACCAATACTTTACGGAGTACTTATCTCTATCTTTTTCTTCTGTTTTACGTGTGTCATTTATAGGAAAGGTAAGAGATGAATGTTCTATACCTCATGTTTTTAATGTAATCCGTATCCAAACACGCTTTTGATAATGAGATCATTGTGATCACAATTTAGAAAAAGGAAATAAGATATTCATTAAGAAAGTGCTTATTTAAGCCGTTGCTAAAATAGAAAATGTTGGGGGTAAATGGAACTTGTTTTCATACATTATGAATATCAGCCAAAGTCTGAAACTAGATTTTCTGGAAATCATGTTTTGACGAATATTCTACGTGAAGTTAAATCTATTTAATTTATTTAAGGAATGAATTCAATATTTTTTAGTTTTATACGATATAAAATGGTTTGGGGCAGTTTACGCTTTATAAACCGCGAAGCGGTTTATAAAAAAGCGTAAACTGTTCCAAACCATTTTATATCGTATAAAACTAATAAATATTGAATTCATTCCTTATAATTTAATTTAATTGCTATCAATTGTTGATAAAAACGGTCATTTGATCTATAAAATGACATCAAATTGTACAAAATTCAAACGTAACGTCAGGCGGATTGATACGTTTTTGACGTTTGTCTTACTATGACGTAGGCAACATTCTTTATACGATATAAAATAATTTTTTCAACCAATCAGAAAGAGTGTTACAACCAGAATTAAATTATTTAATTTTAATTAATGATTTTATGTTCCCTTCGCTTACTCACATAATATATTGACAATATTGCTTACACACACACTCGAATTAAAGAAAAGTAAAGGTATTTTATTAATGAATGTTTAGAATACTCTAAATTGTTTATATTACTTACCACTTAAAGCCTTTTATCAATTTAAATAAAACTACATAACGTTTCAGCCTTTTCAGGATCACATTGGACCCTTTTTGTAAAACTCTTTGCATTGGTTACTGATTTCATTATCACTCTGAAAATAGGTTTTTATTATTGCTAAATAGAAAATATATGGATTTAAACAAACCGTTGATAAAACTGTATTCAAATCGCATAGTATGGTATTTTTGGATATCTGGAAGTTACATTGAGATCGGTATTTAGAAATTGCAGCAAAATTTGCGGATAAAATTGATTTCAAGAATAATATTTGTATTCACTGGTTTTAAAGACTGCTCTAAAGAAATGAACTAATTTTTCTTCGACTGTAGTTTAATTCTAACGATTATTTGGAAGAGAATATATGCATCATTGTCTCTAAGCGTATATAATAGAGATTGTATAGCTATATAATTCTAACGATTATTTGGAGGAGAATATATATATGCTAGTCCCTAAGCGTATCGAATGGAGATTGTATATCTATTACAAGAAGTTCGAATGATCTCTCTTTGTATTGTATCTGTTTCCCTTGTTGCAATACCATCGATCTAAGTCAGGATTTGGATATGGTTTTGGAATTTTAATGATTAATGTTCAACGAATCATCAGAACTATCATTCAGGTCAACAGAATAATGTTTTTTGTGGACGAAAAGAAAACAATTGACGTGTGCTTCCCATTCCTTAATTTGATTACAGAAGTTATTAGTCTTTTCAATATATTATATTTGTTATAAATTAATTGTTTATGTCTATTTATTTTCATTGTTATATACATCATGAATGCATTAATTAGATTTTAAGACGTTATAACGCGTGGATTACGTGATACGTTGTCCTGTGAGGTATAGATAATTACCTTATTAATACTCATTGAGTTCGTTTGTGATGACGGCCATTCAAGAATTAAAAAAAAATATCCATTTATAAGTCAAATTAAGACATTGTTAGCTTTTTTGTAAGCTATTTAACTTACATCCTTTGGAACTAACTCTCCTAGCAGTGATAACAACGTATACTTAGAAATAAAGCATAACTTCATAAAAATTGTAGACAATGAAATAAGTGCACAGATTACCATCTTCGCCAGCCAAGGGTTTTCGGTCCACTTTGCTCCCCATAAACCCTTGGCCGATTTCATTACGAAAACTCGGTGACAAGCTCCGTTTTATGATTGGCTGCAGCTGGGAGTAGCTGATCCAATCGCAGTGCTTGTAAATAAAACTTTAAAAGAAAACACATGTGTGATCTTTGGTAAAACATTCGGTGCTTTAACAAGTTGAGGCACAAGTTCTCGAGTACAGTGCCTCCCCAACGATGGCCTAACCAGATCGCTTTAAAAACTTATTAATTTTACTGGGATTATACATAGTTCTGCAAACTTGTCAAGGCTCGCGTGAATGCATGGGAAGTAAACATGGCGAATGTAGAAGTTGCCTATCCTGTTAGTATATTCGTTCCTGCTTATGGTTATTGCTTTTAAAGTTTCAACGAGCTCTGTTTTATTTTATTTGAAACCAGGTATCGTTGTCTTGAATAATGCGAACCAAACAATCGGCGACCTTTTAACTCCCGGTACAGATCCTTACAAAACACTATGAATAAAACATTCCCTGCTTTTCCATGGTTATAACTTAATTCGTATTTAATAGCATCGTTAATTATGTTCCGATATTCGGTAGTCAACATGTTTTCAAGTTGTATTAATGCCGTAGTGTATATAAAACCCGTTGTTTAATTCGATTAAAATGTAAATATGCAAGGGGCGCCTCAAGTTGCTCGCTAGATAGCGCCACCACATCACCGAGTTTTCGTAATGAAATCCGACAAGGGTTTATGGGGAGCAAAGTGAACCGAAAACCCTTGGCTAGCGAAGATGACAGAGTACAGAAAACCCAATTTATTTAAAAGTGTTATGCTTTCTTCAACCTCTAGGTATTCAACTCCGGAAAAGTCGTGATGACGAAGAAAAACACACAGCAACAGCCATAGAACTTTCACCACTAATTCAAACGGATAAACGTAATAATACCGTATTATTTGAAAAAGGTATTACTGCAACATAGCATATTAGTAATATAATTTCTGCAGCCATAAGACATCGACTCTTTGCAGGGAATAAGTTTGAGAGATTCAAACACTAAAGAATGTTTTAATCTGTTAGTTAAAAAAATTAAAATTAGAAACTGAAATGAAAATACAAATCTGTTTTTTAATTTTTATCTTTTCTATCAAATTTGAAGTTAATGAAGGAGAAAAAGAGAAAGAAGAGGAGAGTCATTCAGAATCTATCACAATTATTCAACAAGATAAAACAAAATCAATTGCAAAAGGTATGGCAGTAGCAAGTAAGATAATTATCTTCTACAGACAAACACTTTAAGGCTTTTCTGATAACGAATCGTTAATATGTTTGTTCGTCAGAAAAACATTTCCCAATATTTATCTCTTCTTTACTGATTCATGGGCGAGGGACTATATATGATATGGGCTTAAAATGGCCCCCTAAAATGGACATCATCATTTTACTATAATTTTTTGTTTTCTCAGTCAAGATATGTATGTGATGTGTTTACATAATATTCGTTTTGGTTCAAGTGCCCACAATTTAGAAATATGACATCGTAAATACAACCTTTTTCCGCAATTTTTGCATTTTTAGCATAAAACTTCTTGTTTTCAAGCAGTTTTTCCTTCCGAAAATATTGAGCGCATGCTTGAACAAACAAAAACTTTTAATCGGAGATGTATCTAGCCAAGACTTATAAGTGACAAACAAAAATTCCTTGTTCAGGCATGCGCCCTTTATTTCCCATTCATAAATATATATGAAAAATGTCAATTTTTGGCTGATTTTGATTGAATTATAGAAATAGCGTCACTTCTGACGTCATATACTGCCAGTAAGTGCAAACAAATCAAATAATAGATGAAAAATATATTTAATTTTGTCCACAAACTTAAAATAATAATCAGAATATTTTTTAAAAGGGAGAAAAACACGAGTGAAATACTTCCTTAATAGCAACATTACAAATAATACAAATACTTAATATATTCATGATGATAGATCACGTAACAGCTGTAAAAGATGGCCGCTTAAAAATCATGTCTTGTGTTTGCTTTATATTAAGTCTCAAAGGATCTTATTTCCATAAAATTGATTGGTGCGCGCGTGTGTGTGTGTGTGTGTGTGTGTGTGTGTGTGTGTGTGTGTGTGTGTGTGTGTGTGTGTGTGTGCGTGCGTGCGTGCGTGCGTGCGTGCGTGCGTGCGTGCGTGCGGGAACGGGGTGCAACAAAGACACATGCAATGAAACCCGGAATTTAAGCGATTTACGAAAAATTGAGGTTAATCCGTATGTTTCCCAAGCATGATTCACATTTGTAATTATATTCTCTACCAATTTTACGTAAAATATTCTAAAGTTGTGTTGACCTTCAATTGCGCCAAACTGTTTTTTACATACATTAAAATGTCTTCATTCAGTTGTTCACACGTAGCAGGTAGGGTCTCCAAACCACTAGTTTATGAATAGTCGTTTACTTAAAGCAAAGCTTAAAATTTTTTGATGATTTGATACTGGTTTTTAATACAAATGAATCATGTACGTCTAGCATTAACGGCAGCACATATGTACAGAAAACATGTTGTTTTATTACTGGTTTGATATGTCATTTTTTACGTTAAGATATATTCCCTGAGAACTATTGACAGGGATGCAGAGAGTGACGAAGTACATAATGACGTCATATCGTATGGAGTACATGTACAGACAAGTTACTTTCTACAGCTCGCTGTAAGATCAGTCGGGAAGCCTTAACATTTCCGCATCCATTACCGGAATTCTAAACTTTCTTTTGACAAGTTACATGTATGTAATAAGCTTTCGGATATCATATTTGATGTTAATTTATAAATTGTGAATAACCAAACACCCTTGTACTCTCTCTTCACAATCACAGTTCTCTATATTGAATCAGTATTCACTCTCTATCTACTATCCCTCCTTATCAATTTATTCTTACTTTCTGTTGATGAACATGAGGACGACTCAACAAGACACAAAGCTTAAGTAGAATATTTGCATCGTTATATCCCACCTTAAATATCAGAGCTTAAAAAAAATATCAGCAAATTGTCAGGGTCTGCATAATTTTAAGAAAAGAAAAGATGTTTAACAATACTACAGGCAATTAGAATGCAAAATTTTGTGCTTACGAAATACCCAATTTACTACTGATATGGAAACAGACCTACGTAATGAATGGGGATACGATGCTTATTTTGATTCACTCATTTCCCAGATTTTATCAAAACCATTTTACAATGATTATGCAAATCAAGGAAAATTATGCATTGCCCGTCAAAAGTAGATATTTTATTTCCACTATATCTGGTTTTACACTTAATGATCAGCTTTTCCTTAAAACTCCTTTTATGAAAGTTAGCGGCAAAACTATATCCTACTCAAGCTTTATAAAAAAAAAGAAATAATGAAAAAGAAATAAATAGTAACAGAAATGAATATATTATGAAAACTATGAAACAAATATAGGTCTTATTAATGAAAGAACAAAAAGGAATTAGAAAATTTAAGAAATCATGGGCTAATAGGCAGTATGGTAAGATCTAGAGCTAAATAGGCAGAGGAAGAAGAAAAACCTACACCTTATTATTTAAATTAAGAAAATCGACTTTACTGAAAAACATAATACCAAATCTGATAATGGAGAGAGAGAATTTGAAAGAAATTACAAACCAAAGGGGTATTTTGAATAAAATTGAAAGTTTTAAAACGACTTTCTAAAATAAAAATGATGAAAACTTTGACTATAATCTAAATTAAATTTTAACAAACATTGAAATAAAAACATTTGATAATAAACAAAAAAGACCCTTAATTAGAAGGCAACATTTCCTTTTAAGAAGCTACAACAGTCGTGAAAAATATGGCAAATAATAAGAGTACAGACAGTGGTGGAAAAGCAACAGAAATCTATAAAGTTTTTAGCTCACCCGAACCTTATGGTAAGGTAATTATAAATTGTTAAAATAAAGGGCACAGCCCTTTTCAAAAGGGCGATATTTGCAAAACAGTGAGTATAGGGTGCGTGTCTTTAAAAATCTTCTTCTCAAGAACCACTGCACCAGAAATGCCAATTTATACACAAAAGCTTTTATATATAGTGAAAATTTTAAATTGTAAAAATCGTGACCCTTGGAACAAAATTGGGGACCGAGGCGGGGTTCAAAGTTTAACATAGAAATACATAGGAAAATGTTTAAAAAATAAATCTTCTTCTCAAGAACCACTGCACCAGAAATGCCAATTTTTACACAAAGGCTTGTATATATAGTGAAAGATTTAAAAATTGTAAAAATCATGACCCCCGGACCAAAACTGGGGCCCCAGGCGGGGTTCAAAGTTTTAACTTAGAAATACATAGGAAAATGTTTAAAAAATCTTCTTCTCAAGAACCACTGCACCAGAAATGCCAATTTTTACACAAAGGCTTGCATATATAGTGAAGATTCTAAATTGTAAAAATCGTGACCCAGGACCAAAACTGTTGCCCCAGCCAGGGTTCAAAGTTTAACATAGAAATGCATAGGGAAAATGTTTTCATGACGTTTGTTCAATTTATTCAACTAAATTGTGCACCAAAAAACCCAACTGTGTCTCTCTGATTATTGACAACTCATTGCATAAGTATATAAGGTTGTTTAATCAAGAAATGATGGATGAATACGATAAGGTGTAAAAATTCACTAAATATGATTGTAGTTTATCGCTTGCATTTAATTATGATACCGTGCCCGATAAAAAAAAAATTAATATGTTAATTGATTGGTTATCGGGCACGGTCTCCAAAATAAATGTAAGCGATAATATTATCTTGTGATTTTGTTGCAATAGTGCAGCTAGTTCGTTTGAGCATTATAGATACGGCAGATCAACGCACCTGGTGTGGACTTATTTATAAACAACCATACCATAGATAATCTTGTTTCACACGGGAATTAAATTTTTAAAAAAGTATGTTTTATAATAATTAAGGAAACACTGTTAATGTGTTTCCCTCGTATACAAATGATGAACCCCTAAAATTTGCTCAAAGAGTGTTTAAAGCAGAAAGAAGATAATTTATTTTTGAACTTTGAAATTTCTTCGATTTTTGTAACCATGATGAGTTATGATTCATTGTATTACAAATGCATCACTACGTATTCTATAAGGAAATATACTGAGTATACAATCACATGGTGATGTTAAAATTGCATATAAAAATACAGTTGCATATTGTGGTATTAACGGACTTATTGTACGTACAACCTAACTCAGACAGCGCGTACACGGATCTCTTTCTCGTGGGGTCCCTGGTCGAGGACGGATGTGTCCCAGTGCATGGCGAGGGCTATTGTGAAATCTTGCTGATGAACCCATGTTTTATGTGTATTTGTATGTTGTCTCCCTGGCAATAAATACAAATGTATTATAAAAGGAAATATATTGCACAATAAAATATAAACAATGCTTGTGTTATATTGTTTATATCTAGAGATTTTAAAGATTCTAAAACATAAATATTTGAATAAAAGTGTGCATGACAAATGAAAATGAAATTAATTTTGGTGAATTAAATGCGATTGATGTTATACCTCTCTCTCTCTCTCTCTCTCTCTCTCTCTCTCTCTCTCTCTCTCTCTCTCTCTCTCTCTCTGTAATTTAGTATGCCCGGCCATATATAAGGGATCATGACTTACCGACATGGACACATTCATGTCACATTGCCATTACGGATAATTCAATCAACCAGAACATGAAGTTGATCAAGATAGTTGAAAACATATGGAACTAGGTATTTGTAGGTATTTGACATGTTTCATACAAAAAAACACCGAAAGAACGTGTGCGATTACAACAAGCACGGATATTGGGGGGGTGGGGGGGTGGGGTGGTGTTGAGTTGGGGTCCGTACATATTTACGGTTATTTATGTAAATTTAAGGACCTCACCGACCCCGCCCCTCACTAGATACGCACATACATTACAGTGTTCACTTAAATGAAGACAATTTGTACCAATGGGTCACATACTACGATTGAACAGTCGACTCGAAGTCGTGCTACAATAAATGAACTTAAACAACTGTACACATGTATGCTGCCATACTGTCTCTTTTGTAATAGTTTTATATTTAACCTATTATACTATAATATATTTCAGAAATTATTGAAAATGAAAAATTTAAACAAAACATTTCCATAAGTGCGTGTTTTTTTATTTACTGTCCCCACGTTACGGACTCAGTAAGCTCATAGCTTTCCCGGGCCTACCTTTGGACTTTCGTTAGGTTTACATCTCCTTTAATGAAATCTCGTAAATTTGACGGAAGTTCTGGATTTGCAGCATTTAAGTCTACTATGGCTTTGCCATCTTTTATCTCTAACCCTAGTTTTCTGTCCCCGTCCTTGGTGAATTGAACGAAGCGCATGGTGATGCCATACATCTACTTCCAGCGGTCTACATGTTGACCTCACCACGAGTATGGGGCGTCGGAGGGACAATATATTAATGATATATGTATGTGGAATACGCTTATATTTCATTGTTTCTTTTTCTGAATAAAACATGTTCACAATCTAAAACCTGTACCCCATCATTAACGGATCAATTCATTCAAACATACGGCTGTCTTTAATCCTAGAAGTTAACATGTTTAGCTCTTTTTTAAGTCATTTATTTTAAGTTTGCAAAGAAAAAATATGTTGCACTTCTTCATTAAAATGAATATATTAATTGTTTTGTAAGGATGTAAATTTGGATAATTTCTATGGAATTTAAGGTAACAAAATGAAATGAAATTTATTAGTGATGAAAATTTGTGGAAGGTAGACATATATTGATATTCATTGAGACATGCAATCCTTGTGATGTTTTATATTACCTTATTATCCCGTGAGAATCTTTTACAATACGAACATGTATCTTCAACAGCTATTTATCTTGATACACTTATATTAGTTTTTACCCGAGTACCCTCCTGCGTCATTATTTCAGAAGATGCGTCCCAACACACAAGTTGTATGCAATAATGTAGGACCCTTTTTATTGTTATCTCATCATCTGATAGGTAGGAGTTTAAAATGATAGGAAGAAGGAGGGAGTTTCGATGTCTTGTCATGTAACATTCCCTCTTGCTAACTTTACCTACTCAATAATATGTACGAATATAGTTACACAAAATATGTTTGGTCTGATATTATTTGATATACGACTATTGGTACAGATATTTAAATTAATGATCCCTATTTTAAAGAAAATGTCATCTCGAGGCCTTTGTGGGCGTTCCGGCCTTTGATATGTATAATGAAGATTCTAAATTGTAGACATCGTGACCCTCGGACAAAAACTGCAGCCCCAGGCGGGGTTCAAAGTTTAACATAGAACTACATATGAAAAATGTTTTAAAAAATTCTTCTTAAGAACTACTACACAAAAAATGCCAATATTTACATAAAAGGTTGAATATATAGTGAAGATTTTAAATTGTAAAAATCGTGACCCCCGAACAAAAAGTGGAGCCCCAGGAGGGGTTTAGATTTTAACATAAATAGGAAGATGTTTTAAAATCTTCTTCTCAAGAACTATAACGCAACTGGGATATTACTAGGCATACATGTACATCCTTAAATAATGTAGATTCTAATTTGTAAAAATCGTAACTCCCGGACAATTGATGGGGAACCAAGAGGGGTTCAAAATTTAAACATTTAATAAACATAAAGGAAGATGTTCTTCTCAAGAACTACAATGTTTTAGTTTGTGGAATTTCTATGCATCTTGGCTTATGTAGATTCCAATTTGGTTAAATCGTGACCCCCGGACCAATACTAGGGCCCCAAGAGGGGGTCCAATTTTATTTTAGAAATATAAACGTAACATATTAACAAATCTTCTTCTCGAGAACTACAATGCTTCAATTTGTGAGATTACTATCATGCGTACAACCTTGGATAATGAAGGTTCGACAGTTTTAAAATAGTGACCCCTGGACTAAAACTGGGGACCCAAGATGGGTTTAAAGTTAAATGTAGAAGTATATATGGAACATGTTTAAAAATCTTCTTCTCAAGAACTACAATGCATCAATTTGTCAGATAACTACGTAAGCATCCTCAAATAGTGTAGATTCGAAATTATAAAAGCCGTGATCTCAATCTAATACTGGGGCCCCAAGAGGGGTTCAAAGTTTAGCATAGAAATATAGAGGGAAAATGTTGAAAAATCATTTTCTAGGGAACTACAATACTTCAGCTTGTGAGATTACTATGCAAGCATCCTTAAATAATGTAGATTCCAAATAATTAAAGCGTTAGCACTGGAGTAATACTGTGGCCCCAAGAGGGGTTCAAAGTTTAACATAGAAAGATATGTTGAAAATGTTTTTAAACAGTTTTTCTCGTGAACTATAATGCTACAGTTTGTGAGATTACTATGCAAGGATCCTCAAATTGTGTAAAATCTAATGATGTGGAACCAAAAGTTATCTTTCTTAATGTTCTGTACATTCTGAGAGTTATTCCTCTTGAAGTGGAACTCTTCTACGTTCAGTTTTTCAGGTTGTGTACGTGCGGTCCCACCGCAGTGCTACACATTTTCATTCCTATGTTACTATTAATGTTGTTCAAGCCAACCATTAACCTTGGACCAATACTGGGTCCCCAGAAAGGGGTTCAATGTTTAAAATAGAAAAAAAGCATATGCTACGAAATGTAATGTTACAAGGAACTGCTATTCAGGTGAGCGATGTGGCCAGAAAGGACATTTTGTGGTTCGATCTCTAAATTATTGGTACACAGTTTGGACACTCTCCGTCACACAGTTACAGGGAATTATCACCTGTATCCCATAAGATGGTGAAAGGAGTTTTTTATTGAAGAACAGTAACACTACTAAACGTTGCTTATAAAATAGGTTTTGGATGTATTGCTAAAGAAATTATAAATATGTTTGATATTATTATTAGTCCCGATCAAAAAAGCTTTGTACCAGAAAGATATGTTGGTGAAAATACTAGACTTATATATGATCTTATCCAATATACAGAGAAAAATGACATCCCTGGTGTTTTAAAATGATTGATTTTGAAAAAACATTTGATACTGTTTCATGAAATTTATTCCCAAATGTCTAGATTATTTAAACATAAGAGCATCCATTTAATCTTAATATCTACTTTTCAATGTAATATAGAATCATTGGTCACTCAAGTAGGATACCTTTCAAAACTTTTCAAACCTAGAAGAGGATGTCGCCAAGTCGACCACATCTCTCCCTGCATATTTTTCTATGTACTGCAATTTTGGCCTATAAGATAAAAAGTAATAAGAACATAAGGAAATAGTGAAAGATGATAATGAATATCTGATATCTAAACGACACTGTACTAACTCTAGATGGCGCAGAAAAATTCCTTAGAACATCTATTGATGAATTGAGTGGTTTTAATACAATCTCTGGACTCAAGCTTAATTTATCAAAAAACCAATTAGTTTTAAATAGGCAACAAAAGATATTCTACTCAGAAATTGTGTCATCAAATGAACTTTCATTGGACAATGCAATCTAAATTATAAGGTATCCAACTTCACGTGGATCTAGCAAATACTCCGAAACTTAATTATGATAAAAACTTAGTAAAAATCAAAGAAATCATCAATCAGTGGAACAAAAGACAAACAACACCTATTGGAAGGACTACTTTGATCTAATCTTTTATCATATCACAAATGAATCATTTGTTTAGTTCACTTTCAACACCATCAATTAATTTTTTTAAAGACTTAATTGAAAATTGTATAATTTTATTTGGAAATCTTAAAAGGGCATGGTCACGATTTTTGTCAAAATTATTTTGTCGAATTAATGTTTGCATTGCTTCAGTAATGGCATTTTTAATAGGCAATCAACATTCACGTGTCATTTGTTGAGTTATAAACGAGTTACAGAGCTCATGATTCCTCGCTATGTAAGCAAAGCTTTTGTTTACATTTTGAATTTGAAATGAATATTCCAATTTTAGACCTAAAATAAATGTGTTAATCGTTAGGAACTGTTTATTTATGCTTAAAATGAATAAGAATATAGACAAATCAGCTTGAAAAAGATTATTTACTAGTATATTGAACCTATGTAAGCAGACACAGGGCACGAGCCTTGTTTGCATGACGAATAATTGTGAGCCCTGTATCTTGCTTAAGACTCATCGACTTGCCCCCAACTTTCATTTCATCATTAGAAATGCATTCATAAAACATTGTAAATAATAAAAACAGAAAAATTAAGGTCAGACGACACGTTCCTCGAGAATCTTTTTCTGTATCTCCTCGTAATAAAGAGTTTCAATAAAAAAATCTAATTTTATAATTACTTTAAAAATGATCCAAATTTACTTGTATTTGGTTATATGCCTAGATGGTCGAGTGGTTAGAACCGTGGACGCTCACTGCCTGAAGCGTATAGGTTTTAGAGGTCGTGAGTTCAAAGCCCCGCCACGGCGGAGATACAGTTCTATTATAGTGATTTTGGCTGTGCTGTAGATGTATTTATTTTTATATCAGCAATTCAAGTGTATTTTCAAGAAGAGTATATAGGAAATTGCATACTCTAGTATTTTGCAGACATGCCTGGTAAGGTACCATAATTTTTTGCAAGAACGCTTGTCAAAATAGTAGTAAACCATTAACAAATCCCTGGAAAAAGTTATCTAAAATTGAGGAACGTGTCGTCTTACCTTAAGGTGGACAAAATAAAAATAAAACAAATTAGAAGATAATACTCGAATGAAGGTCTAAAATGATTGAAATAAATAATTACAGCCAAAGTCTAAAGTCATCCTGGATTAAAAGATTGATCAATAGCCTAAATTCAAAATGTAATATTTTAATAAATAAATCAATTAATACAGACACAATGGTTAAGACTTCATATCCTGTATCGCTAATATAGGAAGAAACTCCTTTTAGAAGGATACATTTATTGGCTTTAAGAATATGCAAGATATAATGAAGTTACTTACATGGAAAGAATTATTTTAACAACCCGAATGGTACAATACGACATTACAATGGGAGGGGGTCACTTTCTTAATTAAATGGTATTATAAGAAAATTGTTTAAATCAATGAGCTGCTGAATCAAAATGGATCCTTTTTGAGTTCGCAAGACCTTCAGAGTCAGTTTGATGTCTAATCAAACTTCCTTACATATCTTGGTCTACAGAAATCTATTTTAACTACTTTACATTATCATGGAACCCCCCCAAAAAGATGACAACCCGTGGCCTTTCATATCTTTCCACATTAAACTATTTTGCATACCCCGAAAAGGATCTAAGATTATGTATAACATTCTTAACATGTTACATCTTTCAAAAAATCATAATGGGGATTTTTTTTTGGTGTCAGATATACAGTGAAAAACCATAAAAAAAAATAAATATGTATATATATATATATATATATATATATATATATATATAAATATATATATATATATATATATATATATATATATATATATATATATATATATATATATATATATATATATATATATATATATATTATATAGCTTCCCATATTGCAGATTAGATGATTTCTACAAGAGATGGGAAACTTGGCCTTCTCTTCTTAAAATACTTGACTGAGCAATTATAGCAGACTCTGACTGTATGGAGATTTTATAAAACTATAAATCAATTTTTAACTCATTTTCAACAACTTTTGTTCTGTCTCTCTCTCTGTCTCTCTCTCTCTCTCTCTTCCAAGGAATAATTCTGTTTTGTATACAAATGTATATGATTGTTCAACTTTTATTAAATGAAAAAAAAAACTTATATTCATGCTCTTGTGTTTAGTGAAAATTGTGAATTCTTGAAAACGTGACCCCAAGACCAAACCATAGACCACAAAGGGTTACAATTTATTTTAGCATAATATTAATCAACTCAAAATCTTCTTAATAAAAAAAACCACTGTTACAAAATGCGATATGTGTATGAGCCAAGCATTTTGTAGAGAACATTTAAGACAGTTTAAACTTATGAAAGGACAGGCGAACTTATGGGTTCCTGTAAAAAGTGAAAAATGAAGATTCAAACTAAACCTTTTTTTTTCAATCTCACATCATGAATTGAAATTTCAACTATAAGAATCAACTAGTTTTAGAGTTGATTTTAGTGTATATAAACAGCACGAATGTTTTCAAAATGAGTAGTGGTCAGCCGGCATTCGTGATTTTATATAGTAAATCGAGGACAAATATTCAATTCAAAGCCTGTGTTTACTGTCAGCTCAACCGAATACATTGTACAAACTTGTGGAAAAGATAAAAGACGCATTAAACTTTAAAGCTGCTTAGTCCAATTTTTTTGTTAAGATAGTATCAAATAATTTCACATACAAGTCATTTATCTTACAAAGTTATGGACTTTCTCCTATTTACATCAGCAGAATCAGTCTTCTTTCCAAGTTAGAAATATTCAAAGTAAATAAAAATAATTTTTCTTTGGGCAAACGAAAAAACAAACCAATGTTTAGAAAAAGGAATTATTTGTTTTCGTCCCCTGAATGATTAGGGTTATTCAACCCGCATGCTATGCATCGAATGTAAACAAAGCAAACTTCAGAAATATTGGCTAACAAAACATACACAAATTTATTTGTAATTTGTCTGTGCATTACGACATTTATTCATAGCGATGTCAAATTCGTAATACAACCATACCCGTCTAGACGTCAGAGGTGAATTTTAACATGATGCTAAATAATGCGATGCCCTATTTATGTCGTTTGATTTGTTAACAAATTTTGTACATAATTTGTTTTCATTGAAATGTGGCTTATATGACTAGGAAAACTACTGCACTATCTATTATTATACATATACTTACCATAAACATCGTTTAAAAACGTGCACAAAATTTGATATAGAATCGGACCAAGCAGCTTTAAGAAAACTCCTGTGAAAATAAAAGGACTGTACAACATTAGGCTGGTACCTAAAATGTGAAAAAACGTATGAAAATGTCATGGTTTGTCCTATTGCAAGTGGCAGCAATTATCTGCGCGACCCACGTTTGGTAATAAATAATAATGCATAAAGTATAATTCAGCAAACGTATAGGTCCACAAATAGTGTTAATTTAAATGGCTCCTCCCTTTAACTTGAATAGACACAATTAAAGTAGGTTTGGTACTGCTTTTCCGGATTTAGATTATCTATTGACAGTTTAAAATCCTCACTTGTTAAAGCTGTGTGCTAATTCTGGTAAATTTAAACGTGCATATGAATCAGAAGTATCCACCAGAGCTTAAATATTACGAGAAAAAAGCAATATGTTGATATTTTTACATAATCTCTCTATAGCTTAAATGCACGTCTTATTTGTTTAACAAAGAACAAATACAATATAGTGTCACCACTTTCCGATTCACACTCGATCACACCTTTTCGTCTTTTAATATGACATTAACTAATGATCCCCGCTTTAACATAAATATAGAAAATCAAAACAAAGCATAAGGCTTTTTGACAGAGAGGCGTAAACACGTATGTCAAATTCCTTTATAAAATCTAAGTTGTGTCAACCGTACCCTTAAATATCATTCATTCTTAACCGTCACAGTTCAATGTTCAAAATGTGCCACATAATTAATTTCTCTGTTGTAAGTTTTAAGTCTTAACTACTTATCTCCATCACTAGATATATTTACTTGAATGAAAAACCTGTTTAGAAACAAGTAATAAATAAAGATATTAGGATTTTTTCGTCAGGTAAGTATAATAATACAGTTCAGGCACTATACTTTCAATCCCAATTACGTTTTAAAGACATCGCTATCGATATGAATGTGGACAAATGGGGAAAAATGTTAAATGATTAATATCTTTATCCGCCCAGTCGGACGTTCATAGGAACAAATATATAGTGTAGTTATTTTTTTAATTTTTTTTTATTGAATTTTTCACTTTTACAACACATATATGTACGTACCTGACATACCTTGTACATATGTTTATATAATCATTTTAAAAAGCTTCTAACTATTTAATTATACTATATTATACTGTTCTTATGTAGTGAAAGTAAATTAGGATAGAGAGAGAGAGAGAGAGAGAGAAGAAATGAAGGGGAGAGAGCAAGGGAAAGGGCATTGTTCATATGGATATAAAATATAAACCATATTCATGTGATAGATCCCTGTTTATAGGGATACTTGAGGGAGGAAAAAGGATAAAACACACCCAAAAAAAATCAAAAAACGACATCACAGTTCAAAACAAGATTGAGATGAGACCCAATAGATAGACAATTAAACTATACTTAATGCAGTGCTACATCTTATCACATATTTTTTTGTCAATGGCTTTCATACTCTTTATATCTACAATTTTTCATTAGCATATATTTTTCAGTCAAAGGCCGTTTTATTATAACATTTTTAATCCTTTTATATTTGGATTTGTATTACTTTTTTATTTGCAGGAAAAAATGTATTGCTTCACAAAAAATAACTATCAAGTTGAAAAATTTATAAATCAAAATGTCGCAAGATCCAGTCTTCAACAACAGACCATTATTCCTTTACAATAGTACATTCATAGAATAAATGCCCAATTCTCTCTTCATATCTTTTACAGATAGTGCATACGGGAGACTCGGCTTTTTTTTATTTTGAAAATATATTTATTTGTCGGAACAATCCTTTGAAGAATTTGGAACTGTAACCAATGTAGTTTTGATACTTGTGTAGTTTTAAAGGGGAGTTCAAAAATTTTCTTCTATGTTTCTTGTGCATAATTATGACCATTTTCTCTTCATTTTTGTATAGATGTACATGTTTATCTCTTGTTATATAACTAGACTTTGACCCGTGCGTGCACGGGTTGACATATTGCATATGATATCAGACATTCACTAAATAGATACATCGACACACCGTATTGTTGACATTCACATAACCAAGCTTCATAGCCAATACCTTCAGACCTCTGGATTTTTTTATATTAAATGCACTGAATTATATATCTCCCGTATTTTCTTTGATGAACAGAATATATAGCAAAATTTCAATGAAAATTTACACGTATTTGTATAATTGTTTCTGAGTGTATTCATGCAAATGTCATTTATGTATTGTGGAAACATAAACTAAAGAGCTTCCCTAGATTTAGCGGGAATGTAATGCGCATGCGCAAGATTGTAAAATATAAGAAAAATCAAGATGTTATATTTTTTAAAGGAATTTTCGTTGATTATTAATTAGCGACGCTTGATTGAGAAAAAAACAAAACAAATTCGTAATCTTCAAGTGCCAACGGTCTTTAAAATTTAGAGAACAAAAGACAGTACTCGTCCGATTTATCGGTATTAAAGCCCATTAAATCGAGTCTATTATTTTAATGTAGTAGTATAGATGATAAGTTGTACTTAAGTTTGCAGCCTTTACAAATATTATTTAACAATATGATATTATTAGGGATGAGAGGTCCATATTCTTTTATTATTTGTAGGTTTGGTATGTAAAAATCCTGTGTATGTAATCTGTTCCTTACAGCAGTTCTTAAACTTGCATATTCAATAAAGTTTGTCATTGGATTGATTTGTTTCAATTTTTCAAAGCTTATAAATGTCCCAATAATATTAAGTAAATTACCAACAGAACAAATCTTGTGTAAGCAAAGCTTTTGAAAAGTTTGATTTATTGTCTACTGTGATATTGGGATTGTACCATATATTGTCATTTATAACCCAATGTTTACTTAACACTTTTTGCTACTGTATTTCTAACCAGCTGATGAACACCTCTTTCCAGAAAGAATTTCCCAAAGTTTACATTTATATGAATAATCTGTGCCTTTCCTCCATATTTCTGGGATTTTAATTCTCAAAATGGATACTAGAAACTTTACCCATTTTGTATCAGCCCTAATTAGTCTTTTTATCCAAGTATATTTCAGAGCAGTAACAAAATCCCCATAATCAATCATTTTGAGACCCCCAGGACAGTAATCTTGTATAATTATATTCTTTTTTTACTCTATGCACTTTACCACCCCATATAAATTGAAAAATATCATTTTCAAAGTTGTTCAAGTAATCAATGTTTGGGTTGGGTAATGTTAGTATTAAATGATTTAGTTTTGGTATTATTAATGTCTTGATGATTGTGATCCGTCCAATAGGGGTTAATTTTCTTGATTTCCATTTATTTATAAATTTTCTTATTTCTGAGAGTTTTTGGTAAATAGTTTAAGTCTCCCATTTCATCTAGTGTTTTTGAAAATTTAATACCAAGGAGCTCAAAAGTCAAATTGTCCCAACTCAGTTTCCATCGTGAGTGGTGAAATACATCTCTTGAAAATTTGTAACTACCGATCCCAACCATTTTTATACCCGCACTCTCTAAAGAAAGTTCGGATATATTGTTGTTGTATACACAATAATGATAATAAAAATTCTTCCCAGGTGGATCAAGAATTTGAAATTTGTATTTTTTCGGTACTCTGGGGTTCTATGGTGGATCAACAATTATAAATCTTTATTATTAAAGCATCTTTGGGGTACCCTTAGTGTATCTATGAGGTATCCTTGTTGTTCCTTGGGGTAAAAAGACATGCCGGAAAAAAATATCAAAATATTGTTCAGAAATGTTTTTCAGAACATGAATATATCATAAAACACAAACTATCTGGAAGTTTAGTCTGGGTTGAAAAGAAGGAGGCTAAAATTATTTGCAGTACTCTAAAACCATTGAGTTATGAAAATTGTTGAGTTTCTTATTGAAAACCTTCCACCACAAAATGTATACGTAGTCTCTCACTAAACTCTGTAAATATATAACTTTTTAAAAACATTTTATTAGGGCCCGACAAGGATTTGTGGGTGCCCTATAGTAATCACTCTGTCTGTCCTTCTGTCTGTCCGTCTGTCACTCTTCCGTCCACAAATTTCCTGTTTTTTTCTAATAACTTTTTTATGGTTGCCCAATCCAGTTCAAATTTGGTATGGTAGTTTAGGCAGACATACATAATAATTTTAAATTATGTGTTAAATCTAGGATTTGAAAAGGGCATGTTAAATAATGGTTAAAAGGGCACTTTTCTCAGCAGTAAATGTTATAAAACTTTGAAAGGGGCACCTTTTTTTACGGTAATATTATAAAACATAATTCTTGAAACAAACGTATTATAAGGAAAAGTTTGCATCGTAATCAAGTGTGACCTCGAGATCTGTAATGAAACAAGATAATTGAACAATAAATGATTTGCTTTTGTATTTACATAAGTCTAATTCAATATTTTATTTTCTGAATCAATTTTTTTTTCTTAAATTGATTTACATTCAATTATATCTCTTAGAACAGTCATGGCATTGGTTTGACTAGTTTTAAAGTATAATGCAGTAAAAAATTCTTTATTTATTCATTTAGGTTTTATGTAATATGTGAACTTAAACATATCTGTATTCAGTAACGAATCATAGGACATGTATAATCCAGACAATATTATCTTTTGAGAAGTGGACAGGCATAGCCTTGATGTAGGCTATGCTTGTCCACTTCTCAGTCAAGAGAATATGTAAACAACCGATGGCAAAATTATTAAACCCTTTTTACCACACAAATTTGGATATTTAAATTGTTGTTTTAAGCTTCTGCATTAAAATCTGCATAACAATCATTATTGTGAATTAAGTTTCTGCATCCTTCAAGGAGAATAGTTACGCTTTTTGGGAAACAGAGAATACAGAGAAAATTCTGGTTAATCTGACGATTGTTTAAAAGCTTAAAAAAAGAATAAAAAAACCACTCATCTACATTTTTATCAAACTGTTTCATTAGTCAAAGCATGGTTTTAGGTGCCTCAGTGTTATAATTATCTTCATAAAATATATTCGTTTGTGTTAATTCTATTAATAGATAACCTTACGGTGTCTCAATGATAAGCTAGTTTGTACAATTAGCCTACTAATTTCAAGGAAATAATTTAGTTGTTAATTATCAAATTATTGTAACAGTAATAATGTGTCAAATCGCCCATTTATACAGGACAGCTGTGTATACCCCCTCAGCTTGGGCCTCTCTAGTTTACCTGTATCGTTTATTGTCTCAGGTCACCCGTGCGTGAAGTCCAGCAGGTGTTGGTTTAACTTTGCAATCAAAACAGAGGCTAGGGCAATGGTGGTTTTGAATTAAATTTACTTTCAATAAAAAGGGCATCACTTTAATTTACTATTAAAAGGGCATGGCGTATAGAAAAAGGGCATGGCGCTGATAAAATGGGGCATGGCGCCGCGCCACGCTAGTTCGCTTTAGATTTAACACTCATATTTGTAGTATAATATGATTTTTATCCAACTTGTGTGTTTTATCTAGCTATGTAGCTAACCTAACCCTGAATAAAAGGATGAGAGAGCAGAACAATTAATCCCCTGGGATGAATTATCTTGCCTGCTGCAGAAAATTTAGAGGCTTATCTCAATCTGTCATATGAAGATTAATCAACAAATTTTCTTCAACTGGTGTTTGTTTTGAAGTTGAGGTTAACCCTGGGTGATACAATGTATATGCATTCACTGAAGGCTTGCATTTTATAAAACACCTGTTTAAAACTTTTTTTAAATACACATTTAATTTAGTTTTTTTTATAAGACATGAGGTTATTTCTGTTTTATGCAGATACAAGGTTACTATTTAGAGTTTTTGGACATTCAGGAATTATCTTGAAATTTTAAAAATACAGTTGTTACTTATAATTTTCATATTTTTTGTGTTTACATGTAATCAAATTAAACTTTCATTCCATGAACTGCACCCTTATATTTTTATCCCCCAGTTTAAGGATGGTATTTGATAAAGAAATAATGTGGAGTTTTATAAACAGTGTAAACATTGATTGTGATGTTAAAAGCATGGGATAAATAGAATCTTATATGATTTGTAGCATAATATGATTTTCATCCAACTTGTGTGTTTTATCCCCTCACTAAAACTCAAGAAAAAAATTTTTAATTTTTGGATGAATATCATATCAAACTACAAATCATGAGATCCTATATATTGCAGTTCTTTACATCTTATGCCAAGCATTTATTTTTTATCATTGTTAATATAAAGAGGATGGAATTCAAAGTTTTTTTTTCACTTGTCTATATTAATTGTCATAGCGGGGCTCTTCCTGACTGGTCAGTTTTCTAGTTAATTTTACAATTATGTTATCTCAATATGTTGAGGCCAAGGGTAATATGATTGGCCTAGTCTTGCATCTTAGATCTTAAGATAGCTTAGATATCTGAAATAACAAGGCTTTTTCATATGTTGTTTAATATTAGGTCAAATCTTCGATATAAAAGAACATGGGTTTTCCTACTGTTTTTAAACTGGATCCAGGGTCTGTGGAATTGGGAAACTTGACGCGTAAATTGTTCAATATGGGAAAATACAAAAAAAACGTAATACTTTTATTTGACGACCAAACATAGAGCAACATTCTATACTTTTTTACTTCTCCCCCATAGAAATTAGTGAAAAGTTTGGAAGACTTAATTGATTTTATAATGTAACAATGATAAATACAGATTTTAAACTTAATCATAATATAATAAGTGTTACTGAAATAAAATAGAAGTTAACACACACTTACATTCAAAGATTAAAAGAAAATACTTTTTCCTCCAAAGGACTATATATGTTTGAGCATAAAATGGCCCCCTAAAATGAACATTGTCATTTTACTGTAATTCTTTGTTTTATCTGTACAAATATACCTTTGAAGTTTTTTCATAATTTTCATTTTGATTTCAGTGCCCACAATTTAAAAATATGACATCATAAAGTTTACCTTTTCCCGCCATTTTCTCATTTTTAGCATAAAACGGCTTGTTTTGAGGCAGCTTTTCTTTAAGGAAACATTGAAACACTGCTTGAACAAACAAAATATTTTCGCCATAGATGTATCTCTCCAATACTTATAACTGACAAAAAGTTCGTTCTTGTTCAAAGAGTCGCTCTATATTTCCCATTCGAAAAAAGATAAGAAAAATGTCAATTTTTGATTGATTTTGATTGAATTATAAAAATAGTGTCACTTCTGACGTCATATACTGCCAGTGAGTGCATATAAATCAAATAAATAGGTAAAAAACATACTTCATGTCAACTTTTTAATAAAATAACACAACAAAGTAATGTACCTGAATCACTCTAAAAAGAGCGAATTTTGGGGGCCAAATTTGACTAATATCATATATAGTTCTTTCTTAAAGTTTTCCAATTTGTAAAAGTAAATAAAATTGATGCATTTTTACCTTATATAGATGAAATGTTTCTTAATTATGTAAGCCAATTGACAAACATACAATAAAATAATTCTTTGCAATATGGCATTGATATTTGCATTTTGGGGTATGAGTCCTATCCTTTGACGCAATTACATCCATTATACAGAGAAACTGTTTAATTTAGTAAAAAACTGCAGATTAACGATTGTATGATAGTTTTAGCCTTTAATTGGCACAATTATTATATAATTATAAATTACCAACTTTAGAAGCAAATAACATCGTTTAAATTAATTCACATGATGAGGAAATTCTGGGGAGGTTACGGAAAGCAAATGTGTCAATGAAGTCGCCCCTAGTTGGTCCATAATTTATGCTCAGTAATAAACACAAATGAAGAAAAACAGCTGTTAAATTTGCATTTTATATGCCAGCAGATGTTCTGATATTTAAAAATATTATCACTTGATTGGGAAAAATGGATCTGGATTTGGAAACCATAATTCATTAGAGAAAATTAAGTGTGGAGGGGGTATATAGGAATAGTGACAAATCTTACAAATGCTGAAACAACAAAAGAGGCTTGGTATTTACCATATAAAGAAAATGTGGATAAAAAACGGCAGATTTTTAAAATTTCTTTAGCAAGATCTACTGTACTTAAATGTCAAGATATTTTGATTTTAAGACTGCAATGGTGATTTGATCAGAGTTAATGCTAATGTTGGTCAGGTAAGCGATGTGGCCCCATGGGCCTCTTGTTTTATAAATTGATTGTTGCAAACATAAATAATACAAGCAGCGCAGCAAGGGTAATATTATGGGGAGTCTCGGTTTTAAGGATATGTGAACCTGACAAAAACAAGTGCATTGCGCAACGCGAACTGTCGTCTGGCGACAAGAAATCGTATTTCACATCGACGGTTTATTTGCTTAATTTAAGGTTTAAAACAGTGATATAAAATGTGTAAGTTTATGAATTTGCATAAAATATAATTTATATCAACATTTAAATCAAAAGGTTTTACTTTTTTAATCATTTACAAACTTAAAGTTTACGACATACTTGCGCCTATTTCCGGTAATTTCCCAAATCTCGATGTAAACAACAAGTCGGAATGAAAAAAACTGATAGATATTATTAGTGTATGACGAATATTGCGAACACAAACTGATGTCGGGTGTCATAAAAAGGGAATGGAAAAAAAGGACGAGACCATACACCAGTTCCCTGTGATCTAAACCTGCCATTTGCAAGCAGTAAGCATGGTAGGTGTCTTATCATGACATGTGCTATATTGTATAATGTTAACGTTACAGATTATTATGCTCGTATGTTATCCACGTGAAAACAATATCGCCTAGCCTATATGTAGAATAGCTACACAATAATCCTAATTTGTTCAAACATAAGAATTATTCATTGTTAATTCAGTCAGTGTTTGTAATTAAAATAATCACAATTTTAGTTCGAATTTTCTTAAATGAAATTAACCATCTGATGATAAATGGTAAGGTTGACCGCATAGAGGGCCCTGAGTTTACTCTAGCATATGACAAGCTTATTTACCAACATTTACTCACAAAATATTTTTAGTCTAACACTTTCATGCACATTAGCTTGAACAGTATATTTGTAAGGAATAGGTTATATGTTTGTATTGATGATTTTTTAGCACATACTGGCGTGCGACCAGTTCTCGCCGAGTACCATTTCTCGCCAGTACATTGTGACGTCATTTTTCGTCTATAATTTTATGTGTTGATAGAATGACGTCACAATGTACTGGCGAGAAATGGTACTCGGCGAGAACTGGTCGCACGCCAGTATAGTTCATAACATGAAAATTTAATCTTTTATTCACTATCAATAACTGATAATGTTGATTCTCTGTACTGTGAAAACATTTGAACAGCTGATTGATATTCACCTTTATTGAACTGTAAAAATCAAAGTACAGTTGAAAGAAAAATTAGTATATCATGGTTTATCGGTTGATAGAATTGCTCACATCATATTTAGATTTCATGTGCTGGGTTCATTATTGTTACAAATTCTTATTTTTTTCCCATTATTTTCAAATCATTAAAACACAAGATTTCTAAATACACACAGTTATATTAGATATGAAATTGTCAAGTTAAGTAACATTAATTGAAATTTTCAAGATTAGAATAAAATGTTGACAAGTTTCACCTGATATCAAATTTTTATATAGAATAATCCATTTATATAAGGTTCTGTCTGTCTATGTTGCATACACTTTCATGATATGAATTTTATATATTTTTCTACATGTAGATTCTTAAAATCATCCTTTCATATAAGTCCTTCTTATATGTTATAAGTAATAGTACCAGTAATATCAGGGTTTTTTTTTTTAATACAGACTTTTCAAACCTCCAAGAGATGAGAACATCACTGGTATGTGTTAACGAGGTCATTCCTAATACAAGACACAATGCGGAAAAATATAAGACTAATGTAAAGAACTCAAACCATGAGTGATGAAAAGAAGAGCTGATAATCAGATTATTGTCTCTGTTATGTTCATCCTGATAAAGCCTTTCCCGATTGATGCCCTGGATAATTTATTTGGTAATTTAAGGATGACAATATTTATTTCAACATTTATGATATAATATTAAGACAATTAATAAGCAGCACAACATATCCTGACATATGAAACTGGACCAAACCAGTGATAATCTACCATTTATGATTTATTACATTTACTTGGATTTGAAAACCATTTCTGAAACTCCAAAAGTCATGAATAATTTGGACATATAATGCATACAATTAAGAATTAGTATTGTAAAAGAATATATATTATGATAATGCATATGCTATAAGAAATACAATTGATAGATATCAATTCAAAAGGTGTTTATACTGACCAAGTGCAGTAATGAAGTTTGTAATGGCTATATACTGTTCACGTGGAGAAACTGGTTTTTAAAATATATGTCTTATGTTTATAATTATGTTTAATTTGATGATTGCATACATGTAGTATATCAAATCATCATTTCTGTCTATTAGTGTCTGTCTGTCCATCCATTTATCTGTATGAAGTCTGTTTTATTTTATAACCCTGATGAGGTTACTGATGTAGATCAAGTTGAGATCATCATTATGACACTTATATACAACAAGCCTCACAGAAAATATCAGTCCTCTTAAATTACAGAGTTTTTGAATGAGTTATGAATGTATGGTTGAGTAAAATTTTTATTTTAAATATTTTTTGAAATGATTTTTGTGAATAAGAATATTTTTGTTATAACTTATCCTTATCTATATTTTTATCATTTTTGCATGAAAAAAAAATATACATATCCTAGTTAGGCCACACCAATATAATGTCTTGCTTGTCGGACATTAAGTGGAAAAGGGTACAAGCGGGCTAGCGATAAAATAATAAGATTATTATTTTTTGTAGCCAAAATTTTGAGGCGGTCCATAATGATATGATTTGTAAAGTTTTATTTAATCACGAGCATGCAGGATCCGATAAAAAAGAAATTTAATTGGTGTGGCCTTCCACATTTTCTATATTTTAGTTCAAATTGAGGCTGAACCATTGTAATATACTACCCTGCATAATCATTCTGATAAAGTCTCAATCATACATTATAAATAGCATCAAGACCAATATGGGGACCAAGAAAGGGTTCAAAGTGCAAAGGAATTATAGGATTGCATACAATCATGTATATACATAAGGACAAATCATAAATCATTTCAGAATCTGCAGTGTTGTTTAGTCCAATCGGATAATATGATTTAAAGAATTATCATGATTAAGTATCAAATTTCATTTTATCCCTGTAATCATTTGAAAGATTCTCCTATTTTCCGACACCCATTTTAATGCAATACCTTACAAATCAGACAAAACTTTTAAAGATTGATAGAGGAAATTCAAATTAATTACAATCAGTATATGATTTTTATGAAACCTGTGATTTATTTGGTTTAATTGTATTTTAAATCTTTCAACAAAGGCTTAATAAAATTGTGTGTATTAAAGTTTTCATGCATGTTTTTCTTTTTGTGTACAGAGACTAGAGTTTCTTGATTATATCAGATGCACAACTATGACACTCTGTTAATTACCATTAAAATAAACTCTTTAGGAAGTGAAAAAATTGTTAAATTAAAGAATCATTTTCTCTTTATATGATTGGTTTTTAGAAATACTACCATTGATGGCAGTGTTGACTTTCATGAAGCGCGTAGAGTGATTTTTTGTAAAAGTCAGATCAGAGGAAATTCGGATTTTCAGCCTTTTTAATTCAATTAGTTGTAGTATTTACAAAACAACTCCTTTAATTTTGTTCGACAAGAACTTATGCAGGTTCACAGTATAACTATTTGAAAGAAATCGCCATTTAAAACTGAATTATACGTCTTTTTTTAACAGCATGTAGGGTTTGTAGCATCTATTTCAATAGAGGTCAGAGGAAATTCAGACGTTATTATCTTTTTTTCTAATTCACGAACATGCCAATTATTGATTACTAATTTTTTGCTATTTATCATTTCTTCAAAATTACATAAAAAAAATAAGAGTGTAATTATAGGATATTGTATTTTTTGCAATTTTTCTAGCTCGGGTCACGTCAAAAAATGTCACTTTTTTAGTGGTCAGAGGAAATTCAAACTAAAATAGCGGATTAAATAAAAAGAATTCTTATAATCCATTTTCAGATAAATAGAGTATTTTATTAACCTTTTTAATATTTTGGTGAGAAAAGTTTTCTAGTTAATTGTAAATATGTCTTTTATGACATTTTAAATTTGCATTTAAGGTTTTTTGTCTCGTTCTAATTTTTTGAACATGGGTACGTTTGAAGGTCGTTGCCATGGAAACGAACTCACGAACATATGCTTAAAATGTCTTTTTTGACAAAAACAAATGGATTAGAGTCTGTTTAAACAATTTTTTCAATTATTCAATTAGTTTCATGTCAGGTTCACATGTCCTTAAGGTGAAGACTCCAAAATGAAACTTTAGATGCAAACATGACAAGTTTAACTAAGGGCTATACTTAAGTGACTATCAAGACCCATGGGTATTTTGTTGTATGAACACCATGTCAAGTACTCAGGTGACTGTTAAGAGCGATGTGTCTCTTGTTGTATGAACACAATGTGAACTTTTTGTTGTATCTGTGTGTTTGTCATTACAAAATTTACCAAGCAATTTTCTCAGCAACAACTTAAGGCAGATGTATGAAATTTTAGTACCTTTTTTGCATAGACAAGCCATATATTGGGATTCATTTCTTTCAAGGGATAATGTGTCAGCTTCCTGTTTATCCAAACGTTTGTCCATTCAATAGCTACTTGATGCAGAAGCTTGAAATTTGAGCACCTTTTTTTTCAATGTCATGTACTTGTTTTTATTCACATGAGAGGGTACTAGCATATTCATATCATAGTGGACTTCTTGTTTGTTTATATTCTAGTTTCCTTAACACAAAACCTTTTAAAAGTCTGATCACTAATTGTGGATTAACCAATACTTTTTGTAAATTAAGAAATTAATCCTTTATGCTGTTAACCTTTGATACTGTCAATTTAAAGAAGTTAAATTAATGCTTTGGCAGAATATGTAAAGTTTTTTGTGTGTTTTTTTTAGATGTCAAAGAGAAAGCCTAAGGGCATGAATAAAAGGGTCAAACGCCTAAAAAAAACAGGCAACGAATGAGTGACAAAAGGCTGCAGAACCGATTCCCATCAGCTGGTTTAATAGACCAACCACTCCAATATTCTGATACCTCTTGCGAGGCAGTAAAAGGAGCTTTCTCAGCTCCCCTTGGTAATCTTCCGGGGAAGGTTTCCATGGGGTTTCCTCTGAGGGAAGAAAAACCCCTGGCCAGGATGCAGGCCTCTCCTTTTGAGAAAATGCATCCAAATGCCCTGAGTTATGCATCTTCTCAGGGAGTCGTCTGTGTGCCCAGAGCGGCGGCATGGCACTGTCCCCTGATTCCCCACCGTGGGTTTATACCTCACCGAGGGTACCTGAGCCGGACACCGTGCACGTGTCTGGCTCAGCAGGACAGGCGCAGCTGGATATGTCATCCTCCTGTAGTGGGCATGAGTCTAGCAGGATATCAATTGATTCACCCAGAAACTTAACGAGAACTCAAAAGTATACTGAAAGGAATTTCTATGATGATACTGAATATATGAAAAATGTATATGAGAAATGTATATGATGATGATGGTGATGATGATGATGATGATAGTGATGATGGTTGTAGTGGTGATAATGATGATGATAGAACCAACAACAATATCATTTCAACAATCGATAAGGTATGTTGATCTGTTCAAGCATCTTACCATCAAGCAGACAGCATTTTTGGTAATAATGCAGGAACGCAATGTGTAGCAAACTGTCTTGCCGCAGTAGCATTCCAAAGGATTAAGGATACTTTTTTATGGGATAGAAGAGACATGAACACTGTTTTGTTTACAGGAAATTAGTTATATTGTTACTTAAAACAAAGTTCAACAATTGTAAATAGATATCTTCTGGTAGATGAATTGCCTCAGTATTTTTAGTGTTTCAGTCAGACATTTGAGTTCAAAGCAAATGAATCATTACTTAGTCTGATCAATCTATCTAGCATTGAACCTCAATAAGATGACTTTAAAGCCTATCCAATTCTAGAGCGTCTTCAGATTGCTCTTGCGGAATCAGATGGTTGCTCTGTTCGTTTTGGTGGAAATACGTTTTTAAAAGGAACAAGAATTGAAGAATATGTTACGTTCGATTCCCATTCTAGATTCGCTGAAGGATATCTGAGTGAAAATGGAAAGAGTACAAGGGTATTGTACAGGACAATCCATGAATTATTCAATCATATTGTGACTTTGGCCAGGTCGATGAGGTATACTGAAACTGTACAATGTGAAATAGCAGGAGTGCACTGCTCATTAAAACAATTTCAGCATAAGGAAGTATCCATTCAAATACCGCAAAACAGAGAATTTGTTAATGTTTCGGAAAATGCAGATTCTGCAGAAGTACATTTAAACGAGAGTTGCTTTTTTACACCGAACACTCATTTATCCAGACATGATAATGTTGAGTATGTTGGTAGTGAAAATGGTGGTTTTTATTTTATGCCTCTGTCAGATGTGAAGAAGCAGCAGTTGTGTAATTCATTGTTCATTTGTTGAGAATTCAAACGACTTGGTGGAAAATGTAGTAAACATGGACAAGCCAGTACGGGTCAGAGACATATATCAGGATAGAAATTGTTTGTTTAAGGCGATTTCATTTAGTTTGAAGCAAGCACAAGACTATCATGAGATAATTCGCTCACATGTTTGTGGTCATTTACTCCAGAACCCGTTACGTTTTGAATCTTTTTTTAAGGCAAGAAGAAGACTCTGTTGAGAACCATATCGCAAACACCCCTATGATTGAAAATGGTAGTTGGGCAACTGAAATGGAAATTTTAGGACTTTCCCATTTGCTTAAGACCGATAGATATACATATTCAGATTCTCGCTGGGTTCTTTTATCGGGACTAGTGATAGATTCAGGTTTAGATATTGATCAATCAGGGTCAATTTATTTGCACCATAAAGATCAGAATCATTATGATGTAGTCACAATGGTGTCAAGTAGGTCAACTAATTTACAACACCAATTTTTGGCACCAAGTGGTGAGGGCATGGTTGAATATAACAAACGACTAAGCAATCGACGGAGAATGAGAGAGAAACGCAATATTATTCCTCAAAAGCAAAGTAATCATTGCTTGAAACAAGTCAAAGAACTCAGGAAATCAAGTCGGTTACTTGCAAAGAAAAAACTGAGGTACGTGAATGCTGAGGCATTTAGGTCAAAGGCTAAACAAATGAGTAAAGGAAAGAATCAGAGTGACGAAACATATAGAACAAATTTAATACAGAAAGGTGTGCAGAAATATGCACTTGATGCTGAACATAGAATGACCACAAAGCAGAAAAGCATTGCAAAGTACAAGACAGATCAGTCACACAGACAGGACGTGAAAAGCAAAAGCAAAATTAAGTACAGAGTAGATACCAAATACAAACGGAACGTGAAACGTTCGAGTACACAGAAATACAAATTAGATGAAATGCACAAAGAGAAGGTTAAAAGGGGAAGTACAGAAAAGTACAAATTAGATGAGATGCTTAAGGAAAATGTCAAGAGAAGTACAAATTAGATAAAAACCACAGGGAGATAGTTAAATCAGCAAGCAAAGAGAGTTACCATTCGAGTGCATAGGCTAAAAGACTAAAAAAAGAAAATGTTGTTAAGAATAGACAAGAACGGATGGAAAAATTGAAAGGTGATAACAAAGTAGTGAATATTTTTAAAAATATGGTCAAACAAGGACCAGAGTACACATGTTGTTGTTGTCATCGTTTGATATTTGAAAACCAAGTTCGTGGATGTACATATGATATGTATACAGTAAACCAAGAGGCAAAAAATGTTGCAGAACAGTGTATCGATGACAAATATGTTCACTAATGCGGCGTGTTGTGTAAAAACTATTGTCACAGATCTTCTTTGTGGGTTTGTTTTACATGTCACAGAAAAATTATGAGTGGAAAAATTCCACAAGAGGCTGCAATTAATAAAATGTCACTTGAAGAAATTCCACCAGATCTCAGTGATTTGAATTCCTTGGAACAACACCTCATTGCTTTACACATTCCTTTCATGAAAGTCATGGCTCTTCCACAAGGTGGTCAACGAAATGTGCACGGACCAGTAGTGTGCATTCCTTCAAATATAGAAAACACAACCAGTTTGCCAGTGAACGTTGATGAGAATCTGTTACTGAGGGTAAAACTCAAACGCAAACTATTATACAAAGGCTACTTCGAATACCAATTTGTAAGTCCACGACACATTAGGTTGCTCTTCAATTTTTAAAAGAAAACAACAAGTGGTACCAAGACGTTTCTATTAACATTAATTGGACTGAAAATCACGACCAATGTTTGTTGAGCGATACTATCAAGACATGTGAAAGCAATCAAGTAAGGCCAGAAATAGAGGACAATCACAACCAGGAAGTCGCAACTGACACATGTTTACAACCTGTAGACATCGCGCAAGAAGTTCTTGATCATTACTTCGATGATGTGTACAATATTGCACCAGGTGAAGGACAAACCCCTGTTCGAATGTTACAAGAAGAAGGAAATGAAGCAAAGTCGTTCCCACATTTATTTCCAACTGGTAGATTCTCTTGGAATGAAGAGAGAGGTGAAATAATAACACTTTCTAGATATTTTAACAACATACTTATGAATACAGACAATATATTTGCAAAGGACACAAATTACATATTTTTACGCAATTTATGTCAGAATTAAAACAAGTGATTGACAAAACTCAAATAACTATACGAAAATCTTTGATCAAAACAAACGATGGAAATTAGTGACATCAGACATGCTACAAGATCCAACTGTGCTATCAAAACTTCTCAGAAATGACGAAGCCTTGCGATTCATGCAACCAATAAGAGGAACATCTGCGTATTGGTCAGCAACACAGAAAAATATTTTTGCTATGTTGCGACAGTTAGGAATTCCTACAAAGTTTTGTTCGTTTTCAGCTGCTGAATTCAGATGGAATGAAATAGTGGGCTGCATTTTGCATCATGAGGATGACAATAGAAACCCATCTGATTTAGACTGGTGTGAAAAAAGTGAAATTCTTAGAAGAAATCCAGTCACTGTTGCCAGAATGTTTGAACACAAATTTCATGTATTCCAAAGAGAAATCATTTTGGGACCAGCCAATCCAATAGGTAAAGTTGTAGACTACTTTGTAAGAGTTGAATTCCAACAAAGGGGTTCCCCACATATGCATTGTTTATATTGAGTTGAAGATGCACCTAAATTAGGGAAAGATAATGAGGAAAGTGTATGTGGGTTCATTGACAAATATGTGTCATGTTCCTTACCATCTTAAGTTGATGAGCAAGAACTAAGACAAACTGTGTTAAGTGTTCAACAACATAGCAAAAATCACTCTAAATCGTGTAGAAAAAAGGGAACATAATGCAGGTTCAACATCCAAAGACCACCGTCACAAAGAACGTTCATTGCTGAACGATGTGAGGAGGATGCAGATAGTCTTCACGCCAATATGCAAATGAATACAGATCAAGCTAAAGATACTTTACTTAGGGTGTGGAATAAAGTCCTTGATGTTAAGACTAAACCTGTACCATGTGAAGAGATATTCACAGATTTACCTTTATCGCAAGAGGATTATGAGTCTGCACATAGAGCACTAACGTCAAGAACAGCAACTATTTTAAAGAGAGACCCAGTTGAAATGTGGACAAATCAATACAACGAATGTCTCCTCAAATGCTGGGATGCCAACATGGACATTCAGTATGTTCTTTACCCATTTAGTTGCATTGTGTACATTATTTTGTACATCTCAAAATCAGAACGAGAAATGGGCATGTTATTAAAACAGACGAAAATTGAGGCAACTGAAGGAAATCTTAGTGCAAAACAAACGATTAAGAAAATAGGATCAGCTTTTTTAAACCACAGAGAAGTCAGTGCACAAGAGGCTGTGTACAGAGTATGCAATTTAAAAATGAAAGAGTGCTCAAGGAAAGTAGTGTTTATACCTGTTGGGGAAAATCCAACACGCTTAAGCAAACCTCTTTCACAACTGAAGAAAAGATCACATTCAGACGACTATGAAGGCATTGAGGATGAGGACGACATTTGGATGACGAATATTGTACAAAACTACGAAAGCTGAGAAGGATCATTCGAGATTCGAGATTCAAAATACGAGATTCGAAATACGAGATTCGATATTCGAAATTCGAGATTCAATATCTAAATTAACCAATCAAATCATGGATCTGAAACCTGTATCCTAGCAACATCAAACTGTTCTAAATAAAGATCATTCGTACATGCTCTTTCCTACAAATAAATGCTATGTTCACTTCTCCCTACCTAAATAAATGATTATTTTTATTTACTTTTACACAGAATATTTAAGTAGACTAGTAATAATGCAGTGTGCTTCGCGGATCTAAGTGATTTTGTTTGCCCTGGTGCATTTCTACCTGATGCGTTTCAACCCTGGGGTATTTCACCACCAGTAATAGTTTAAAACCCGGGTTTATTCACCCCTTTTGTGTAAAAATGCGGTTATGGTAGAGAACTTCATAAGCGTAGCTAATTTTTTCTGTAGGGGGTCCTAGGCCAATTTTAAAAAAAAATACTATGTAAATTTAATAAGCTCCCATTTTCCCGAGGAGGGGGTCCAGATCCCCTGACCCCCTCCTTTCTAGATCCCCGCATGAAGATTAGTACATGTATCTAAATAATCTAAATATATATAATCTGTCCTGTTTCACTTATAAATATAAGCATTATTATCGTTTTTATGTATGCATACAGTGATGCATTAGTACTATGATTATAAACAAATCAGTGAGATATTATCACATCATACGGAATTATTAATAAATACAATTTGTTTTCCTTTTCCTCAGTAAACAACTTATTATGAGTCTTACTTTTGGAATTGTTTTCAATATAGATGGATACCTACTCTCTACAATTAAAGGTAGGGATGATAGGGTGCCAATGTGTTCACATTGCCGATTTCTTGTGCAGAGAACAGGAAAACTTTTTAAAAATTTGATTGTGCATGAATATTTCAAAATTAATTGTTGTACATATTTTTTTTATTATAATTCATTCATTGATATATCAGCAAGAAAGAATAAAAGCATATGTTTCACAGCCAAGTTAAGTTTCTCTGTAGTTTCCTACCCTCCCCCCCCCGCACCAAAATTGACAATAATTACATATAAGTCATACAAATGTTTACTTTTTTTGTAAGTAAATCTCTAAAGATGTAAATAAGCACTGCAAACAAAGATGTGTGTATTTAATATACTACTACATTACACTTAGCCAGATAAAATGTAGTCAGGATGAAGCTACAAGGAGTGAGTGATGCAAATTTACCAATTTGTCGCCATACACACAGAACACCAAATAAAGAAACTGTGAGAGGTGTGTGGAATGCATAAAAGATGGCGGCAATTTATCTCAAATAATCTGTGCAAAACCCCACAAATATGCTGTTATTTGTTACATATCCTTATCATTATCATTGACAAAAAATGTTATCGTCCATTAACATAGCCGATTAAGTTAATGTGTACATATGGTCAACGTACATGTAATTCTAATATACAAGAAGGCGGACGTATCAGGCGGGGATCCAGAAAATTAAATTTAAAAAAAAATCGGTTGAATTACATTAAATGAATTGAAAATTGTTTTAAACTCGGAGCAATATGCATGATAGAAGCTATGTACAGTGTAATTGGAAACTTTCATTTTATATCAATATGTAGTATAACCTATTATAACAAATGAGACTATAGCACAACTGCCACAAGCAATACATGTCCTTTACCGGCGCCACCCCCTCCCAATAAAAAATGAAAACATTGTCGTTTTATTTGCTAAAATGTGTGTGGTTCAAGATATTTCTAAAGAACATTACCGATTAGAATTGAAAAAGAGTCGTACGTTTAAAACTAATTTTGTTAAGATTTTTAGATTCATTTGGTTATATTTTGGTCCATTTGGGTAAATAGATTCAACAGCGCAGCTCTAATATATATATAATCAGGGCATAAATTCAAAATATTTTCAAAAGTTAATAGCTTTAAATCCAGTGGATGAAAAAAAGGAAAGCAAGTCGAACTCGATGAGTGATTATACCTGTGTTGAATGAATGGTATAGTAGGATATGCGCAAAAAAGTCCCGTCTACTCTTTCCTACCCTATATTTATTGGAATATTAAATCCGATTATAAGAGTCAGATTAAAAATCAAGTACGGATATGTACCTGTTTATCAAAAGTAAAACTACTCATAATTTATCTACAGTGCATCGTTATGGAGCTACAAATAAAGTTTTATATTAATTTGCCGAGCCAAATAAAATAAACCTGGAAAACGAAGAGAAAACAAAGTGGGGACAGAATAACTGGCAAACTAATTAGGACTATAACCCCCCCCCCCCCCCCCCCCCACTTGAAATGTATATACTGAAAACAGATTATTGGAGTACAACATCCGCACACAATTTAAAGAACATTTCATGTTTTTTTTATATTTTCGCTAGCTAATGTAAGACATCACAAATACCTCAAACCCCCTCACGGAAAAGGAAATGCTAGGTGATGAGAGAGAGAGAGAGAGAGAGAGGGAGAGAGAGAGAGAGAGAGAGAGATAGAGAGAGAGAGAGTCGATGTAAAATTAAAGCTTGCTAGTTGGTCTGCCCTACCCTAGCTACCTCCTCTCTTTTCTCCTTTTAGAGGCTTAATTATTGTCTATATATGCTTGTAACAAATCAAATTTATTTCAAATTCTAAATCAAAACTGAATTTGACACTACAAAACACTCTGTCTGTTTGTCTATCCGTCTGTCTGTCTGTCTCTCTCTCTCTCTCTCTCTCTCTCTCTCTCTCTCTCTCTCTCTCTCTCTCTCTCTCTCTCTCTCATCGACAATGGCACTGATACCCTACAATACACTATTCCTATCTGGATTGTTGTTGTTGAGGTTGTAAATCATTATATCTTCTATGGTTTAAAACTTTATGATAACCTATAATTTGATAAACAATTAAAACATCTATATATGCTTGTAACAAATTAAATTAATTTCAAATTCTAAATCAAAACTGAATTTGACACTACAAAACTCTCTGTCTGTTTGTCTGTCTGTCTGTCTGTCTGTCTGTCTGTCTGTCTCTCTCTCTCTCTCTCTCTCTCTCATCGACAATGGCACTGATACCCTACAATACACTTTTTCTATCTGGATTGTTGTCGTTGAGGTTGTAAATCATTATATCTTCTATGGTTTAAAACTTTATGATAACCTATAATTTGACATGTCGATTATTTCATTGAATTTCGTTTCATAGCTGAAATCACACTCAGTTTTTATTATTTAGATTTAACAGATATTTCTTCGCGAGCCGATTTTTATACAGTTGGGGCGAATACACAACGGGTTAAAATGGTTCGGGGGGGGGGGGGGGGGATACATACAGGACAAACAAAATCACATAGATTTATTTAATTGTTTATCCTGTGTGGGGTCAATTTATCAATGTTGTTTTAACCATTTTATAACCACAATTTAAGAGCTATTAAGACATTTATTTGTAGGAGAGAGTATGTACGAATGATCTTTATTTAGAACAGTTTGATGTTGCGGGGATACAGGTTTCAGATACATGATTTGATTGGTTAATTTAGATATTGAATCTCGAATTTCGAATCTCGAATCTCGTATTTCGAATCTCGTATTTTGAATCTCGAATCTCGAATGATCCTTCTCGGCTTTCGTACAAAACTGACTATTTCAATCAGATGTGCCTTGCAGTATTCTGCTCCGAGTTCAGAGTACTAGCAAAATCACAAATTCCGCAGGGTGAAAAGGAAGGAGTATACGAATTGCGAAATGGAAAAGGTTACATCCAGAAAAGAACGAGAGGTAAACAAGCTATCATACGATACCCAAGATTCAATGCTGAAAGTGCACCAGAAAAGTATTTCCAATCAATACTACAGCTGTTCTTACCTTACATTAGTCAGAGTCAACTGAAACCACCTGGTTTTGATCTCTATGAGTCATTTACAGCAACGATTTTGTCAGATTCGGTAGCGATTTACAAGCAGTAAAGGATGTGGTAAATGTTTATCGAAATCAGTTTTCGCTAAATGAGGAAGCAATTGAAAATGCTGAAGAATTGTATGATTGATTGGCGAGCCTGAAGATGCATGGGCAAGGCTGTGTCCTTATGCTGAAATGAAGCGGGATGAGTGTTTAATTCAGAAATCAATATTCGAAACAGAAGACATTAAAACTAAGGAAGTAACCAAAGAAGTTGAAAGGGAAGATTCTTCAGATTTTATATACATTTATATGTATCACATAAGGCAAACTTCAAATTCAAGACAAGAGATGCGCGGGGGTGTTAAGGAAGCATATGGGCAATTAAGCGTCTTATTTTGACTGTAATATTCACAATCGTAAAATTAAACTTGATACGATCTCGTTACGAGTAACGAGTAGGTCTTCCTTGCGATTTCTGTTTTTAATCATACCATGAATAATCGATATAATTTATTGTTGATCATTTTTGAGATACAAATGTATGAATATTTTAGGGGCCAGCCCTCTAGATCCTTAATGGGGACGGAAATTCGTGTTTTGATAAGTGGAATCGATTTAAATCATAAATTTAAACATTTTCTCTTCTATCATATCTAACAAAAAATGTCTACTTCTCTAGTTATATTGCGTCAAAGTTTAAGTACTTTGGCCCCTAAGAATCCCTAATTACGTAATAAATGGGCGTGGCAATAATTTTTCCTGATAGATATTGTTACGATCAAGAAGTTTGCTTCTATAATGCATTACAAAATCTTTATCGTTTTTAAGTTATTTGTAATATAGTTTACGAGTGTCTTGGCCCCTAAATAAAGGGGCCAGCCCCTTTTTTTGATTTGTTGGAAAGAACTTTCGATTATCTACCAATTTTGTTATATATGTTTTAACAAAATATTAACTCATAAAAAGATACAGATCAAAACATGTGAAAATTTTGAATCGAAATTCGAACCCAATTTTCGAGCCTAGGCGAGCTCAAAGAAATTGCGCCACTGGCGCCAAAAAACTACATTCTGCACACCTTCAAACTATGGTCTACCTATCCTGAAAATTTCATTTTTATATCTCTGATAGTCTCTGAGTTTTTGTCTGCACAAAGTTGGTCGTAAAAACTTACAAAATCAGCCGTAAATCGGAACCGGAAGTGACGATTTCAAAATTTCCAAAACCTTCTAGAATTATGACAACTGGCAATCATCTGTGAAAAAATGGTCGAAATCGGCCGAATAGTTTTCGAGATATCGCGTGCACAAAATTTGTGGAAAAAAATAATAATAATAACTAGATACGATCTCGTTACGAGTAACGAGTAGGTCTTCCGTTCAATTTTTTAAACGATTCGATTAAAATATCAATGAAATTTCAGAATTTTTCCTCAACCACCTCCTTTTAGATAATGTATACGATTGTCAATATCCTTTAAAATGCTTAACAAAGAGTTTTGCTTTTTAACATACAGCACATTAAAGATTTAAAATTTTAGTCCCCTAAAATCTCTAATTACGTCATCAATGGAGTTGGAAATGAGTTTTACAAACATATATTGCTGCTATCAACAACTTTGCTTCTATAATGCATAACAAAATCTTGATCATTTTTAAGGTATGAGTAATAGAGTTTAGGAGTCTATTGGCCCCTAATTTAAGGGTCCATGCAGCCCCTTTTTCTTCATTTTATACAAAAGGTCTCATGAATACTAACATTTTTTGTTCTTACATCCATCTAAAATTGTTGATCACTTTTGAGATACAAATGATTGAATATTTTAGGGGCCAGCCCTCTAGATCCTTAATGGGGACAGAAATTCGTGTTTTGATAAGGGGGATCAATTTAAATCATTTTTTCAAACATTTTCTCTTCGATGATGTCTAACAAAATATGTATACTTCTCTAGTTATTTTTCGTCAAAGTTTAAGTAATTTGGCCCCTAAAAATCCCTAATTACGTAATAAATGGGCGTGGCAATAATTTTTTCAAATAGATATTGGTACGATCAACAACTTTGCTTCTATAATGCATTACAAAATCTTTATCGTTTTTAAGTTACTTGTAATAGAGTTTACGAGTGCCTTGGCCCCTAAAAAAGGGGGCCAGCCCCTTTTTCTTGATTTGTTTGAAAAGGTCTTAAGAATACAAATATTTTTTGTTCTTACACCCATCGAAAATTGTTGATCACTTTTGAGATACAAATGATTGAATGTTTTAGGGGCCAGCCCTCTAGATCCTTAATGGGGACAGAAATTCGTGTTTTGATAAGTGGAATCAATTTAAATCATTTATTCAAACATTTTCTTTTCTATGATGTCTAAAAAAATATGTATACTTCTCTAGTTATTTTTCGTCAAAGTTTGAGTACTTTGGCCCCTAAAAATCCCTAATTACGTAATAAATGGGCGTGGCAATGATTTTTTCAAATAGATATTGGTACGATCAACAACTTTGCTTCTATAATGCATTACAAAATCTTTATCGTTTTTAAGTTATTTGTAATAGAGTTTATGACTGTCTTGGCCCCTAATTTAAGGGGCCAGCCCCTATTTCTTGATTTTGTTGAAAAGAACTGTTGATTATCTACCACTTTTGTTATATATGTTTTAACAAAATATCAACTCATAAAAAGATACAGATCAAAACGTATGAAAAATTTGATTCAAAATTCGTACCCAATTTTCGAGCCTAGGCGAGCTCAAAGAAATTGCGCCACTGGCGCCAAAAAACTACATTCTGCACACCTTCAAACTATGGTCTACCTATCCTGAAAATTTCATTTTTATATCTCTGATAGTCTCTGAGTTTTTGTCTGCACAAAGTTGGTCGTAAAAACTTACAAAATCAGCCGTAAATCGGAACCGGAAGTGACGATTTCAAAATTTCCAAAAACTTCTAGAAATATGACAACTGGCAATCATCTGTGAAAAAATGGTCGAAATCGGCCGAATAGTTTTCGAGATATCGCGTGCACAACATTTGTGGAAAAAAATAATAATAACTAGATCTCGTTACGAGTAACGAGTAGGTCTTCCGTCCGATTTTGTTTTCATATGATACGATGAAATATCGATATTCTCTGCCAAATCTGCGATCTTGGTGAATCGAGGTTTTTTGTCTCGAGACCGAAAACGGACGAACAAAAGAGGTTTATGAAAATAAAAGCTAGGTTTTTTTTATACATTTGTTTAGTGTACACCACTGTTAATCATGGAAGATGAAACACCAAAGATAATCAGTTAAACTTGTGAAAGAAATGAATTGTTTGAACTCTTCTGGTGAGTACCGGAAGTGACGGTTGACAGAAGAAAACCCGTTAAATATATCTTCAATCGATTGTCTATCATTTATAAAAGTTTGTGTCTCAATCACTTACAGTGACTAAAATCTCGCTGGTATCAATTTTGTAAAAAGGCTAGGTACCAAAGATATTTGAAATCTTGATTGTTTTTAAGTTATCTGTAATATAGGTTACGAGTGTCTTGGCCCCTCATTTAAGGGGCCAGCCCCTTTTTCTTGAGTTCAATCGGAAGATCTCACGAATACTAACATTTTTTGTTCTTACACCCATCTAAAATTGTTGTTCATTTTTGAGATACAAATGATTGAATATTTTAGCGGCCAGCCCTCTAGATCCTTAATGGGGACAGACTTTAGAGTTTTGATTAGTGGAATAGATTAGAATCATCAATGCAAACATTTTCTTTTCTACATTGCCTAACAAAATATGTCTCCTCTAGATATATTGCATCAAAGTTTAAGTACTTTGGCCCCTAAAAATCCCTAATCACGTCATAAATGGGTGTAAAATGATTTTACCTGATATATATTGCTACAATCAACAACTTTGCTTCTCTATTGCATTACAAAATTTTGATCATTTTTAAGTTATTTGTAATAGAGTTTACGAGTGTCTAATTTAAGGGGCCAGCCCCTTTTTCTTGATTTCGTTGGAAAGAATGTTTAATTATCTACTACTTTTGTAATATATGTCTTAACAAAATATCAACTGATAAAAAGATACAGATGAAAACGTATGAAAATTTTGAATGAAAATTCGTACTCAATTTTCGAGCCCAGGCGAGCTCCAAGAAATGGCGCCACTGGCGTAAAACAACATGATAGTGCACAACTTCAAACTATAGACTACCTATCCTGAAAATTTCATAGTCATATCTCTGATAGTTTCTGAGATCTCCTCTGCACAAAATATGTTGTAAAAATGTACAAAATGGCCGATTAATCGGTACCGGAAGTGCCGACAGGAAAAATCTCAAAAACGTATGAAGTTTACATCAAGCCTCATCTTCTGTGATAAAATGGTCAAAATCGGTCGAATAGTTTTCGAGAAATCTCGTGCACAAAATTTGTGGAAAAAAATAATAATAATAACTAGATACGATCTCGTTACGAGTAACGAGTAGGTCTTCCGTTCAATTTTTAAACTATACGATTAAAATATCAATGAAAATTTAGAATTCCCCTCTTAACCACTCCCTCTCAGATAATGCATACCATTGTCAATATCCCTTGAAATGCTTAACAAAGAGTTTTGCTTTTTCACATACAGCACATTTAAGGTTTAAGATTTTAGCCCCCTAATTACGTCATCAATTGGTTTGGAAATGAGTTTCACAAACTGATATTGTTACGACCAACAACTTTGTTTCTATAATGCATTACAAAATCTTGATCGTTTTTAAGATATGTGTAATAGACTTAACGAGTGTCTTGGCCCCTAATTTAAGGGGCCAGCCCTTTTTTCTTGAATTCATTTAAAAGGTCCCACGACTACTAACATTTTTTGTTCTTACACTTATCTAGAATTGTTGTTCGTTTTTTAGATATAAATGATTGAATATTTTAGGGGCCAGCCCTCTAGATCCTTAATGGGGACAGAGATTGGTGTTTTGATTAGAGAATTGATTATTATTATTAAGACAGACATTTTATCTTCTACAATACTTAAGAAAATATGTCTCCTTCTCTAGATATATCGTGACAAAGTTTAAGTACTCTGGCCCCTAAAAAACCCTAATTACGTCATAAATGGGCGTGGCAATAATTTTTTCTGATAGATATTGTAACGATCAACAACTTTGCTTCTATAATGCATTACAAAATCTTTATCATTTTTAAGTTATTCGTAATAGAGTTTTATGAGTGTCTTGGCCCCTAATCTAAGGGGCCAGCCCCTTTCTCTTGATTTCGTTGAAAAGAACTTTTGATTTTCTACCACTTTTGTTATATATGTTTTAACAAAATACCAACTGATAAAAAGATACAGATCAAAACGTATAAAAATTTTGGATAAAAATTCGTACCCAATTTTCGTGCCCAGGCGAGCTCGAAGAAATGGCGCCACTGGCGTAAAACAAAATAATAGTGCACAACTTCAGACTATAGACTACCTATCCTGAAAATTTCATAGTCATATCTCTGATAGTTTCTGAGATCAGCTCTGCACAAAATAGGTCGTAAAAAACTACAAAATGGCCGATAAATCGGTACCGGAAGTGACGACAACAAAAATTTCATAAACATATAAAATTCAGATCATGACTCATTATCTCTGAAAAAATGACTGAAATCGGCTGAATAGTTTTTGAGAAATCGCGTGCACAAAATTTGGAAAAAAAATAATAATAATAATAATAATAAGAAACAGTACGAAAACTATAAGGTCTTCCGTTGGAAACGGAAGACCTTAATAATAAGAAGAAATCGTACGAAAACTATAAGGTCTTCCGTTGGAAACGGAAGACCTTAATAATAAGAAACAGTACGAAAACAATAAGGTCTTCCGTTGGAAACGGAAGACCTTAACTAGATACGATCTCGTTACGAGTAACGAGTAGGTCTTCCGTTCAATTTTTAAACGATACGATTAAAATATCAATGAAATTTCAAATAACCACTCCATTTCAGATATTGTAAACGATCGTCAATATCCTTTCAAATGCTTAACAAAGAGTTTTGCTTTTTCACATACAGCACATTAAAGATTAAAGATTTTAGTCCCCTAAAATCCCTAATTACCTCATCAATGGGTTTGGAAATTAGTTTTACAAACTGATATTGTTACGATCGACAACCTCGTTATATAATGCATTTCAATGTTTTGATCGTTTTTAAGGTATGTGTAATAAAGTTTACAAGAGTCTTGGCCCCTCATTTAAGGGGCCAGCCCCTTTTTCTTGAGTTTATTCGCAAGGTCTCACGAATACTAACATTTCTCGTTCTTACACCTATCTAGAATTGTTATTCCCTTTTAAGATACAAATGATTGGATATTTTAGGGGCCAGCCCTCTAGATCCTTAATGGGGACAGACATTGGTGCTTTGATTAATGGAATCGATTAGAATCATCAATGCAAACATTTGCTGTTCTACAATGCTTAACAAAATATGTCTACTTCTCTAGATATATTGTGTCAAAGTTTCAGTACTTTGGCCCCTAAAAATCCCTAATTACGTAATAAATGGGCGTGGCAATGAATTTACCTGATAGATATTGTTACGATCAACAACTTTGCTTCTATAATGCATTACAAAATCTTTATTGTTTTTAAGTTATTTGTAATAGAGTTTAAGAGTGTCTTGGCCCCTTATTAAAGGGGCCAGCTCCTATTTTTTGATTTTGTTCGAAAGAACTTTAGATTATCTACTACTTTTATTATACATGTTTAAATAAAATATCAACTCATTAAAAGATAGAGATCAAAACGTATGAAAATTTTGAATGAAAATTCGAACCCAATTTTCGAGCCCAGGCGAGCTCTAAGAAATGGCGCCACTGGCGTAAAACAAAATAAAAGTGCACAACTTCAGACTATAGACTACCTATCCTAAAAATTTCATAGTCATATCTCTGATAGTTTCTGAGATCAGCTCTGCACAAAATAGGTCGTAAAAAACACCAAAATGGCCGATAAATCGGTACCGGAAGTGACGATAACAAAATTTTCAAAAACATATAAAATTCAGATCATGACTCATCATCTGTGAAAAAATGTTGAAAATCGGCCGAATAGTTTTCGAGAAATCGCGTGCACAAAATTTGGAAAAAAAAAAATAATAATAATAACTAGATACGATCTCGTTACGAGTAACGAGTAGGTCTTCCGTTCAAATTTTAAACGATACGATTAAAATATCAATGAAATTTCAGATAACCACTCCATTTCAGATATTGTATACGATCGTCAATATCCTTTAAATTGCTTAACAAAGAGTTTTGCTTTTCCACATACAGCACATTAAAAATTTAAGTTTTGAGTCTCCCAAAATCCCTAATTACCTCATCAATGGGTTTGGAAATCAGTTTTACAAACTGATATTGTTACGATCAACAACTTTGTTTCTATAATCCATTTCAAAATTTGATCGTTTTTAAGGTATGTGTAATAAAGTTTACGAGTGTCTTGGCCCCTAATTTAAAGGGCCAGCCCCTTTTTCTTGAGTTTATTTAAAAGGTCTTACGAATACTAACATTTTTTGTTCTTACACCTATCTAGAATTATTATTCATTTTTTAGATACAAATGATTGGATATTATAGGGGCCAGCCCTCTAGATCCCTAATGGGGACAGAGATTGGTATTTTGATTGATGGAATCGATGACAATCATCAATGCAAGCATTTTCTCTTCTACAATGCTTAACAAAATATTTCTCCTTCTCTAGATATATTGCGTCAAAGTTTCAGTACTTTGGCCCCTAAAAATCCCTAGTTACGTAATAAATGGGCGTGGTCATGATTTTTCCTGATAGATATTGTTACGGTCAACAACTTTGCTTCTATAATGCATTACAAAATCTTTATCGTTTTTAAGTTATTTGTATTAGAGTTTATAAGTGTCTTGGCCCCTAAAAAAAGGGGCCAGCCCCTTTTTCTTGATTTTATTGGAAAGAACTTTTGATTATCTACCACTTTTGTTATATATGTCTTAACAAAATATTAACTGATTAAAAGAAACAGATCAAAATGTATGAAATTTTTGATGCAAAATTCGTATCCAATTTTCGAGCCTAGGCGAGCTCAAAGAAATGGCGCCACTGGCGCAAAAAAACTACGTTCTGCACATCTTCAAACTATGGTCTACCTATCCTGAAAATTTCATATTTATATCTCTTATAGTCTCTGAGCTTATGTCTGCACAAAATAGGTCGTAAAAACTTACAAAATCGGCCGTAAATCGGAACCGGAAGTGACGATTTCAAAATTTCAAAAAACTTCTAGAATTATGACCACTGGCAATCATCTGTGAAAAAATGGTGGAAATCGGCCGAATAGTTTTCGAGATATCGCGTGCACAAAATTTGTGGAAAAAAATAATAATAATAATAATAATAACTAGATACGATCTCGTTACGAGTAACGAGTAGGTCTTCCGTTCAATTTTTTAAACGATTCGATTAAAATATCAATGAAATTTCAGAATTCTCCCTCAACCACTTCCTTTTAGATAATGTATACGATTGTCAATATCCTTTAAAATGCTTTACAAAGTGTTTTGCTTTTTCAGATACAGCACATTAAAGATTTAAGGTTTTAGTCCCTGAAAATCCATAAATACGTCATCAGTTGGTCGGGCAATGAGTTTTACAAACTGATATTGTTTCGATCAACAACTTTGTTTCTATAATATTATACAAAATCTTCATCGTTTTTAAGGTATGTGTAAAAGACTTTACCAGTGTCTTGGTCCCTAATTGAAGGGGCCAGCCCCTTTTATTCCGTTAATTCGAAAGGTCTCACGAATACTAACATATTTTGTTCTTACATGCATCTAAAATTGTTGTTCAATTTTGAGATACAAATGATCGGATATTTTAGGGGCCAGCCCTCTAAATCCTTAATGGGGACAGAAATTCGTGTTTTCACATGTGGAATCCATTTAAATCATAAATTCAAACATTTTCTCTTCTATGATGTCTAACAAAATATTTCTACTTCTCTAGTTATATTGCGTCAAAGTTTAAGTTCTTTGGCCCCTAAAAATCCCTAATTACGTAATAAATGGGCTTGGCAATATTTTTTTCTAATAGATATTAGTACGATCAACAACTTTGCTTCTATAATGCATTACAAAATCTTTATCGTTTTTAAGTTATTTGTAATAGAGTTTAAGAGTGCCTTGGCCTCTAAAAAAAGGGGCCAGCCCCTTTTTCTTGATTTTATACGAAAGATCTCATGAATACAAATATTTTTTGTTCTTACACCCATGTAAAATTGTTGATCATTTCTGAGATACAAATGATTGAATATTTTAGGGGCCAGCCCTCTAGATCCTTAATGGGGACAGAAATTCGTGTTTTGATAAGTGGAATCAATTTAAATCATTTATTCAAACATTTTCTCTTCTATGATGTCTAACAAAATATGTATACTTCTCTAGTTATTTTTCGTCAAAGTTTAAGTACTTTGGCCCCTGATAATCCCTAATTACGTAATAAATGGGCGTGGCAATGATTTTTCCTAATATATATTGGTACGATCAACAACTTTGCTTCTATAATGCATTACAAAATCTTTATCGTTTTTAAGTTATTTGTAATAGAGTTTATGAGTGCCTTGGCCCCTAAAAAAGGGGGCCAGCCCCTTTTTCTTGATTTTATACGAAAGGTCTCATGAATACTAACATTTTTTGTTCTTACATCCATCTAAAATTGTTGATCACTTTTGAGATTTTGAGATACAAATGAAAGAATATTTTAGGGGCCAACCCTCTAGATCCTTAATGGGGACAGAAATGCGTGTTTTGATATGTGGAATCAATTTAAATCATTTATTCAAACATTTTCTCTTCTATGATGTCTAACAAAATATGTATACTTCTCTAGTTATTTTTCGTCAAAGTTTAAGTACTTTGGCCCCTAAAAATCCCTAATTACGTAATAAATGGGCGTGGCAATATTTTTTTCCTAATAGATATTGGTACGATCAACAACTTTGCTTCTATAATGCATTACAAAATCTTTATCGTTTTTATGTTATTTGTAATAGAGTTTATGAGTGTCTTGGCCCCTAATTTAAGGGGCCAGCCCTTATTTCTTGATTTTGTTGAAAAGAACTTTGGATTATCTACCTTTTTTGTTATATATGTTTTAACAAAATATCAACTCATAAAAAGATACAGATTAAAACGTATGAAAAATTTGATTCGAAATTCGTACCCAATTTTCGAGCCTAGGCGAGCTCATAGAAATGGCGCCACTGGCGCCAAAAAACTACATTGTGCACAACTTCAACCTATGGTCTACCTATCCTGAAAATTTCATATTCCTATCTCTGATAGTCTCTGAGTTTATGTCTGCACAAAATGGGTCGTAAAAACTGACAAAATCGGCCGTAAATCGGAACCGGAAGTGCCGATTTCAAAATTTCAAAAAACTTCTAGAATTGTGACCACTGGCTATCATCTGAGAAAAAATGGTCGAAATCGGCCGAATAGTTTTCGAGAAATCGCGTGCACAAAATTCGTGGAAAAAAATAATAATAATAATAATAATAATAAGAAACAGTACGAAAACAATAAGGTCTTCCGTTGGAAACGGAAGACCTTAATAAGAAACAGTACGAAAACAATAAGGTCTTCCGTTGGAAACGGAAGACCTTAATAAGAAACAGTACGAAAACAATAAGGTCTTCCGTTGGAAACGGAAGACCTTAATAATTAGACACGATCTCATTGCGAGCAACGAGGAGGTCTTCCGTCCGATTTTTAGAAGAGGAAATGATCTTGCCTTTTATCTTCATCAACGAAACATATCAGGAAATGCAGATGTGATCTAAAAGAGCGATGGATGCAGGATTATACACCCCGTTGGATCCCTAATTTAAAGGACCGCTGAAGACGGAAGACCCTAATAATAAAAGACTGTTTTTGTCTAAATCGTAATTGAAAAGTGTTTTTTTTTCAACTTGTACTATAGTCTAACAACCCTTTTATGTTGTATATTTTAGTTAGAAAATTAAATAAAAAGGAGAGAAAGAACAAATCTTGGCTCCGGTGAGATTAGAACACACATCCTTTGCAGGTGTCCCAAAACATGGCTGACGCGAATAATTCCCGAATTTGTCTTTGAATTTGGGGCGTTTCCGCCCGGGAGAGGAGCAAAGTTTTTGTATGAGATGATAAACAACCTGTAAGATGTCTGACTATTCAGGTTTGGTAACAGTGCGAGGTCATTTGAAATATTGATGCATGTTTGTGTCTGGAGGGGGGGGGGGGGGAGACCTGAGCTTGATTTTCGTCGTAAATAAATCGAAAATAAAATTTTGAGGTATGGATCTCGGAATCGGTCATTACATGTAGTACAGTAATCTAGAATTGTACTAGGTTGAAAATAAAAATTCAAGATGAAAGATCCAGTAAAATCAGGCCAGAAAAACAAAATGATTTTCTGAATAAGAGGGGGGTGGGGGGGGGGGTCGGTGCGTGTACTGTGTAAATTTAATTTTCCGGTATAGGCAATAAGCGCCGTTTAATCTCACGAATTTCGACTTGATTGTTCAATCCGCTGCATATTTGGCAGACAATAAGAATGGTGTCCGAGGTTCATTTTCACGAATTTTCATTAGGATTGAGTGAAGGGCTTGGGAGTTATGATTTTTTTTTACAGTACATGTCAATCACGACAATTGTAACTCAAATGCCAAAAACTTCATAACTCTGTTAATAATGAACGAATTGGTCTGGTAATTAGTACAGTAATCTAGAATGGTACTTAGTTGAAATTAAAGGCCCAAGATCAAAGATCAATGAATTGGAGGGGGGGGGGGTCGGTCGGTGACTTCTATATGAAACGTAGACTATTAAATTCTAAATATCACAAATTACACAACTTCTAAACAAAATACATATGTTAGAACAATGTATAAGGGTTGTTTGAAAGATATAACTATTGATTTTTTAACATCTGTTTATCTTAGGCTCAAACACTCATAAACGGCTGGTCAGTTTTCAAACCTTGTAGCAGTCACCCGTTCGTTTGTATAGTTACGTGTATAAACTTTGGAGGTTTTTCTTAATCCCAGACAGGCAACAGATTTGTATCAGTATATAGACATGCACAAAAAAGGGAAAAGTCCACCATCTTTAATAAAAATGACTTTTTAGCGTTGACTTCCAATCAGTATGAAGACAATCATTAAGCAATGAATTTCAAATTATTTGAATCCATAGACATTATCCCGTGACTTGAAATAAATACATGTATACTTTTTGGACGCCAATGTACATTTAGCCTCTATCCAATTTACTGCATGTTACCTGTACAAGTTCTTTTTTAAATGCTAAAACATTTTTACTTTAGAGAGAGAGAGAGAGAGAGAGAGAGAGAGAGAGAGAGAGAGAGAGAGAGAGAGAGAGAGAGAGAGAGAGATTTTCTAGTTTTTTTTTAGGGAATCAGTATATTAGCAACGTAAGTCAATAAACACATTTATATACATCCATGCGTGTATCTATAAATGTGAATAAATACTAATCAGTCCTCCTTTTAAGGTCATGTTGAATACTTACTTAAACGTGGGTGCATTGCTAAATATTGTGTGTGTCATTGAAATGGCGGCATTTCTTTGATGCCGGCAAAGCGACCCAGCGTACTGCAGGGGTACTTTGGCGGCACGTCTTTGATGCCTGCGATGCGACGAGCGTTTGAATTTAGCGAACTGCTGACAGAAACAAGCTATCTATTTGTCATTTGAAAAAGCCGCTATTATTTCTATATATAATAAATATAAAACGGAAAACATTAAAATCGATCATTTTAAAGATAAAATCGGTAAACAAAACACAATTAAGAAAAAACCAACATTCGGCAGGTCTTTGATACCGGCAATGCAACGAGCGTCTAAATTTAGAGAGCTGCTGACAGAAAAGAGCTCCATATTTGTACTGAAAATACCCGCTATTATTTTTAATTATGACAAAAATAAAACGAAAATATTCAAATCCATCATTTTAAAGACGAAATCATTAATCAAGCACAAATAAGAGAGAAAAAACATTCGGCACTCAAGGATTGAACCCGAGTCGTCTGGGCACAAGTCCAACACTCTAACGACTAAGCTACGCGGACCTTCGCTTCAGGATTTTGGGGTCCAAAATCTCAATAATGCGTGGATCGATTTTAAAACAAATTTCATATTTAGAAGTTTTAAGGGCGTCTCTATCGAATGAAATAATAAAAAAATTCGAATCCCAAAAATTGAAAAATTAAGGTTTTTCATTTCCTTCCCGTGACGACCGGAAGTGACGGCGGACGTTCGGATATGCGTAGTACACTGCGGCTGGACACTTTCTATCATCCCTGAAAATTTTAAAGTTCTATCTTAAATACTTTAGGAGAAAACTCGTGAACAAGCAAAAACATAAAATCTTTAATATCTCGGGACCGGAAGTGACAACCCAAAAAATCCCACGTACTTTTCTTACAAATTTTGTCATAAACAAGATCTGAAAGTTTTATCAAAATCGGATGAAGCGTTTTTGAGAAAACGTGGGAGAAAAAAAAAAAGAACTAGACACGATCTCGTTGCGAGCAACGAGGAGGTCTTCCGTCCGCTGAAGACGGAAGACCCTAATAATAAAACACTGTTTTTGTCTAAATCTTAATTAAAGAGTGTTTTTCAACTTGTACTACAGTCAAACACCCTTTAATGTTGAATATTTTAGTTAGAAAATTAGACAAAAAGGAGAGAAAGAAATAGAGAGAAAGAACAAATCTTGGCTCCGGCGAGATTAGAACACACAGCCTTTGCAGGTGTCTCAAAACATGGCTGACGCGAAATAATTTCCGAATTTGTCTTTGAATTTTGGGAGTTTCCGCCCGGGAGAGGAGCTTAGTTTTTGTATGAGATGAAAAACAACGTGTATGATGTCTGACTATTCAGGTTTGGTAACAGTGCGAGGTCATTTGAAATATTGATTGGTGTTTGTGTCTGGAAGGGGGGGAAGGGTGAAAAGACCCGAGCTTGATTTTCGTCTTAAATAAATCGAAAATAAAATTTTGAGGTGTGGATCTCGGATTCGGTTAACAACAATTAGGGGAAGTCCTAAAACAATGACTGATGCATTTTACCCATGTATTTCAGTGTTGAGAATGTTTTTTCGTGTCGCTTACTATTATGTTTGACTGTTTTATTTCAGCAGGATTGATAAAATCTTTATAAATGTAGAAATAACGAAATCAGTAACACGTAAATTTATTCGGTAAAAATTTGATGACAGTAATTTCCACAGTTTTAACATTCATAAGTAGTTCACACGCTATCGTAGATACAGACTAATCGGAAAACAAGAAATATACATGCAACAGAAATATTACGCGGCTGCTTACATCCCTTGTACTCTGTAAATTTTAAGTCCCCGTACAGGCTATACTCGCCGTTTGATCTCAGGAATTTCTTCTTAATTGTTCAATCCGCTGCATATTTCACAGACAATAAGAATGGGGTCCGAGGTACATTTACACAAAATTTCATTAGGATTGAGTAAGGGGCTCGGGAGTTAGAATTTTTTTCTACAGTTCATGTCAAGCGCGCCAATCGAAACTCGAATGCCCAAAAATTCATATCTCTCTTAAAAATGAACGAATAGGTCAGGTCATTAGTACAGTAATCTAGACTTGAACTAGGTTGAAAATAAAGGTTCAAAATGACAGATCCAGTAAAATCAGGCCATGAAAACTAAACGATTTTGTGAATAGGAAGGGGCGGGGGGGGGGGGGTCGGTGCGTGTACTAGGTAAATTTAATTTCCAGGTATAGGCAATAAGCATCGTTTAATTTAAGGAATTTTGTCTTAATTGTTCAATCCGCTGCATATTTCACAGACAAAAAGAATAGGGTCCGAGGTTCATTTTCACAAATTTTCATTAGGATTGAGTGAAGGGCTTGGAAGTTAGAATTTTTTTTATAGTACATGTCAAACACGACAATTGAAACTCGAATGCCAAAAACTTCATAACTCTGTTATTAATAAACGAATTGGTCTGGTAATTAGTACAGTTATCTAGAATGGTAAATAGTTAAAATTAAAGGACCAAGATCAAAGATCAAGTAAAATCGGGCCAGAAAAACTAAATAATTGTATGAATTGGGAGGGGGGGGGGGGGTCGTTCGTTGACTGCTTTATTAAAAGTAGAATATTAAATTCTAAATATCACATATTGCACAATTTCTAAATAAAATACATATGTTAGAACAATATATAAGCGTTGTTTGAAAGATGTAACTATTGATTTTTTTACATCTATTTATTCTTAGGCTCAAACACTCATAAACGGGTTGTCGCAGTCACCCGTTCGTTTGTATAGTTGGTTGTATAAACTTCGGAGGCTTTTCTTAATCCCGACAGGCAACAGATTTGTATCAGTATATAGACATGCACAAAAAAGGAAAAAGTACACCATCTTTAATAAAAATGACTTTTTAGCGTTGACTTCCAATCAGTAAGAAGACAATTATTTAACAATGAATTTCAAATTATTTGAATCCATAGACATTATCCCCTAACTTGATATAAAATATGTATAATTTTTGGACGCCAATGTACATTTAGCTTCTATCCAATTTACTCCACGTTACCTGTACTAGTTCTTATTCAAATGCTAAAACATTTGTACTTGAGAGAGAGAGAGAGAGAGAGAGAGAGAGAGAGAGAGATTGATTACATAGCGTTTTATAATGTTCAGGAAATCAATATATAAGCAACCTTTGTCAATAAACGCATGTATACATGCATGTGTGTATCTATATATGGGATTAAATACTAAACAGTCCTCCTTTTTAAGCCGAGTAGAATAACGTGGGCGCATTGCTAAATGTTGTGTGCATACAGTCATTGAGATGGCGGCATTTCTTTGATGCCGGCAAAGCGACCCAGCGAACTCTAATGCTGTTGAACTGCAGGGGCACTTCGGCGGCATGTTTTTTATGTCGGCGATGCGACGAGCGTCGTAATTTAGAGAGCTGCTGACAGAAAAGAGCTCTATATTTGTACTAAAAAAAGCCGCTATCTTTTTTTATTGATGACAAAAATATAACGGCAAACATTCAAATCCATCATTTTAAAGATAAAACCATTAATCAAAACTCAAATGAGAGAGAAAAAAGATTCGGCACTCAGGGACTGAACCCGGGTCGCCTGGGCACAAGTCCACCACTCTAACGACTGAGCTACGCGGACCCTCGCTTCAGAACTTTGGAGTCCAAAATCTCAAGAATGCATGGATTGATTTTAAAACGAATTTCATATTCTGAAGTTTTGAGAGCGTCTCTATCGAATGAAAAACTAAAAAAAAATTCAAATCCAAAAAATTAAAAAATTAAGGTTTTTCATTTCCTTCCGGTGACGACCGGAAGTAACGGCGGACGTTCGGATATGCAAAGAGCACTGCGGCCGTTCACTCTCTACCTTCTCTGAAAATTTAAAAGTCCTATCTTGAATACTTTTTGAGAAAAATTGTGAACAAGCAAAAACATAAAATCTTTAATATCTCGGTACCGGAAGTGACGACCAAAAAAATCTCGTGTAATTTTCTTACAAATTTTGTCATGAATAAGATCTGAAAGTTTCACGAAAATCGGCTGAAGCGTTTTTGAGAAAACGTGACAGAAAAAAAAATTAATAATAATAATAATAATAGAGGAAAAGAAACAAAGCAAAAACAATAAGGTCTTCCGTTTCCAACGGAAGACCTTAATAATAATAATAGAGGAAAAGAAACAAAGCAAAAACAATAAGGTCTTCCGTTGGAAACGGAAGACCTTAACTAGATACGATCTCGTTACGAGTAACGAGTAGGTCTTCCGTTCAATTTTTTAAACGATTCGATTAAAATATCAATGAAATTTCAGAATTCTCCCTCAATTACCTCCTTTTAGATAATGTATACGATTGTCAATATCCTTTAAAATGCTTAACAAAGAGTTTTGCTTTTTAACATACAGCACATTAAAGATTTAGTATTTTAGTCCCCTAAAATCTCTAATTACGTCATCAATGGGTTTGGAAATGAGTTTTACAAACAGATATTGCTGCTATCAACAACTTTGCTTCTATAATGCATAACAAAATCTTGATCATTTTTAAGGTATGAGTAATAGAGTTTAGGAGTCTATTGGCCCCTAATTTAAGGGTCCATGCAGCCCCTTTTTCTTGATTTTATACGAAAGGTCTCATGAATACTAACATTTTTTGTTCTTACACCCATGTGAAATTGTTGATCACTTTTGAGATGCAAATGATTGAATATTTTAGAGGCCAGCCCTCTACATCCTTAATGGGGACAGAAATTCGTCTTTTGATAAGTGGAATCAATTTAAATCATTTTTTCAAATATTTTCTCTTCTATGATGTCTAACAAAATATGTATACTTCTCTAGTTATTTTTCGTCAAAGTTTAAGTAGTTTGGCCCCTAAAAATCCCTAATTACGTAATTAATGGGCGTGGCAATGATGTTTTCTAATAGATATTGGTACGATCAACAACTTTGCTTCTATAATGCATTACAAAATCTTTATCGTTTTTAAGTTACTTGTAATAGAGTTTACGAAGGCCTTGGCCCCTAGAAAAAGGGGCCAGCCCCTTTTTCTTGATTTGTGTGAAAAGGTCTTAAGAATGCAAATATTTTTTGTTCTTACACCCATGTGAAATTGTTGATCATTTTTGAGATACAAATGATTGAATATTTTAAGGGCCAGCCCTCTAGATCCTTAATGGGGACAGAAAATCGTGTTTTGATAAGTGGAATCAATTTAAATCATTTATTCAAACATTTTCTCTTCTATGATGTCTAACAAAATATGTCTCCTTCTCTAGTAATTTTTGTCAAAGTTTAAGTACTTTGGCTCTAAAAATCCCTAATTACGTAATAAGTGGGCGTGGAAATAATTTTTTCAAATAGATATTGGTACGATCAACAACTTTGCTTCTATAATGCATTACAAAATCTTTATCGTTTTTAAGTTATTCGTAATAGAGTTTATGACTGTCTTGGCCCCTAATTTAAGGGGCCAGCCCCTATTTTTTTGATTTTGTTGAAAAGAACTTTTGATTATCTACCACTTTTGTTATATATGTTTTCACAAAATATCTACTCATAAAAAGATACAGATCAAAACGTATGAAAAATTTGATTCGAAATTCGTCCCCAATTTTCGAGCCTATGCGAGCTCATAGAAATGGCGCCACTGGCGCAAAAAAAACTACATTGTGCACAACTTCAACCTATGGTCTACCTATCCTGAAAATTTCATATTCCTATCTCTTCTAGAATTATGACCACTGGCAATCATCTGAGAAAAAATGGTCGAAATCGGCCGAATAGTTTTCGAGAAATCGCGTGCACAAAATTCGTGGAAAAAAAATAATAATAACTAGATACGATCTCGTTACGAGTAACGAGTAGGTCTTCCGTTCAATTTTTAAACGATACGATTAAAATATCAATGAAATTTCAGAATTTTTCCTCAACCACCTCCTTTTAGATAATGTATACGATTGTCAATATCCTTTAAAATGCATAATAAAGTGTTTTGCTTTTTCACATTTTGCATGTTAAAGATTTAAGAGTTTAGTCCCCTAAAATCAATAATTACGTCATCAATGGGTGTGGCAATAAGTTTTACAAACTGATATTGTTATGATCAACAACTTTGTTTCTGTAATGCATTACAAAATCTTGATTATTTTTAAGGTATGTGAAAAAGACTTCACGAGTGGCTTGGCCCCTAATTTAAGGGTCCATCCCCTTTTTCTTGAATTCAGTCGAAAGGTCTCACAAATTCTAACATTTTTTGTTACTACACTTATCTTAAATTGTTGATCATTTTTGAGATACAAATGTTTGAATGTTTTAGGGGCCAGCCCTCTAGATCCCTAATGGGGACAAATATTGGTGTTTTGATTAATGGAATCGTTAAGAATCATCAACGCAAGCATTTTCTCTTTTACAAAGCTTAACAAAATATGTCTCCTTCTCTAGATATATTGCGTCAAAGTTTAAGTACTTTGGCCCCTAAAAATCCCTAATTACGTAAAATATTGGCGTGACAATGATTTTTCCTGATAGATATTGTTAAGATCAACAACTTTGCTTCTATAATGCATTACGAAATCTTTATCATTTTTTAGTTATCTGTAATAGAGTTTACGAGTGTCTTGGCCCCTAATTTAAGGGGCCAGCCCCTTTTTCTTGAATTCAATCGAAAGGTCTTACAAATTCTAACATTTTTTGTTCTTACATCTATTTAAAATTGTTTATCAATTTTGAGATACAAATGTTTGAATATTTAAGGGGCCAGCCCTCTAGATCCCTAATGGGGACAGGGATTGGTATTTTAATTGAAGGAATCGATGAGAATCATCAATGCAAGCATTTTCTCTTCTTCAATGCTTAACAAAATATGTCTACTTCTCTAGAAATATTGCGTCAAAGTTTAAGTACTTTGGCCCCTAAAAATCCCTTATTACGTAACAAATGGGCGTGGCAATAATTTTTCCTGACAGATATTGTGACGATCAACAACTTTGCTTCTATAAAGTATTACAAAATCTTAATCGTTTTGAAGTTATTTGTATTAGAGTTTACAGGTGTCTTGGCTCCTAAATAAAGGGGCCAGCCCCTTTTTTATGATTTTGTTTGAAAGATCTTTTGATAATCTACTACTTTTGTTATATATGTCTTATCAAAATATTAACTGATAAAAAGATAAAGATCAAAATGTATGAAAAATTTGATGCAAAATTCGTACTTAATTTTCGAGCCTAGGCGAGCTCAAAGGAATGACGCCACTGGCGCCAAAAAACTACTTTGTGCACAACAACAATCTATGGTCTACCTATCCTGAAAATTTCATATTCATATCTCTGATTGTCTCTGAGTTTATGTCTGCACAAAATGGGTCGTAAAAACTTACAAAATCGGCCGTAAATCGGAACCGGAAATGCCGATTTCAAAATTTCAAAAAACTTCTAGAATTATGACCACTGGCAATCATCTGTGAAAAAATGGTGGAAATCGGCCAAATGGTTTTCGAGATATCGCGTGCACAAAATTTGTGGAAAAAAATAATAATAACTAGATACGACCTCGTTACGAGTAACGAGTAGGTCTTCCGTCCGATTTTTTCTTTTTTTTTAGATAAAATGATACCATGAGATATCGATACAATTTCAAAATTACCTCCCCCCCCCAAAAAAAAAAAATTTGAAGATAAAGAATAAAAACCCTAATTACGTCAGACATAGGCCTGACGATGACTCTTTCAAACCGATAATGTAGAGATCAACAACTTTGATTTTTATAATGCATAACAAAATATTTATCGTTTTCAAGTTGTTCGTAATATAATTTACGAGTCTCTTGGTCCCTCATTAAAGAAGCCAGCCCCTTTTTCTTGATTTTATTGGATAGAACTTTTGATTCTCTACTACTTTTGTTCTATATGTCTTGTCAAAATATCAACTGATAAAAAGATACTGATCAAAACATATGGAAATTTTGATTCGAAATCTGTACCCCATTTTTGTGCCTAAGCGAGCTCCAAGGAATAGCGCCACTGGTGCAAAACAACTAAATAGTGCACAACTTCAAACCATGCTCTACCTATCCTGAAAATTTCAAAGTCATATCTCTTATAGTTTCTGAGATCAACTCTGCACAAAATTGGTCGTAAAAAATTACAAAATCGACCGTAAATCCGGACCGGAAGTGACGACGACAAAAAATTCAAAAACATATCAAATTCAGATAATTTCCCATCATCTGTGAAAAAATTGTTCAGATCGGTTGAGTAGTTTTCGAGAAATCGCGTGCACAAAATTTGGAAAAAAAAAAATAATAAACAGTACGAAAACAATAAGGTCTTCCGTTGGAAACGAAAGACCTTAATAACTAGATACGATCTCGTTACGAGTAAAGAGGAGGTCTTCCGTTCAATTTTTCAAACGATACCATTAAAATATCAATAAAATTTCAGAATTTCCACTCACACTTAAAAGATTTAAGGTTTTACTCCCCTTAAAATTCCTAATTACGTCATCAATGGGTGTGGCAATGAGTTTTACAAACTAATAGTGTTACGATAAACAACTTTGCTTCTATAATGCATTACAAAATCGTTATCGCTTTTAAGTTATTTGTAATAGAGTTTACGAGTGTCTTGGCCCCTTATTTAGGGGTCAGTCCCTTTTTCTTGATTTCTTTGAAAAGGTCTTCAGAATACTAACATTTTTTGTTCTTACACCCATCTAAAATTGTTGATCATTTCTGAGATACAAATGATTGAATATTTTAGGGGCCAGCCCTTTAGATTCCTAATGAGGACAGAAATTCGTTTTTTGATAACTGGAACCGATTTAAATCATTAATTCAACCATTTTCTCTTCTATGATGTCTAACAAAATACGTCTACTTCTCTAGTTATATTGCGTCAAAGTTTAAGTACTTTGGCCCCAAACAAATCCCTAATTACGTCATAAATGGGTGTGGCAATGATTTTTTCTAATAGATATTGGTACGATCAACAACTTTGCTTCTATAATGCATTACAAAATCTTTATCGTTTTTAAGTTATTTGTAATAGAGTTTTCGAGTGCCTTGGCCCCTTATTTAAGGGGCCAGTCCCTTTTTCTTGATTTCTGTGAAAAGGTCTTAAGAATACTAACATTTATTGTTCTTACACCCATCTAAAATTGTTGATCATTTTTGAGATACAAATGTTTGAATATTTTAGGGGCCAGCCCTGTAGATCCTTAATGGGGACAGAAATTCGTGTTTTGATATGTGGAATCGATTTAAATCATTAATTCAAACATTTTCTCTTCTATGATGTCTAACATAATATGTCTACTGCTCTAGTTATATTGCGTCAAAGTTTAAGTACTGTGGCCCCTAAAAATCCCTAATTACGTCATAAATGGGCGTGGCAATGAGTTTTACAAACTAATAGTGTTACGATCAACAACTTTGCTTCTATATTGCATTACAAAATCTTTATCGTTTTTAAGTTATTTGTAATAGAGTTTAAGAGTGCCTTGGCCCCTAATTTTAGGGGCCAGTCCCTTTTTCTTGATTTCTTTGAAAAGGTCTTAAGAATACGAACATTTTTTGTTCTTGCACCCGTTTAAAATTGTTGATCATTTTTTAGATACAAATGTTTGAATATTTTAGGGGCCAGCCCTGTCGATCCTTAATGGAGACGGAAATTCGTGTTTTGATAAGTGGAATCGATTTGAATCATAAATGCAAACATTTTCTCTTCTATGATGTCTAACAAAATATTTCTACTTCTCTAGTTATATTGCGTCAAAGTTTAACTACTCTGGCCCCTAAAAATCCCTAATTACGTAATAAATGGGCGTGGCAATAATTTTTTCTAATAGATATTGGTACGATCAACAACTTTGCTTCTATATTGCATTACAAAATCTTTATCGTTTTGAAGTTATTTGTAATAGAGTTTACGAGTGTCTTGGCCCCTAATTTAAGGGGCCAGCCCCTTTTTCTTGATTTTGTTGGAAAGAACTCTTAATTATCTACCACTTTTGTTATATATGTCTTAACAAAATATCAACTGATAAAAAGATATAAATCAAAACGTGTGAAAATTTTGAATGAAAATTCGTACCCAATTTTCGTGCCCAGGCGAGCTCCAAGAAATGGCGCAACAGGCATTAAACAACTACATGCTGCACAACTTCAAACTATCGTCTACTTATCCTGAAAATGTCATATTCATATCTCTTATGGTTTCCGAGTTTATAGCTGCACAAAATGGGTCGTCAAAAATTACAAAATGGCCGACAATTCGGTACCGAAAGTGACTACGAAAAAATTAAGAAAAATGTATCAAGTTTAGATCACGCCCTAACATCTGTGAAAAAATGGTTGAGATCGGTCGAATAGATTCGGAGAAATCGCGTGCACAAAATTTGGAAAAAAATAATAATAATAATAATAAACTAGACACGATCTCGTTGCGAGCAATGAGGAGGTCTTCCGTCCGATTTTTAGAAGAGGAAATGACCTTGCCTTTTATCTTCATCAACGAAACATATCAAGAAATGTAGATGTGATCTAAAAGAGCGATGGATGAAGGATTAGAGACCCCGTTGGATTCCTAATTTGAAGGACCAGCCCCATTTTATATCATATTAAATAAGAGATCTGACCTAATAAGATTTGACCTAATAACAGGTCTAATGACCTGTAATAAAAAGAAACCAAAGAAAAAAAAAGAGGGTCTTCCTTTGTAAACGGAAGACCCTAATAACAATAAGAATAGAAGGGTGTTCCGCTGAAGACGGAAGACCCTAATAATAAAAAACTTTTTTTGTCTAAATCTTAATTGAAGAGTGTTTTTCGACTTGTACTACAGTCCAACAACCCTTTTATGTTGAATATTTTAGTTAGAAAAAGAAACTAGATCTCGTTACGAGTAACGAGTAGGTCTTCGGTCCGATTTTGTTTTCATAAGATACGATGAAATATCGATATTATCTGCCAAATCTGCGATCTTGGTGAATCTAGGTTTTTTGTCTCGAGACCGAAAACGGACGAACAAAAGAGGTTTATGAAAATAAAAGCTAGGGTTTTTTATACATATGTTTAGTGTACACTACTGTTAATCATAGCAGATGAAACACCAAAGATAATCAGTTAAACTTGTGAAAAAAATGAATTGTTTGAACTCTTCTGGTGAGTACCGGAAGTGACGGTTGACAAAAGAAACCCGTTAAATATATCTTCAATCGATTGTCTATCATTTATAAAAGTTTGTGTCTCAATCACTTACAGTGACTAAAATCTCGCTGGTATCAATTTTGTAAAAAAGGCTAAGTACCAAAGATATTTGAAATCTTGCTTGTTTTCAAGTTATCTGTAATATAGTTTACGAGTGTCCTGGCTACTCATTTAAGGGCCAGCCCCTTTTCCTTGAGTTCAATCGAAAGTTCTCACGAATACTAACATTTTTTGTTCTTACACCCATCAAATTGTTGTTCATTTTTGAGATACAAATGATTGAATATTTTAGGGGCCGCCCTATAGATCCTTAATGGGGACAGACTTTGGAGTTTTGATTACTGGAATTGATTAGAATCATCAATGCAAACATTTTCTTTTCTACATTGCCTAACAAAATATGTCTCCTTCTCTAGATAATTGCATCAAAGTTTAAGTACTTTGCCCCTTAAAATCCCTAATTACGTCATAAATGGGTGTGAAAATGATTTTACCTGATAAATATTCTACAATCAACAACTTTGCTTCTATATTGCATTACAAAATTTTGATCGTTTTTAAGTTATTTGCAATAGAGTTTACGAGTGTCTTGGCCCCTAATTTAAGGGCCAGCCCCTTTTTCTGGATTTTGTTGAAAGAACGTTTAATTATATCTATTTTTGTTATATATGTCTTAACAAAATATCAACTGATAAAAAGATACAGATGAAAACGTATGAAAATTTGAATGAAAATTCGTACCCAATTTTCGTGCCTAGGCGAGCTCCAAAAAAATGGCGCCACTGGCGTAAAACAAAATAATAGTGCACAACTTCAGACTATAGACTACCTATCCTGAAAATCATAGTCATATCTCTGATAGTTTCTGAGATCAGCTCTGCACAAAATAGTTCGTAAAAATGTACAAAATGGCCGATAAATCGGTACCGGAAGTGCCGACAGGAAAAATCTCAAAAACGTATGAAGTTTACATCAAGACTCATCTTCTCTGAAAAAATGGTCGAAATCGGTCGAAATTGGTCGAATAGTTTTCGAGAAATCTCGTGCACAAAATTTGTGGAAAAAAAAAATAATAATAATAATAATAAGAAATCGTACGAAAACTATAAGGTCTTCCGTTGGAAACGGAAGACCTTAATAAAAAGGAGAGAAAGTAATAGAGAGAAACAGCAAATCGTGGCTCCGGCGAGATTAGAACACACAACCTTTGCAGGTATCTCAAAACATGGCTGACGCGAAATAATTCCCGAATTTGTCTTTGAATTTGGGGCGTTTTCGCCCAGAAGAGGAGCTGAGTTTTTGTATGAAATGAAAAACAACGTGTAAGATGTCTGACTATTCAGGTTTGTAACAGTGCGAGGTCATTTGAAATATTGATGCGTGTTTGTGTCTGAGGGTGGTGAAAAGACCCGAGCTTGATTTTCGGGGCGGT